>CM059438.1:30294758-30810371 GCA_030390025.1 Squalus acanthias | reverse complement strand
AATGTAGTAAAGCGTCCCAAGGTGCTGCACAGCAGTATTAGAAGACATCAAATTTGACACCAAGCCGCATAAGTATAAATTAGGGCAGGTGACCAAAAGTTTGGTCAAAAGTAGGAAAGAGAGGTAGCGAGGCGGAGAGGTTTAGGCAGGGAATTCCAGAGCTTATGGTTGAGCGATTATAATCAGGGATGATCAAGAGGGCAGAATTAGAGGAGCGCAGATATCTCGGGGGGGTTGTGGGGCTGAAGGTGATTACAGAGATAGGAAGGGGCGAGGCCATGGAGGGATTTGAAAACCATGATGAGAATTTGGAAATCGAGGCGCTGCTTAACCAGGAGCCAATGTAGATCAGCGAGCACAGGGGTGATGGGCGAATGGGACTTGGTGCGAGTTAGGACACGGGCAGCCAAGTTTTGGATCACCTCAAGTTTACATAGGGTGGAATGTGGGAGGCCAGCTAAGAGTGCGTTGGAATAGTCAAGTCTAGAGGTAACAAAGGCATAGATGAGGGTTTCAGCAGCAGATGAGCTGAGGCAGGGCAGAGACGGGCGATGTTACAGAGGTGGAAATAGGCGGTCTTTGTTATGCTGCGGATATGTGGTCGGAAGCTCATTTTAGGGTCAAATATGACACCAAGGTTGCGAATGGTCTGGTTCAGCCTCAGACAGATGCTAGGGAGAGGGATGGAGTCAGTGGCTAGGGAACAGAGTTTGTGGCGGGGACCGAAAACAATGGCTTCGGTCTTCCCAATATTTAACTGGAGAAAATTTCTGCTCCTCCAAAACTGTATGTTGGACAAGCAGTCTGACCATTTAGAGACCGTGGGGAGGTCGAGAGAAAAGGTAGTGCAGTCGAGTTGGGTGTCGTCAGCGTACATGTGTAAACTGACGCTGTGTTTTCGGATGATGTCGCCAAGGGGCAACATGTAGATGAGAAATAGGAGGGGGCCAAGGATAGATCCTTGGGGGACACCAGAGGTAACGATGTGGGAGTGGGAAGAGTAGCCATTGCAGGTGATTTTCTAGCTACGATTAGATAGATAAGAATGGAACCAGGGGAGTGCAGTCCCACCCAGCTGGACAACGATGGAGAGGCGTTGGAGGAGGATGGAGTAGTCAACCATGTCAAAGGCTGCAGAGAAGTCAAGAAGGACGAGGAGGGATAGTTTAACTTTGTCACAGTCACAAAAGATGTCATTTGTGACTTTGATGAGAGCCGTTTCGGTACTGTGACAAGGGCGGAAACCTGATTGGAGGGATTCAAACATGAAGTTGTGGGAAAGATGGGCACGGATTTGGGAGGCGACAACATGTTCAAGGACTTTGCAGAGGAAAGGGAGGTTGGAAATGGGGCGATAGTTTGCAAGGACGGAGGGGTCAAGGGTTGTTTTTTTGAGGAGAGGGGCGATGACGGCAGATTTGAGGGAGAGGGGAACAGTACCTGAGGAGAGAGAACCGTTAACAATGTCAGCTAACATGGGAGCCAGAAAAGGAAGTTGGGTGGTCAGCAGTTTGGTGGGAATAGGGTCAAGGGAGCAGGAGGTGGGTCTCATGGACAAGCTGAGCACAGAGAGGTCATGAGGGGATATCGGAGAGAAGCTGGAGAAAGATGTGAGTTCAGGGCTAGGGCAGGGGGGAGCCTTAGAGGAATTTTAGCCCGGTGGGCTAGGGGAAGGAAGGGAAGTGGCAGAGGCAGCTGAATGGATGATCTCAATCTTAGAGACAAAGAAGTCCATGAGCTCCTCACACTTGTTATCGGAGGTGAGGGTGGAGGAGACAGGGGAGAGGGGTTTAAGAAGACAGTTAGCAGTGGAGAATGGAAGCCGGGGTTTATCTTTGCATTCCAGAATGATTCTGGAATAGTGAGCAATTTTGGCAGACGAGAGCAGGGCCCGATAATGCTTTATGTGGTCCAGCCAGATCTGGCGGTGAATGGCTAAACCAGTTGTCCGCCATATCCATTCAAGTCTGCGACCCTTGGACTTAAGGGAGCGAAGATGAGGGCCGTACCAGGGGGAAAGGCCAGGGTGAGAGAGGGTAATTGTTTTAATAGGGACTAGGGCATCAAAGGTGGTGGTGAGGGTGTAGTTGAGCAGATCGGTAGCTGCAGAAATGTCATGGTGAATGGAGGGCCAAAGGCTGGACAGTTGGGATTTCAATTTCAAAATGGAATATGTTCAGTCGATCTCTGCACTCCCAGCAGTTATTTGCTCATGTGTTGTGGAATTCTTACTGCCACTTGGCTTTCTTGCAACTTATTCCCATCTGAGCAGTCAGCAATTAGCAAGTGATCCAACTTGGAGCAAATCCATTCTTTATCAGTCTGGAGTGGACAGTCTGCACATAGCACAAAATGTACACTGGATGCACACAGTACACAGCCCAATGGTACCCTGAAATCAGTATTGACAGTTCTTTTTTTGCATCCTGGGAATATAGTTAACATTCTTGTCTTTGAATTGCATTAGTGAATTGTATAACTCTCTGGCAATGGGTTGAACACTGCAGCACAGTATTAGTTACTTCCAGCATTCAAAGTAATTACAAATGTTGCCATGTTCATTTGATTTACTCTAAACAACATTTCTCTTGCAAAATTTATGTCATTTACCTAAGCTAGGTGCATTCAGAAAAGGCTCTTTGCAATAGGTTTAGATAGGCTTTGCCAAGGATAGCAGTGATGTTGTGCCTATTGTAACCTTTTATGATTGGTTTATTACTTTGGCAATCCTCTCATAGATTTGGTTAATGACTGCTAAATTCTCTAGGGGGCAGTACAGATCCTATGTATATTATAGATGCACCTTACATAATCGGTAATTAATTGTCACTGTGCAAGCAATACACTAATTTTGTCCAATTTAGACCCAGTTCTTTCCTTAAAAAAAAAATCCAAATGTCCACCAAACACAGCAAATTGGAACAGGTCTTCATTTTGCTGCAACGCCGTGCACTACATTAGCAACAGCAGAACTCAGCTTTCAACAAGTCAAGTAACTGACAGTGTAATGAACCAATCAAAGGCATTAGATCACTGCCTGCCTATGCACTCTGACTTCTAGGTCAGGGAGGCAGACTGCGATGGTAGAAAGCATTGGCGGATTGGTGGGTCAGCAATTGCTCCCATTAAAAATAATTCACTTGTGTCAACGAGTGCGTACGGATTTGGGTTATCTCGTACGTCATGTGCAATCGGAAAAAAAAACAAAAATAGCCTCCACTGTGCAATATACACAGAGCTCCAGTAGATGGCACTTGATTTAAAAGTGCTGCTGCTGAAGAACATGAGACTGTCCAACCAACCAGCGGATTCATGACTTGCTCAATTTATTTTTTTTATTACTCAAGTCAGCATTTTAAACTCAGAATAGGTCCAACTAAAACAGGTTCTCAGGTAATGTTTCAGGTAATGTGACTACAATCCTGGCACAAAAATGACATATTCAGTCAGGCCACCCAAGAAGGAAAATTATATTTCCACTACCCTGGGCCTTTGTCCACAAATACAAAGTTCCTGGTTGATTGTAACGCAAGTTTTCACTCTCAAAAATTAGGCCCATAATAATATTCATTGACAAATTTAAATCTATATTTTCTCCCATGGAGCTCCCTTGATTTTGTTCTATCATCACTCCCCTCACCGCATCCCTGAACCTAAATACTGATTTCTCACCTACGGTTTGAAATGAAGGTGCCAAACCCACCTGATAATTTTTTAGAAATCACTTCTGTTACTAAAATGGATGGATATACGTGACTGGTACTGGCTGAGAATTTCAGCACGGCTATCTGACTTGCTGATGCTGGGACTGCTCTGTGCTGCTACACTGGTCACGGAAACCCTTCAGAATTCCTCACTTGCACAGCAATCCTCAGCACTGGCCCCAGAACGCTGCCTGCAAAATGGAGAAACTTCCTCGGTTTTACAAATGGAGGTTTGTGGCCCTGATGAGGAATAACACACAAACAAAGCTCAAAATGTATGATACACGTGCACAAGCTCTGTATTGTTATCAGTAATGTAGCTCAGTATAAAGTATAAACCAAGGCAGGCACTAAATGCATCAAAAATCCCAGCGCTCGGAATTCATTGTAATTATTCAGTCCATTTTCCTTTTATTCTTCCCTTCAGAAGTAAAAGTATTTATTTGCAGTGATTAATCTAATAATGATTCTAAAAGGAATATTCCCAGGATAGGGCTCAACAATGATCTAATCCTGCCATTTTATTCCTAAAAATCACAACTCTGTTTAAACATAAACAATGTGTCTATGGCTGGCCTCCCAGCTGGGGCTACACTTCTGTAGAATATATTTAAATCGCTTCTAGAATATTATTTTCTAAGTATTCCCCAAGATCTAAATGATTTAGTGACCAATTATTACAAATAGTAGTGGTATACAGAATAATACATTTTATGGAGTAGTCCAATTCAGGTTAGATTTCTGAGATCATTCAGTAATTATGGGCGCGATTTTGCCAGCCCTGGGGAGGTGGGTATGGAGGCGGGACTGCCGGGAAAATGGCAGAATTTGGGGGTGGGTGCCCAACCCACCAAGCAGCAGTCCCGCCTCCAAAGCACCCCCATTCACAAAATCGCCCCCTATATGTTATAAATAACACTGCTATATATGTTACTTAAAAATAGGCTGCAGGGAATGGTGGCAATGGAAATCATATTTTAGTGTCTAGATGACAATCTACTCAAAGTCAGATCTCTTGGGTCATAGGGACATTAAATCTTGTGATGAGATTAATATCTTGCAGTCACTCTCACTAATCCACCAACACATTATGCCCTAAACAAACAAAGTTATTTAATCATTCTTTTTTAAATTAATACAAACTGAGGAATATACGATTTTGGAAAATAATTTTAAGAGGGATTTTGCTTTGAAAGCTGTCCTTGTCTGGAACAGTCAGTCGGTCCCGTGGACAAATTGGTGAGCGGGAGGGTAGGTGTCAACACATCTGTTTGAAATCAGGAACATATCAGGAGGTCAGCACTTTTATCTTATGAAGGTGGGTGCGCCCACTGATTACTCATTTCACACTGAGTCCCATGGCTGTGGAGGCTGAAGCTGGTCAGTCTACTAGTGTTCGTAAAATAATCTCAACACTGAGGTGATGAAGCACATATTAACTACTCACTGCCTTTCCAGAGACTGAAGCACTGATGGTGCTTTTTAAGCTAAAGCAATCGCATACAATCAAAATCTGCACAAGAACAAGGGCATTTCATCCTGCCATAAAATGCCCAATGTATTGATCAGGTTTTTCAATACTTGTTTTGAACATGCCAAATTTAGTGCAGCATCAGTATTGTAATCGTTCCTTATTTTTTAATTTTCTAACTCTCCTATCAAGCTATTTCATGTCAATTTGCCTTCCAGTTGCAATCTTGGAACAGCTTTGCTGACATTTTTGGTGGCAGCGTTATAATTATATTTCAACGGGGCAGGTACTTAACTTTTTTTTTTAAGTACTTTGTACAACTTTTTCTCTTGGTTTATTAACATGCACTTTGATGACATAAATTGCCAAAATACATTGTTGCATGACTTGCAAATGACAGCATCGTCATAAATATGATGTACAGCTCTTCTGGCATTTCTCCTTCCCATACAAAATCGGGTTTGCCAAACACTTTTTCCATGAAAACAACGCCCCTTTATTAAAACAGGAGAATGGCAGAAGAAAGCAATGATAGGATCTCAAAAAAGCTCTACACTGTGATTTCTAATAGAAGCCTTTGCAAGGCTCACATAAGAAACACTATTTTGAAGACTTGAAAAGACTGCATTATGGTGAATGGTGTACAAGTTGGACCGATTTAGACTTCTGAAGCCAACTCATCTAGATCAATGAAAAAGGTTCCAACTCATTGAGTATAGTATCTCAGGCAACTTACACCAAAAGCAGTTAACCAGAAAGTCTGTTACTTACAGTTCTGTCAAGGCCAGCTGAGCTTTTATTATTTGGATAGCTGGGGCTGTTTCAAGGCTGACTAATAAGCTGCAAAACTTTGATTCTGGAGAGAGTTCCAAATTCACAAGAGCCGTCACCAATTAAACAATTATATGTAGAATAGCAAGCACATGGACGGGAGTTACAAAACTGTCATCTAATCTAGGAGTACAGGTAACACCATGAACTTTCAGAGAAGAGCATTTAACCCATTGCTTTTCCAGACCACACATAATTTGCCTTGCAGCACAATCTAACCCATTTATTTAATCCCCCAAGGGAGGTGAATAATTACAGGAGAAACTGCCAAAAAATTAAAGCTCAGATTCCTCCTGATGTCCGTTCCCCCCCCCCCCCGCCCCCCAAGTAATCTATCACTCCAGGATATCAATCTGGCATTATAATAGTCTATTCAACTCTAGCTAGTTACATTCCACAAATATTTCGAAGGTCCCAACAGTATACGAGCCTTTATGTTCCACAGAGTACCACTCTCTATGTATGTGTACTTATCCTTCCAACCTTCAATTCTGTCTTAACTAGGTATTTATCCAGCTTTTCTTTTAAAGGAGTTAATTGACAGACTATTAATTTTATTATCGCAATATTTATTACTCTGAGGGAAAAAATCTACTGTCTTACTTAAGGCTTGTTCATTTGATACTCCTCTACTCCAGTTTCACAATCACTATCAAAGTTCAATAGCTGACTTAAATCTAGATTTTCTATTTTAAAGACCTGAATCACATCATCCCCTGACCTAATTGTCTTTTATCCAACAAAAACAAATTCAGTTTTGTAAGTTTCCCTTCATTCTTCAGAGCTCTAAGTCTTTGTGTCTTCCTTGTCCATTTTCTCTGAACACTTTCCAAGGCATTACAACCTTTTGAAGATGGAGTGCTATATTTATGGACCGGCTGAAAATAATAATAAGAGCCTCACCTATTTCCTCACTCATTTCCTTCAGGGTTAGAGGCTGTGTCGCGTCTGGTCCTTGTACCCCGTAGACATTGAATTCTTCACGTTTCTTCATAACATGCTTTACTGACCTCAACATATATTATAGATTCCTGAGACAATTAACTCAATCTGCAATTTGTTTAGGGTTTCCATCTGTGAACGCTGACATGAAGAATTCCTTTAACACATTGGCCCTTTTCCTTAAATTTCTATTCAATGTGTCCCTTAAATAGACCTAGCTGGCCTTTAACATTTTGTCCAGTGTGTATATAGCTTGAAAAAAATCTTTGGTTTCCTCTTGTTGCTAATTCTATTAACCCTTTATCCTAACTAATACCCCCATAGTTATGCTCATATGACGTTTGTATGACTCCCAGTTGGTTTTCTCACCAATTTCTCCCCTCCCGAAGGCAGTAACTCCTTGCTGGGGTGCAGCTTCACAGCACATTTGTACCCCATCTAAGTAGCTATTATTCACATGTTAGCTTAGCACTGAGTGTTGGTAGGTTATCAACTGCAGGGAGCATCCTAGCCATAACACTTGTATATTTTAATCTAATGCTCCTTAACCTTTAGGTTATTTTTGACCTACTTGGGCTTGCTAATCTCATGGAGATATTGCTCCCATTCCACACCCCTTAAAGTATTGTTTAAAACGATTCCATTTTCTTCTATTATATTTACTAATTCTGCTTCCCTCTTAAACCTCTGCAATACGCTTCCTAAAGCCGCTAAGTTTGCTCTTCTAGGGCTATGTTTTCTTCTGCTCACTAGTCTTAGCAAAAAGTAGACGTGTTCATAAAGTGGGACACTCTACTTTTTCACTCAGTTTATGAACTACATTTTGACTCCACACATCAGTTTTCATCCTTGAGCTCATTTCATCGTTATTTTATCTAATATACAGTATTAGGGAAATCCATTGAACAGAATTCAGGACATGAAATTATCCAAATTGAACCAGTTTTGGTTACTTTGTGAATCTTCGAACTTGGTCAACTTAGATCATTTTGATTTGGGTTGAATTACCCCTTTAAATGATCTCTCTCTCACATGTGCAGCACTGTTGTGTATCTTTTTCCAATTACCTCCTGTTGCTATGGTGAGTAGCAGGCAGTAGGTGAATGATTATAGTCTGTGGGTGAAGCCTCATTATCCAAGATAGATATTTTTAAATGAGTAGTTTAGTGGTGTTACCAGATTCCAACTGGCCAAGTGACCAGAATGCGTCTGTTTTTCCTGCCATTTTAATGGGGAGGTGAGACTCTTTGTGGGTGCATTTTTTTGGTGGTCTATTCATGTGTATGCACTTCCAGTGGGGAAAACACAGATGTCTGGTGATGTTTTCCTAGTTGTTCGATTCTGAGAATGGGGTCTGCATCCGGCCGCTGTCTGTTTAGAAATGTGTTTTAGCTCACGGTGAAGAAGGGTAATTCCACTTTCAAGGTTGTCCAGGAAGTCGTGTGGATCGGGATCGGATCTTCAGCTTCATGAATCCCAAATTTTACCTCTTCTGAAACCAAAAACTAAATCCTGATAAATCCTGAATCTCTCCGCTTCCTGAAGTTGGGAACCTGTATTGGTAAAATTTGGTCTCTGAATGAAAACTAGTTCTCTCTAGATGTTTTTCATCTAGTAGATGTTTGACCTAGCTGTGTCATTAGAGCAACCAGGTCAAACCTATAACCTTTTTTGGCAGGTATCAGTTCAGACAAGTTCATAATCCTAGCCAGGCTATCTGAGCGAGGCAGCGAGCAGAGGTCAAACTCTTCCAATGTGGAAGGGAAGAATTTCCCAGCAGGCAACTCAAGGGTGGCACTGGCAGTGGCCTGGGATGAGATTGTGTATGTTCACCTTCACGGTCAGGAATTAGTATGCTATATAAGATGGCCAAGATGGGAGAAAATAACATGGAAAACTGGGGGAGGGGGGTCTTTAAATAAGCAGGAAATGAAGCAATCAATCTACTTCTCATTGATGCAACTAATGTAATACCCTGCAGACAGCTGATCCGGTCATTTAAATTCAATTCCACATAAAAATGTCAACATTAATGCAGCAGTAACAGCACAGATGATGAAAATGATTTCCGCTGTTTAATTATTAGCTGCGCAACTGACATATGAGATGGCTGGAAAATCTAATTTGAATGAAGTGTAGTTTGTTCAGTTTGACGTCAATGTAAAACTGTGGAGGATACAATGAACAAACATTTAACTGGTGAGCTGTGTCATTTTTATGATGGGCTCTGGTCCTCACAGATTTTATTAATCTTTAGAACAGTTGATCACTAAATTAATCAATTTGCACAGTTTTCAAACCTAGCCTTGTTAACACTTTGATTCTGATTTGAGCCAGGGCTCTGTAAGAGGTAGTTCAAGATTATCACGATGTTCCCATTAACACAAAGGAAGTCCGTTGTTCCATGCTTTTCGCTCCCAAACCCACACACTAAATTAAATGAGTGATAACAATTGAAATATTTAAAGGGACAAATCTTTCCTTGTACAGACGGGGAGAAGATCTGGAAGAACCTTGTGTTATTTTCACCATGATGATATCTAATGCAAGTAACATGGTGATGCATTTCACTGCAATTTATATCAATGTGTGATTGTCTTTGCATAAAAATGGCTGGTCAAATACTCCTACATGATGACTGTCCCTTCACACTTCACCTGACGAAGGAGCAGCAGCTCCGAAAGCTTGTGATTTCAAATAAAACTGTTGGACTATAACCTGGTGTTGTGCGACTTCTCACTTTTGTCCCTTTTAGTCACTTCCTCCCTTTGCGTTTTTATGATTCCAGTTCCAGGTGCTAACATGGTGAAACTAGCTGAGGACGTACAGTACGTCACAGCTGTGTAGGCTCCTCTTCAATGGGAAATAACAAAGCCAGACTAAATAACCATCTCCGCACTAATTATCGTCTGCTGATAAAAGAAAACAAAAGAACTTGCATTTAAATAAGCCTTTTTACACCCTCAAGATGTCCCAAAATGCTTATGCTCTAAAGCCAATTAATTACTTTTTTTAAGTATGGTCACTGTTGTTTATTTAGGCAAATGTAGCTGCAATTTTTTGCACAGCCAGGACCACCCCCACCCACCCCATTCAGAAAATGAAACAATTGGCCATTTCATCTGTTTTGGTGGTTTTGGTTGAGGGACAAATAGTGGCCAGGACACTAGGAGAACCAGAACTTCCTGCTCTTCTTTGAATAGTACCACAGGATATTCTGTATCCACCCGATCAGTGGCCTCAGTTTGAATTTGCATCAGAACGATGGCACCTCCAGTGCAGTACTAAGGGAGTGCTGCATTGTTGAACTGTCAGCCTAGATTGTGTGCTCAAGTCCTAGAGTGGGGCTTGAATCCATGAGCTTCCAACTAAGAGGCAGGAATGCTACCAACTGAGCCATAGTGACCTCTACCAGTATATACTTGCAGCACTAAATTGCTTTAGTGAGCAGATGTCGGACACTGCCCTTCACCTCCAGTGATCTGGGCACCAAATTAGTGTAATAATCATCAAGTAAGAGAGACAAAGATTAGACATATGTACTGAGACACAGTCAGGGGTCATGGTGATTTGGAGGCAACAAGGAATGTTTATTAACCACTCAGACAGAAAATCTAATCAAGCATTGCCTCACTGCAGTCCAAATAATTTTTGGGGTAAAAATTAAAGGGTGATTTTGTAGCTCTCAGAACTATTATAATAATTTTTTTGGAAACTGCAAAATCTTGTTGGTATTTAAATAGGAATGGTAATTTTTTCCCTCAGGATCACACGTTGCCTTCATTTAAACAATAGTGTCAGATTTTTTTTAAATACATAGATTCTCCTGATGGGTTACTGAGTGAGTAGCTGAGCCATACAGACTGGGAAAGCTCCAGGTTTCTCCTCCAGTCTGTTGAGTTAGCTGGTCACAGCCAGGGTAGCAGCAAGGGTGCTCCAATTGGACTCAGTGGCCCTGGGTTTGGGAAGGGAAAATTGGGAGATGTTCCTGCTTCTGATTGTTATCCAATGACTTCTGGTGACAGTGCATGTGTGCGTGTGGACTTCAGGATCAGGCTTGACTATAATGTATCACTGGAGGCGGGACTACCAGGAAAATGGCAGAATTTGGGGGCAGGTGCCCAACCCACCTCCAACCTGCCTCCGTGCCATCTTGCCAGGAGGCGGGTAGCCGACCCGCGCCGGGTCCCGTCTCCTTGGAGGCGGGAAGGGGATTAGTGTCACTTAACGGCCTGTTAGGCAGATAAGAGGATTATCCCCATTTTGCCCACACAAGTGCGGGCTTCCCGAAGGCTCCGAACTCCGCCAGGGTCACTGAGGCGAGTAGTGGGTCTGCGGGGGTCGGAGGGGTGCAAAAGTGCGCTGTGAAGGTAAGTGATGGGTGCAAGTGTGGAGAGGTGAGTATGTGAGGTGAGTGGAAAGTGTTAGAAAAAGTTTACTTACCTTTGTTTCTTCCTGCAGGCTTCAAGAGTTGGGGATGCGGAGAGTCTCGCACCTCCGCAGCAGAGATGACAGATGGCCGCCGCATTCTCCAATGCAATAACCATCTAATTTCTGCAAAAGAAAGAGGTTTGATGAGTCTTGAATTCAAGAACTCACCAAACAACAGAGAATGTCAGTGTTTGACAGCTTCACAGAGCTGTCAAACGATGACAATTCATCTGTCAAAAATTTTTGACAGATGAAACGTCATACGTTGACGTTCTCTGTAACCGGCTTTCCCTTAATTGGCCTGCTAAGCCCACTGGGCGGGCTTAACAAGGTCAGTCAAAGGAAAATAGCGTGGGTTGGCCAGAAGTTGATGGAGGCGGGACTGAAACCCGACAAGTGGGACTCCTGCCTCCAAAAGCTCCACATTGGCAAAATCCAGTCCTCAGTGTCTGTTGATCTACATCCCAGTAAGGAGTCACTGACTACGGGAGAGGGGAGAAAAATTGGCATAAAAAAAATTGTGCTACTTAATGGGAGAATTGACATAGTGGGGTCTGAACCTTAAGTTGCCCCCCAGCACCAGGGTTTGAATCCAACCAGATTAATGGGTTTGTGAGGCCTGCTCCGAAGGGATACAGATGGTGGGCAGGCACCTACCTACATTTTTGAAAAGCAGGGTTACCTCTGTAAGGTTTATTTTTTGCCCCTACTATTTTTACCTTCCTGCCCTATCCCTCCCATCCCCACTTTAGGTTTATTTGCAGCACGCACTATTATTTAGTCAAGAGGGTGGGAAGACAGCCAGCTCCTGGTCTAGTGCCAATGCAGCTCTTGAAGCATCTGACAGGAGGTATGTGAGAATATTACACTTGCATACTACCACACTGTGCTATTCGCCACAGGCATGCATTTCAGACGTCTGTTTTGAGTTTTGTGAAATGTTAATTGAGATGAAGCTATTTTAAATTAATAACATTTTAATCTAGAATTTGATTACCGGGATAGGACTAACAATCTGATTTCCTGTATTATTGTTTGTTCTCGGGATATAGGTGCGGCTGGCTACTCTTCATTTATTGCCCATTTCTAATGCCCTGAGAAGATGTTGGTGGAGCTTCTCCTTGAACTGCCGTAGTCCTTGTACTGATGGTGCTCCCATGATAGTGTTAGAAAGTAAGAAATAACTTACATTTATACAGCACCTTTCACAACCTCAGGATGTCCCAAAGCACTTTACAACCAATGAAGTACTTTTGAAGTGTAGTCACTGTTGTAATGTAGGAAATGCAGCCAATTTGCACACAGCAAGATCCCACAAACAGCAATGTGATAATGACCAGAAATCTGTTTTAGTGATGTTCGTTGAGGGATAAATATTGACCAGGACACTCGGGAGAATTCCCTTACTCTTCTTTGAAAAAGTGCCCTGAGATCTTTTATATCCACTCGAGAGGGTAGACGTATGGCCTTGGTTTAACGTCTCCTCCAAAAGACGGAGGCATCTTAGGTAGGAGTTCCAGGATATTGACCCAACGACGATGAAAGAACGGCCATATTTGTCCAAGCCAGGATGGTGTGTGACTTGGAGGGAATCTGGCGGTGATGGTATTCCCACAACATTGCTGCTCTTGTGGCAGAGGTTGCAGGGTGGGAGGTGCTGCCGAAGTAATCTTGGTGAGTTGCTGCAGTACATCCTATAGATAGTGCATACTGCAGCCATAGTGTGCCAGTGGTGGAGGGGGTGGATTTTGAGTCCAGTGGCGGGGATACCGATCAAGCGATCTGCTCTGTCCTGAATGTTGTCGAGCTTCTTGAGCATTGTTGTGGCTGCACCCATCCAGGTGAGTATTCTATTGCACTCCTGACTTGAGCCTTATAGCTGGTGAGATGCTTTGAGGTTCAGGAGGTAATCCACTCATCTTAGAGTACCCAGCTTCTGCCCTGTTCATGTCGCTATGGTGTTGATGTGGCTGGTCCAATTAAACTTCTGGTCATTGATGACCCCCAAGATGTTGATGGTGAGGGACTCGGCGATGGTGGTACCATTAAAGGTCATGGGAAGATGGCTGGGCATTCTCTTGCTCAAGATGGCCATTACCTGTCGCTTATGTGACATGAAGGTTAGTGGCCATTTGTCAGGCCAAGTGTGGATGTCAGCTGGGCATGGGTTGCTTCATTATCGGAAGAGTTGTAAATGGAGCTGAACACTGTGGAATCATCAGCGAACAGGCCCACTCCTGATCTTATGATGGCGGGAAATTCATTGATGAAATGGTTGAAGATGTTTTGCTTACTTAGTAAACTGTTGAAAGTGAAAAAATCCTTAACCACACAAAGGTGCAATAAAGAATCCTATCTGTGCAAAGGACACAAAGTTCATCAAGTGTGCTTTCAGATGGAAGTTTGACACAACATAGAATTATGTTTAAAGTGAAGACTTCAGGTACCATAATTGAAGTTTTCATGATTATGGAAGGAGTCAACATAGTTAATCCAGAAAATTCACAAAAATAAGTACAGATGAGGTAGGCCATTTGGCCCATCTAGCTCATTCCTCCAGAGATACCTATAGTCTCCCCACCACATCTAACTGATTTATGCCTTCACTACACGACTGTAGCTGGAAAATCATTTCAGGTAGTGATCGCTCATTGTGTTGAGAGGTGCTTCCTGACATCTGTCCAGAACTGGCCTTTTACTTGTTTATACCTATGTCCTCTTGTCAGCAATGATGCTTTAAATTAAAATAGTGCTCCGACTTACCTTTTTATTTTGTTTAATATTTTATATTCCTCTATAAGGACACTCATATTTGCCTTATTTCAAGGCTGAGGTTGGTCAAATTTTACCAACTTGCATTTTGCTTCTGAATCCAGGTTGGTATGTAGATGAAGAATGATAGGAGCCCCAGCATTGATCCCTAACCAGTACTCACTGCATCCTCCTTCAACCAATTTCTTATCCAAATTGCTCTCAATGGCAAAGGGTTCATATACTAAGGGTCACAAACTAAAAGTTAGGATGTTTTGAGAAAGAAGGGAAGTTGGGTAGAACATTTTCATCTAAAAAAAACCCCAAAATGTTGGAAAATGAGATGTCAGAAAAGACCATTAAGGATATACTATTAAAAGGGTTCAAGAGGTGTTCCTCAAGAGAAAAGGATTTGGGGATAATGTGAGAAGGCAGGTAGATGGATTGGAGACCTATCAAAATGGGGCAGGCTTGTTGGGTCCAATGGCCTTTCCTCTTCCTAAGTGTTATGTTTTTTTGTTCTAACTATGATAAGTATGAAATATTGCTAAACAGATGTATCCAGATAATGAGAGTGTTGTAACACAGTCTCACTGTGCTGTTGTTGCACAAGCCAGTTTTCCAGGGATAAGATTCTGAAACAGAGCTGAGCATTGTTTTGTGGTTTTGATTCATTATTAAAGTAATTAACAAAGACAATTTGAGGGCAGCCAGCAGCTACCATGCTAGAATGCTGGATTCCTGCTTGAAGACTAATATTCAGTTCAGTCTCAACTGGCATTCACACTCGGAAAAATTTCTACTGTAAATAATTTTAGCAAAAAGTTCAGCCAGAATACTAAACGGGATTTCCAATATTATACTCATATCAACTTTTCCGCTAACATTATTTAAAGGAGAATTTCCCCCCTCAGATTTCCCTTAGACATTATGGGCTGGATTTTCAATGACCCGTGGAGTCGGGTTTGGAGGCATATGGGGGGGTTAAAGTTGCAGATTCGGGGGTCCCGACCCCATCCCGCCTCCAACCCGCCTCCACGCAATTTTGATAAAATCAGTCGCGGGGTTCCCGACTCCATTCCGCCTCCAAGAGGCGGGAGAGGCCATTAAAGCCCTTAACAAGCCCTAAATTGGCTCTGTAATGCCATTTTGAAACGTTTTAGCTAGTTTAACCCTTTTTCCACGTGAAGTACGCCTGATGTGAAACACTCCAGTGAAACCTGGCGGGAGCACAAGTGGATAGCTGACTATCAGGTATAGGTCCACTATTACAACGGAGATGTGATGAAGGTAGTAGTAGTATTTGCTGAATTGAATGTCTTTAGAGAGTGCCTGGCCTTTGCTGTGAGAACCTGGATGCAACTCTCTCTCTCTCTCTCTCTCTCTCTCTCTCTCTCTCGCTCTCTCCATTTTGCATCCAGTCTCTGAGACCAGGCAGTCAGTCTCTGACCTGCAATGCAGCAGCAATGATGACATCATCAGAGGCGACTTTCAGACTGAAACCACTAATTGGTTCATGGGTTCCCACATGCTGGAACTCAATTGCCCAATTAAGTGAAAATTGCATCATTCATCCACATTAATCTGGAGTCGGGGGGGAACACAAAATGCGGATGACACGACCCCAACCCGACCCCAAGACAAAATCCAGCCCTATGGGCTCGATTTTAATAGCCCTGAGGAGGCGGGTTTCGAGGCGGGCCGGCAACGAAAATCAGAAAAAATGGCTTCAGATACCCATCCCACCCCCACGCAATTTTCGTGAGTGTCTGTTCAGCCGCTCTCAAACTGACCCGACTGGTGGGACAGGTAGTTAAGGCAGTTAAGAGCCTGTTAACTGCCTTGCTAATCCTATTTTGATAGTGGTTTCCCATTTTCGGGCCTCTGGCTCCTGTTTCCCATCTTGTCAGAAACAGGCCAGCTGCAAGGAGACGAATTGCTGGAGGACATGATTTGTAGTCATTGGTGCAGCACTTTAAAAGCACTCCTGTAACATGGCTGACATTCAAATGCAACAACCTCGTTGTTGGACGTTTGGGATAAGATTTTGCAAATCTACTGACCTTGTGACTTCAAGCTGACAGCCATCTGCAGTGTGACCTGATTGGAATAATTTCAGGACACTTCTAGTGTGCGCTTGCAAGCTTCTTGCCTCAAGTGAAATCTATAGCTAAGGGTTGGGGACCATTTATATCCTCTCATCCTGGTCATCAGATTCGGAGGAAGAGCAGCCGTGGCAGCACCACAACCAGTCACAACAGCAGCACCAGCACCAGGAGCGCCAACCTTCTCCTCACCCACCTGATGCTGCACAGGGCAGAGGGCCTCAGCGCAGGGCTGCACCTCGCCGCAGGAGATACCCCCAACACAGGGTTTATAGGCAGAGGATCAGCTTCCTCAGCATGAGTGAGCAGCAGTGCCAAAGGAGGCTGTAGAATTCGCAAATTATCGCGATTTCGAAATAACGAGCTAGAGACATACAGTTTCGTAAAAACAGCTTTATTTCAGCAAAAAGCTGTCAGGTTCAAAAACGGACACAAGAAGCCTGTAAAATGGCCGCCACGCCTCGTGGCAGAAGGTTCCAGATTTTTCAGTAGGCAGACAAGATGGCGTTTCAATAAACATTTCAGCAAGATCGGACAGTGCTCAGCATATTGATATAAGACAAGACGCGATCGTTTTGCATTTCTAACACCTAAGCAAGAAATATAAGTGTTGGAAACGGTTTTCCATACACAAACGGGGGCTATTGTACTGGGCAATCAAGGGCCCATCCAAAGACATTGATACGCAAATTCCCCACGGCTCTACGATGAGAGAGCCGTTCGTGGGTACTCACAACAAGAATTCGGAGGCCCCCAAAACCCCTCCAGGGAGACTCCTAGCCGGTTCCACAATGGGAGAAATATTAACGGGTACTTAGACAGTTACAAGTATCACCGAAACCCATTAACGACAAGAACCACCCCATACAAGAAGTTTGAGCGCCAAAACATGACAAAAGATGAACATTAAGTTTGGGCGGGAGATAAGGAATTACAGTACTATAACTATAGTGTCCAAACGCCCATCGCTCTCTTATCCTTTTCATTCGCTTGGAATCGTCTCTTGGTTATTCTCCCGGACGACCGTTACTCTCTCTTGTTCCGCTGATCCCTTTTGGGGTCGACCTCGTGGCGCGCTGCGAAATCGGGTGCACCATCCCGAAGGTCGGTAAACGGTGTCTGGACCCGAAGGCCCGAGGAGATGAGATGAGATGAGAAGAGAAGAGAAGAAGAAGAATCCACGTGCCGCCGCGGTCAGTAAACCCCGACCGCGCCCGAAAATATATAGACCATTTTTGAACTCTATAGGTTACTGCACGAACTGACACAGGAAGACTTTTCTTCGAATTCTATCGAACTGGTGTCGATCCAGAAAGACTTTTCTTTGAGTTCTACAGCCGGGCCCGAGCACTGTCGAGTTCTTCATGACAACGGGGAGCCCAGCCTGCTTGCAACAGCAGAGCGAGTAAACAAGTGGGGTACAGAGACCCCTGATCAACACGTGAATAGTCAGGTGCTGTGGCGAAAACATCCGACCATCGTTTTAGAATTCTCCGAGTTATCACGAGTGGTGAGCATGGTTCGCGATCCTACAGATCTAGATTAGGACAGGTATTAATAGGGGAGGGTTTTGTTTTAAGGTTAATTATAATGTGTGTCCCCTTTTACGATGTGTCGTGCGCTCCTCGTTTCCCTAAACCTAGTTGCATAAATGTATGTAAGCTTGTACTGTCATTAATCTGTGCTTATGACATGTATTTCGTAATACATAGATACATAGATACATAGAAGATAGGAGCAGGAGTAGGCCATCCGGCCCTTCGAGCCTGCTCCGCCATTTAATGAGATCATGGCTGATCCTTCAATTCAGTATCCCGTCCCCGCCTTCTCTCCGTAACCCTTAACCCCTTTTGCCTGTAGAAATATATCTAATTCCCTCTTAAATATATTTAATGAGCTGGCGTACACTGCCCTCTGTGGCAATGAGTTCCACAGGTTCACCACTCTCTGAGTGAAGAAATTCCCCCTCATTTCTGTCCTAAATGGTTTAGCCCTTATCCTTAAAATCTTGAACAATATGCAATAAAGATTTTCCATTTCGTACTATTCAACCGGGTCTACCTGAGTTTTCTCTGCATTACTGCTCTCGCACCTAAGTCCAGTGTCAGAACCGTAAGGGCGAGTGGGTCGAACCACTCACAGGTGTCTAGTGCTACCAGGCTGGCTGGAGACCAGAACAGGCAACAAGGCCTAACCCCGCACTAGCACCCAGGCTAAGCACAGAGCCACCCGAACCCCTTACAAGGCTGAGACTTTCGAGAGACATAGTCGCTGACATCTGCACAATGCTGCACCAACACCTGGAGCCCAGAGGAGCGGGTAGACACTCCTTACCAGTGGGTGTCAAAGTCACCACCGCACTCAACTTCTTTGCTTCGGGCTCCTTCCAGGGATCAGCCGCAAACATCAGCGACATCTCCCAGTCGGCCGCATACATCTGCATCACGCAGGTCACCGATGCCCTCTTTGCAAAGGCCCACAATTATATCCACTTCTCCACAGATGGCCCAAGTGTGATGGCGGGCTTGCCAATGGTGCAGGGCGTCATTGACTGCACACATGTAGCCATTAGAGCCCCCTATCACAACCCAGCTGTATTTGTCAACTGCAAGGGATTCCACTCCCTGAACGTCCAGCTGGTGTGTAACCATAGGAAGATGCATGTTTGCACCAAGTTCCCTGGCATTTGCCATGACTCCTTCATCCTGTGCCAGTCTACTGTGCCTCAGCTCTTCCATCTGCCAAACCAACTTTCCGGATGGCTTCTTGGCGACAAGGGCTATGCTTATGACACCGATGAGGAGCCCATCAAACGATGCTGAGGAGCGCTACAATTTGAGCCACATATCCACCAGAAGCATCATCGAGCAAACCATCAGCTTGCTCAAAATGCACTTCCGATGCCTGGACAGATCTGGAGGAGCCTTGCAGTATGCACCAGCCAGGGTGTCCAGAATCGTCGTGGTCTGCTGTGCCCTGCACAACATCGCACAGCAGCGTGGCTTAGTGCTGCCGGATGAACAAGTAGCTCAGCGCACAGCCTCCTCAGCGGAAGAGGAAGAGGATGAGGAAGAGGACGAGGAAGAGGACGAGGATGAGGAGGAGGATAGGGAGCGATGCTTTGCGGGGCCGGATGTGGCCAATCCAGCAGCAGGCAAACACATTGCTGGCTGTCAGGCAAGGGATGCACTCATCCATGCCAGATTTGCATAAGCTTATGCTTCAATCACAGGTGGCTGGCATATGGAGATGAATATAAGTCCAACATCCTCAAAACCCCAGTTATCATCTGTCTACTAAAGCGCTCAGTGTCACCACCAACATTCTACATGGCATTCGCCCTGAGCCCTCACTCTTGAACTTCCATTTCCCAGAGCACAGAGGCCACACAGCAGATCATTAAACCTTTTTCCACACTGAACCCATGTGCGTCTGCACATAGACCTCGAACCCACCTCCTCAGCAATTTGCAGCCAAGCTGCCTTGGTTTGCTGAGGAGGCCTCCTCCTTCCGTTTCCGGGGAAGAGGAGCTCCTGACGTCCTCTCACTCCCGCCACAAGAGCATGGAGAGAGCCCTCATTGAACCTGGCTGCAGTCTTACTTTCTGGGGCTGCCATTCCTGCAGCAGCCAGCACCTTTCAGAGAAAAAAGCATTAATATTACTAAGCCAATGATTGGAACACAACTGGCATATTTTTCATTTCTTAGTCACATACTACATTGATAGATAAAAAAATCATAAATGTCTTTCTGGAATAATATGACCAGCAATTTCATTCAATTATTTGTGTTCACACCAGCTGCTGTCAACTCCCCTTTCCAGATAAACAGCACCAAGCCATTCCAGTTACATTTTTTGCAAAGGTGACATGGCCCCTTTAAATTTTTACTCCAGAAACGTGTCATGAGACGCGAGAAACTGACCTGCTCCAAGCAATTGCCTGGAGGGACCCGCACGTCGACCATAACGAGGCCAATCAAGCAAAAATCGGAACTGCGGGCCGGCGGCATCCGGGAGCGGGTCCGAAAGCTGCCGAGCAGCGGGCCCGCCCTCAACCCGCCTCCTCGATAAAAATCGCGCCCTATGGGGCTGAAATTCTCTTGGCACATCAGCAGTGCTGGGGCATTTTACCTGGTGATTTTGCGTTCCTGGTCCACAGACGGGACTACAAACCGACACGCCAGAACTGATGAGCAAGAGGACGGACCATGCAAAATTGGTCCTCATGTGGCATCATGGCAAGACCAGCGTGCTGGAGGCACTAGCCGTGCCCCAAGAGGCAGAGCGGCGGTCATGATCGGCCAGCAGGGATGCCAGCATTGGACCTACTGTGAGTCCAGGAGGGGAAGAGATCATGGGGGTGGCTGGGGGGCAGGGGGAGGCCTAGCAGCGGCATGCAGTTTTAATATGGAGCCAGGAGGAGCACGCCTGCTCTTTCTGGCTCCACGTTCAGGTAAGTAATTTCTTTTTACTTATTCCTGTTTGGCTGCTATTCGCCTGAGAAAACTGACTGCAGCATGCACGGTACGTGCTGTGGTCGGTCGCAATCCAATATCAGAAGGGGGCCTGAAATAGGCATTCGGCCTATTGCCTATGCAAATCAAGGGCATTACACCATTTCAGGCAGACACCCTGGATGACTACGTGGCGCCCTAACCAATACGGTGTGCGGCACATACCCGGCGCGGAATGAGCACGTCATATTGGACCCTGAAATACGGGCGCTGCGCCATCCAATTTTTTATCTGTTTCATTTCCTGCTTTTTTCTCAGTTCTAACGAAGGGTCTTCGACCTGAAACGTTAACTCTGTTTCTCTCTCCACGGATGTTGCCTGGCCTGCTGAGTTTTTCCAGCATTTTCTGTTGTTATTTCAGTTTTCCAGCATCCGCAGTATTTTGCTATTGTATCAGTGTTTGGTTCACTGCCACTTCTCCTCTAGGTACGCCCACCCTGAAGAAGTTCTGCTCTTCTCTTCGACGGGATCTCCGTTTGGCTCTTCAACCTTGTTCATCTTCATTGCTTTCAGTTTCCCTTCTCGTGTTTGGTTCTTTTATTCCTTCCCCCAGCCTCCAAACTTGCTTTTTTATCTGTTTCATTTCCTGCTTTTTTCTCAGTTCTGACGAAGGGTCTTCGACCTGAAACGTTAACTCTGTTTCTCTCTCCACGGATGTTGCCTGGCCTGCTGAGTTTTTCCAGCGTTTTCTGTTGTTATTCCAATTTCTAGGCCTCTGACTCTGATCTCGGTCTCTGCTCTGCCTGCATCCAGCATGCACCTGTGCCACAGCACATGGGAGTGGTTTTTTCAGCCCCTAAGTTATTCCAGTCTTAGCTGGAGCGAGATTTGCATGGGAGCCCTGTGCTTCAACCGGTCGAGTCTGCCACCTCCTTGGCTGATAAAGGATCATCATGGGGCTAAACCCAGCTCACTCTCCTGTCAAACATAGTGCAGAGGATTAATTTGATGGTGAATGTAATAGAAATTTATGACAGTGAAGATAGTCCAGACCTGTGCTGCAGATTTAATGTAAAAGTGCTGTTAAGTTCCTTATCCAATAATTTTATCTTCCAGCTAAGTGACGTAATTACTGGCTGGTGCATCAAAAAATACCCTCAATGATTGTCATTGACACTTTTTAGAATTGCGTTGGTCAAAAGAAAAATTCAGACGGTTTCTCATAGGTATCCAGAATTCAACTATAGATAGCAGCTCACACTTAAGTGAACTGAGGCTGAATTTAAGCACAAAATTATGCTAAGATCAGGCACTGTGATCTGGTCTCAGCAATCTGAACATGAATGGCTGGACTTGTACATTTGTTTTTAAATCTATGATGTTGTTATATGTTTTTACAAATTCTCACCTGATGCGTGCAGAGGTATATGACGGCAGGAAGGGTGGAACAATGGATAGAACAAGAATAACAAAGCCTTCAGGACCTGAGTCTGATTGACAGTTTTAGATGTCCACACCTATCTAAAATGGCAACTGTAGTGAGATGTACCAATGTTTACAGCCGAGGTGGTCCTTGCTTACTCTGCTGCCATCCAGTGCCTTATAATGACAAACGAAGGATAGATTTTGTAACTAGTATGGTCTCCTTCTTGTGTCACTATAAAGGAGAGTTTTGAAAGGAAGTGGGGAGTAACTTATCACACTGTATGATTAAGGCCCTTGTCAGCATCAGATGCACAGATTACTGAATACTATTTCCTGGCAGATAATGTGTGACTGCTGAGTCACTGACTAACAAGGCTTTCTTTTACAAGGTTGGGCAACAACTGTGCTGCCTGAACCATCCCTGTTATCAAGCCACTAATGACTTACATAGAATTACATACATAGATATTCCGACATGGTAATAGGCAGTTCGGATCAAACAGTCTGTATTGGTGCTTATCCGCCACATGAGCAGTAATCTTAAGCCCATGTGCCTGTATCCTTTTTATCCCCCTTTCCTTCAACTGCCTATCTAACTTATTCTTGAATGCTGACACGATCTCTGCTTCAATCACTAACTTCAGTAGTGCATTCCACAGCCCAACAACCCTCTATGCATAAATATTTCTCCTAGTGTCTGTCGTAAATCTCTTATATTTAATCTAATATCTATGTCTCACATCTCATTCTTATATCTCATTCTAAAATGGGACACAGTAGTCCAACTGTGGTCTGACTAAGGTTTTATGTAAATTCATACATAGATTATAAATAGATTCACCATTACATCTTGACTTTTATATTCTGCATTGCTTGGCAGAAAACCCAGTACTCCATTAGCTTTTTATGGTCATATCTACTTGATGTGCTGCATTTAATGCCTGGTAAACCTGAAACCCTTAATCCCTCTGCTCTACCACATCGTCCAGTCTTCCCACGTTCAAAGTAAATTCTTACATTTTTTTACCAAAAAGAACCATCTCACATTTACTGACATTGAATTCTTTTTGCCACCTTTTTGTCCATTCCACCAGCTTATCAATATTCCCTAAAATAACAACAGAAAATGCTGGAAATACTCAGCAGGCCAGGCAGCATCTGTGGAGAGAGAAACAGAGTTAACGTTTCAGGTCTGGGACCCTTCATCAGAACTGACGAAAGGTCATCGACCTGAAACGTTAACTCTGTTTCTCTCTCCACGGATGCTGCCTGGCCTGTTGAGTATTTCCAGCGTTTTCTGTTGTTATTTCAGATTTCCAGCATCCGCAGTATTTTGCTGTTGTATCAATATTCCCTTGTAGCTTCCTTTTGGTCCTCAGGATTATTTATTATTCCTCCTACTTTAGTATCATCTATTAAATCTATATCTTCCTGTGACATCATTGCATTTAACTCCCCCAGTTAGTTTCTCACACTCTGAGCATTGTAATACATGCACTTTATTTCTTCTGTTTTTGTTCGTATTTTAATGTTACTTCTTTTCCCTTGAGTTCTTGTCCAGGCTAACACCTCCTTCCTTTATTTCAGTCTTTTCCCTGCTTATAACTGGTTAATTTGACTTTTCTCCCTCTACTCCCTTTTATTACTTCTGCATAGCATACTGTTCTATTTGTTAAATTCTTCTGATTTCCCTGTCAGGGTGGTTAGGCTACCCTCACCAAATTAGAGATGAAAAAAGAGAAAAGGAGTAGTGTTAAAATACAAACAAAAAAAAGATTAAGTGCATATATTGCAATGCTTGGAGTGTGAGAAATTAACTGAGGGAATTCAAAGCAATTGCGTCACAGGAAGACAGTAAAAGAAAACATTTTACTTGTGGATGAATTTAAGCTTTCTCAGATGTTGGCTGATACTTCTCACTGAATGGATGGAACTGTTGTAAGTGAAGAACTGTACTGTATGTGAGGTTCTTGCAAGGGATGCTGGGAAATCCACCCATATGGGGACGTTTTTGAGCTTGAATTTTCCATGTGACTTCTCTGGCCTGCTACTTTAACATGGACAAGTTCTCATCAGGTTCCCTGATAGCTGCACATATTTCCAAGGGATACTGAAAAGTGTAGTTTGTCTTCAGTATTTGCCACTAGGAATTGAAGAGAGAGTATGTTTTCTTCCCCAGTACCACCAGATTTCTCCCCTCTTCCCCTGAGGGTAGGTGCTGGGCTATGGTTCCTCAGATGCTGGTTGTCCTCCATTCTTAGTGTGAAGCCAAACAATGAGTGTTGGCAGGCTGGACAACCATGGGGCATTACAGCTGAACCTGATCACAAATATGCACCTTTCCAGCAGGGGTCACAGGACAGAGGTCAGGATTGGGAACCCTGCCTGATTGTTTTCCTCACCCAACCATTGGGACAATTGTAGTGCCTCATTACTGCCCTGGTTAAAGTCAGATAACTCAACACAGAGCTTCTGGCTTCTGCAGCAGAGAAATGCTGGTATTCATGCAACTGCCTGCAGGCTCATGCACCAGCTTCTCTGATTGCCCCCAGCCTCTCCCCCAACAGTCCCCTCCCAGACATTAGAGATATGCTCACCACAAGGCCACTGAGGAATAATGGTGCATTTCTCCCCTCCCTTCTAAACGGCTAGGAATGGACACATACACACCATCTGCCATCTTGTATCAGAACGATACTCAGTTACACACTCACACTAATCCAGCTGAGATCGGATGTACATTTACTACACCAGCAGGTCTAAAAATAACTCTTACTTATTTATTTTCAATCGGGCTCGCATGCACATTCCACTGTCAAATGGCTAATGATTACATGCATATTCTGTAACTAGACTGTCAGGGATCAAAGTCTGCCCTTCCGAAATAGACCTCCAGTTCAAAATTGCAAAAAAATTCTTATCAACAGAACACCCAGAAAACAAAAGTTATTAAGTGGTAAGAAAGAAAGACTTGCATTTATATAGCGCCTTTCACGACCACCGGACATCTCAAAGCGCTTTACAGCCAATGAAGTACTTTTGGAGTGCAGTCACTGTTGTAATGTGGGAAAAGCAGCAGCCAATTTGTGCACAGCAAGCTCCCACAAACAGCAATGTGATAATGACCAGATAATCTGTTTTTCTTATGTTGATTGAGAGATAAATATTGGCCAGGATACCAGGGATAACTCCCCTGCTCTTCTTCGAAGTAGTGCCATGGGATCTTTTACGTCCACCTGAGAGAGTAGACAGGGCCTCGGTTTAACGTCTCATCCGAAAGACGGCACCTCCGACAATGCAGCACTCCCTCAGCTACTGCACTGGAGTGTCAGCCTAGATTTTTGTGCTCAAGTCCCTGGAGTGAGACTTGAACCCACAACCTTCTGACTCAGAGGCGAGTGTGCTACCCACTGAGCCACAACCGACACTTTGGTAGCATGAGAGGGGTGTCTATTTCATTTTCCAGTGGATAGGCACCCAAACCCAAACTGGTCTGAAGTTGGTCAAATTCACATATTCATGAATAAACCTGAAATGGTCCACTTCGGATCACTTTGACTGTTTGGTTCAATGCCCATTCCTACTGCTCAGTCAGCATTTAAATCTAGGCTGACACTCCGGTGTAGTACTGAGAGAGTGCTGGACTGTCAGAGGTGCCATCTTTTGGATGAGACGTTAAACCGAGGCCCCGTCTGCTCTCTCAGGTGGATGTAATATATCTCATGGCACTATTTAGTAGAAGAGCAAGGGAGTTCTCCCTGGTGTCCTGGCCAATATTTTTCCCTCAACCAACATCACTAAAACAGATTATCTGGTTGTTATCACATTGTTGTTTGTGGGACCTTGCTGTGCACAAATCTGGCTGCCGTGTTTCCTAGATTATAACAGTGACCGCACTTCAAAACTACTTCATTGGCTTGTAAAATGCTTTGGGATGTCCTGAGGTCATGAAAGACGCTATATAAATGCAAGTCTTTCTTTAAACAACTATTAATATGCTCCTTGGTTACTGCTGTAAAGACACAAGATAATTCAACCAAGTTGGGTTGATCCACAGTTTAAATCAGGTAGGTTACCAATTAAATCAATATGCGAAGAATGCTTTCACTTTCATTGAGGTATGGAGTACTGTGCACCAGATACACTGGAAACAAATCTCAGGCAACAGATTGGCTCCCTGTGAAGGAAATCCAGCATTGTACAAGATTCCATATGCTGTACAATTTGTTCTCATCAGCAGCAATCTCCCTCCCAGGAATCTATCAGACCATCTTACAAGATATCGATGTTGCAACTCTGCAGCTACTGATTTTACATCCACAGCTGGGCACACAGAAATGTCAAAGAAAATTGTTTCTTGCAAAGCCTCCAATCTCCTGACAAACAGACTCAACTGAAAATCAATAATGAACCATGAGGAAAGGCTATTACAGGATTTTGCACCAACCTGAAGAAGATGCACAAAAATCAAAGGCATGGGATCTGCTGCCAAGCTACACCCACAAGCTAAATAGTGGACAGATGGTATTTTTATCTCATAACCCAAGCAACACAGCATTCTGTTACAGAATTACAGTCACTCGAACTCCTTGGTATTTATTAGAATCTTGCCAACTGTGTACTGTGCCAGAGAGAAAAACACTGCAGATATTGGAAATCTGAAACAAAAACAGAAATGACTGGAAACACTCAGTGGGTTAGGAAGCATCTGTGGAGAGAATAGACAGGACTGGAGCCTTCCTCGGGAAGGACCATATCCAAAAAGTCTTGATCTATTCTCTCCAAGAATGGTGGCTGACCTGCAGAAAGTTTTCAGCATACTCTGCCAGGACTGTTACGGCTGGATCGGTTAATTCCTAGATTAGATTTTCTTTACATCATGGATATAAATAACCAATTTGCTCATCTGTGTACCACAGATCATTTAATTATTTATTCAACAATACAATCTAAAAAATTATTCTTAATAGAGGACACACATTTTACACAAAAGTGAATAGATCCATAAAATGTATTGCTGTTTCTTGATGAAAGTTGGCAGTGAATAGCATGTGCTGAGCATTAATACCCAGATACTTTGACTCTGCAGGAACACTGGATCGCACTGAATCTTCACAGGATGAGTTACCTATCTCAACCATGCCATTGTGTGGAGACTCCAGTGGAGACCAGGGACTTTCCCATAGGCAAGGAAGGCTGAAAGAGAGAGTGACACTGGGATGCTCTTGAGCACCATCAGCTGATGAACAAGTCCTCGGAGCCTCCCAGCTGAGGATGATCCATTGCACTGAAGGAAATATAAGGAAAGTGGAGTGGTCTATGCTGAGTTCAACCGATTTCAACCAAAGCAGTAGTGGGGTTGCTGTAATTGGCCGCAAGTGCCTCTGAGCTTGAAAGGGGCAGAAACAGCTAGGCTTCCTGCTCCTGATTGTTATCCAATGACCACTACTGGAAAGTCTACTGGTCTGGACATTGGGTGAGAATAGGATGAGATTCAGTTGTAATACTACTCCTTCTCCCTCCTCCCTGCCCCCCGCCAACTGTTCAATAGTCTGCCAATGCTCACTGTCTAGATTCAAGTGATGAATGGCTACTTGGAAATAGTATCGAAAAGCTGCTGCAATCATGAAACCCTAGCTCAGAATGAGTCCGTGACTTCAGAAGAGAAAAGGAGAAAGTGAGGAAGATTAAAAGGTATTAGTAGCCACACACTTAACAGATTCATATGACATTCTTTTGTCCACTATTTCAGCGGAGGCATTAACCGACTTAAAATGAACAGGTTATAAGTATTAAAATAGCAGGCAAAGAAATGTCAAAGAAATGTATTGAGTGTTCATCCTCTAATGTCACCAACAGCAATTTTAAAGCTCATATTTTAATCTGGAGCTGACTGTACTTGCTACCTTGGAGTTGTATTTATACTACAAGATCATATTCAGTTCAGGTCCAATCTCAGTATGTTCTTGCAGCAGTGACATTCATCTCTGACTCAATTATGTTTATTGAATTACATGCTGGCATGTTTTTTTGCTTTTCTTATCCACAGTAGGCCACAGGAGATTTGCATTAGGCATTCAGAACAGAATAATATAAATTTCCTCACACTCAGCAGACTAGAAATCTGATATTTAGAGGAGCAATTTTAACAAGAAATTTCATTTGAAATCAACTGGAAATCTCAAGCAAGTGCAGATAATAGGGCTTCATCTTGCTTTGTCTGGGAGTTAATGGTACTGTGGGTTAGTGCACTGTCCCTTCAGTTCCTTGACCTGGGTATGAATCCAAGGCGGACTTATGGGATGAAAGTCTCCTCTCTCTGATAGCTGTATGGTTCTATATGAAATGAGTTAGACTAGACTCAATTCCGTTTTTTGTAGATGTGGGGCCCACAGAACAAAACTGCTTGTAATTTAGCACTAAATTAGCAATCACTTAGAATACTTGATGTGGGAAGTAGAAAATTCACACTGGAGTAAAAGCGAGTGCATTTTAGAGGTTGGCACTAGGGCACATTGTTAGAGAAAAGTAATCTTTATCCTGTGCTGTACATGACCTGGAAGTGCTTGCTGTTAACACTGGGAGCCATTCCCCAACACGAACATCCCTGACCTTGCTGAGTATAAATATTCACTAGAAAAGTCCATTGTCAACAAGGTCTCTCCAACATAAAGCAGAAACACCTGATTTTAAATCAACTTCTTCATTGACAATGTTGATGGACATTATCGTTGTATCATGCGACTACCAGGATGGTAGAAGGCAAACTAGACCTTGGTCTTTTTTCATCTGGTTACGGATGGTTGTTCCAAAACTTTACAGTTTAATCTCCTCAAACCTTGTGTTTCCAAAAAAGGAGAGGCTTGTATTTCCACAATACTGAATCCAAAAGCTGGCTCATTGTATTTACATAGGAGTTTCTATTCTATATAAAGGCACCCTGACAGCAATGTCCCTTTAATAGTTTGTGCAAAATAATTAGGCCCTAATCAACATTAGAATCTATTTGTGAGAAATCCGCCAATAGGAAAGAGGCAGAGAATCCCAGCAACACTGCTTGGCACAAGTGTCACCTTTCATTTCATTTCCCTACAGTACTGGGTGCTCAGTAATGATGATGGCACTTTAAAAAGAATGTTTCACAATGAATATTCTTATTGGAATCCATCTGCTTCATAAATGTAATAGTAATGTAATAGTAAATTTTAGTAATGTAAATAAAAAACACACACATACAAATCATTATCACCTAACTTAATTCCACTATGCTCTAACAAAAACAGAAGTGTGTGTCATTTTCAATCAAACACATTGGGGCAATTTGCATCTTACCACCACCCCCAAGGGACCATTGGAGACTGCTCTGGAAACATTGAAGGTAAGTTTTTTAAAATGATTTTTGTGGGGCCAATCATCCTGCCCATTGTCAGTCCGTCTGCACACCCCCATCCTGCCCATTGTCAGTCCGTCTGCACCCCCCCATCCTGCCCATTGTCAGTCCGTCTGCACACCCCCATCCTGCCCATTGTCAGTCCGTCTGCACACCCCCATCCTGCCCATTGTCAGTCCGTCTGCACACCCCCATCCTGCCCATTGTCAGTCCGTCTGCACACCCCCATCCTGCCCATTGTCAGTCCGTCTGCACACCCCCATCCTGCCCATTGTCAGTCCGTCTGCACACCCCCATCCTGCCCATTGTCAGTCCGTCTGCACACCCCCATCCTGCCCATTGTCAGTCCGTCTGCACACCCCCATCCTGCCCATTGTCAGTCCGTCTGCACACCCCCATCCTGCCCATTGTCAGTCCGTCTGCACCTCCCCCCATCCTGCCCATTGTCAGTCCGTCTGCACACCCCCATCCTGCCCATTGTCAGTCCGTCTGCACACCCCCATCCTGCCCATTGTCAGTCCGTCTGCACACCCCCATCCTGCCCATTGTCAGTCCGTCTGCACACCCCCATCCTGCCCATTGTCAGTCCGTCTGCACACCCCCATCCTGCCCATTGTCAGTCCGTCTGCACCCCCCCATCTTGCTGTCACCTCCCCTCAAGGTGTCCCAGCTCAGCTCCATGGAAGAGATGTCAGATTCCGTTCGTTTAGCGCTAGCAGCTTGCTGATTTTATTTTAATGAGGGCTGATCATCAAAATTGATCGGGCCTCCCGCCGGTGACTTCAGCAGGGCCATGCAATAACCCTGCCCATCCGATATTCTCAAGATGAAAATCATCCCCAGCCTATCAAAAATCCTCATCTTTAACGTGTATAAATTACCTTTTTAACAAGATGTTTTCTCCTTCCCTGTTGCAGTCTCTCCAAGAGCAGTTCACAGCTCAACCAATCTTGTTTTAGAAGTGGCTATTAGCAGGAAACTCCCTGCCACTACCCCTTCTCTTTCTGATAGTCCCTCGGTCGGCCTTTCGGCAATGGCACGGTTTAGACCAGTAACTCACTGAATGGGGAACTGTAAGTGCAAGCATACTGCACGCGGAGGCACCATTCTGCCCACATTAACTGCTGTTACATTAATAGAATTTTTACCATGCACGTTTTCCATATAGAAAAGGGACCAACACCCAAAGTTACCATGTGAAATGGCATAAAAATAGATATAGATTCTACATAGAGTAGTTTTAGTCATTATATGTACAACAAACTGTTAATTCAAACTGTAAAGAATGGAAGAAAAACCAAAATAACAACAGAAAAAGCTGAAAAAACTCAGCAGGCCAGGCAACATCCGTGGAGAGAGAAACAGAGTTAACGTTTCAGGTCGAAGACCCTTCGTCAGAACTCATGTGGTTTTGATCAGAAGGCAATGCAGGAATTCAAAAAGAAAATCTGCTGCAATTGTAAAGGGTCTAAGCTGTACAAGGGATTTACTCTACAAGACACAGCACAAATAAAATTCAACGCAGCTTCAATAGAATTCAATGTAGCTTCAATAGAATTCAATGTAGCTTCATTCCATATCCACAGCTATGCGTGATAATTTGTGCCTGTTTCTCACTCCCAGCAAACAAATTAATCTAGTTCTTGACACATGTTTCCCTGGTTGATACAACAAACCTACTATTATGGGATTGTTTGCCACAGTAAAGCCAGTTTATTTAGAAATGTTTGTGTTCAAATGAATATCCTTTACTGCAACCTCCTCAGAATTAGATTACAATAGGAGCTTTCTTTCATGATATGTCAGTGTTTGTACAGTAAGTCAGGATGTATAAAATCCTTATTTGCAAGCTGAGCCTGTAAAACAGGTTTGACTGCACTATGCCAGTTCTAGGTTTGACCATATTTACTCATTTTCTTCCCCTGACAGGAGCTGTATGTTCTGACAAAACTGTGTTAGAATTATTTTCAAGTACTTTTGCAAATGTAATGAGTTTACTGGTAGAATCTGTCGTAAGAATGAGCCTTACGCGTGGTAAACTTAATGTAAGCTTTAATCAACTTAAAACGGTGCTGCATACAAAAGAGGTCTTACCCTATGCCTCTTCCAGAGCTAACTGATCAGTCCAGTATTTATCCTGGACTGATTACAGGAAGTGATGTCATACAGGAAGCTGAAAAGTGTTACCACATTCTCCCCCCCCAAAAGATTAGGAGGCCGGAATGCTCCCTCCATTTCGTAGCCGTTGGATGAGGGAGAGCCGCACCCGTTTGGGTTCTCGTAGCGGTAGAGGGCCCCTAGCCCGTTTACCCGCTGCGGGCCATGGACCAGAGTCCGAGTGCTCCAGCCCGCTCTGTGAGGGGTCAGAACGATCCTGACTGTGTACTGGTACCCGAATGGGTGTCGGGCAGGGCTGTGGCAGATCCGTTTCTGAGCGTACGGTACAGGGTTGATCGTGGCTGCGCGTGCGAGCCCCGACGGGCTCATAGTCAGTCTGCCCCAGGTCGGCACGCTGGAGTGAGGTACCAGCCGGCGTCAGATCCCGATCATGATGAGAGGCACCTGGCAAGCCCAGAGATGTGCCTGGTACAATATCATCCCCTGGTGTCCCTCTATGTTTCGGCGGGCAGGGAGCCAGATCCCGCAATGACACGGTAGATTCCCGACCGTCAGGATACCGAATATAGGCGTAGGTAGGGTTGACGTCAGTGAGCTCAACCTCATCTACCAGGGGGTCATTCTTAGACGCCCGGACATATCTTCGGAGTAGCACTGGTCCCGGTGCAGTCAGCCACGACGGGAGAGATGTCCCATAGGATGAGCGACGCTGAAATCGGAAGAACCGTTCATGAGGCGTCGTATTTGTGGCGGTCGAAAGGAGGGACCGTGTGGAGTGTAATGCGTCTGGAAGTACTGCTTCCCAATGCTGGTTGGGTAGGCCCCGAGATCTCAAAGCCAGACGTACCGCATTCCAGATGATAGCGTTAAAACGCTCGACTTGCCCATTCCCAACCGGATGATAAGGCGTCGTTTTGCTGGCAGCAATACCCCGTTCCGAGAGATAGGCCTTGAGTTCTCCCGACATAAAAGAAGGGCCCCGATCTGAATGAACATAGGATGCCATGCCACAGAAAGCAAATACCTGTTCAAGGCAGCTGATAACCGTGGTTGTCAGCATATTGGGGCAGGGAAAGGCAAACGGAAAACGAGAATACTCATCAACCATTGTTAATAGATAAGTGTTGCGAGTCGAAGAGGGCAACGGCCCCTTAAAATCGATGCTAAGCCTTTGCATTGGCTGGGTCGCATGTATGAGTATACCACCCGAGGGGCGGAAAAACCGAGGTTTCAATTCCGCACAGACTCTGCAGTCCGAGCACATCTTCTTTACATCCCCGGTAGAGAATGGGAGATTTCGGGACCGCACGAAGTGCAGCATGCGAGTAACGCCTGGATGACACAACCCATCATGGATGTCTACGAGCGTAGAGGGTGCCATGGCGGAGCAGAATGCTCGTGTGAGGGTATCCGGAGCCACATTCTCCTTGCCAGGTCGATAGTGGATGGTGTAACCAAAAGAGGCCAATTCCAGCCGCCAAAGCTGGATTTTATTATTTTTAATTTTGGTCCGTTTTCGATTATCGAGCATGAAGGCGACCGATCGCTGGTCCGTGATTAAGGTAAAGTGCTGGCGAGCCAGGAGATGACTCCACTTCCGTACTGCCTCTATGATGGCTGTAGCTTCTTTCTCGACTGGAGGATAATGTAGCTCAGCCCCTTGAAAAGTCCTGGACAAAAATGCCACCGGACGACCTTCCTGATTCAGAGTGGCTGAGATTGCCACCTCCGAGGCATCACACTCAACCACGAAAGGAAGACTCTCATCGATGGAGTGAAGAGCCGCTTTCTCCAACTGCTTTTTCAGGAGGTTAAAGGCTGCAACAGCCGTTGTGTCTAGTGGGAATGTGCTGGCCTTCAGTAGAGGTTGGATTCGGTCCGAGAAGTTAGGAATCCATTTCGCATAGTATGCAAACAGGCCGAGGGCCCGGCGCAAGGAGGCCGGATTCTTAGGTGGCGGGAGTTCTTGGAGTGGGCGAAGCCTTTCAGGGTCAGGTTTAATGATGCCATTGCCCACACAATAGCCAAGGATGTTGATAGTTGGTTGTGACTCAATGGATTTAGCCGCATTCAATGTCAAATTACGGTGCTGGAGTGCATCCCAAAATCGTTGGAGATTGGCGTCATGTTCCTGCTGATTGCGACCTGCGACAGTAATATTGTCCAGATAAGGAAACGTATCCTTCAAGTCTTCCTGTTTGACCAGGTCATCCATTGCTCGCTGGAAGACAGCCACTCCATTAGTGACCCCAAAGGGGAGGCGACGAAATTGATACAGCCGCCCATTGGCTTCAAAGGCTGTATACTGCTTGTCTGAGACCTTCAAGGGTACCTGATGATAGGCGCTTTTCAGATCATAAGTCGAGAACACCGTGTACTCAGCCAATTTATTAACCATATCATCGATGCGCGGCAATGGGTATGCGTCCAAGTCCGTATACTGATTGATGGTCTGTGAATAGTCAATGCACAGCCGTTTCTTGTGAGGTTGTAGAGGGTTCTTAACAATAACGACCTGGGCGCGCCATGGCGACGAACAAGGCTCGATGATATCCTCTGCTAAAAGCCGAGAAATCTCAGCCGCAATAAAAGACTGGTCTTCCTGACTGAAACGGCGTGACTTTGTTATAATCGGTTTGCATCGAGGAGGGATACTGGCAAACAGTGAGGGTTCATCCAGTGAAGCTGCTGACAAGGCACAGAACGGTAATCGAGGTCGTATATTAGAAATAGTGAGTTCAGGTTTGGATCCGCCGAACTCAATGGTAAGCTTCTTATGCTGCTTTTGAAAATCCAGCCCTAAGATAAGATCACTACATAAGTCCTTGAGCACCGAAAGCCGGGTGGAGGGATACCTGTGACCTTTAAGCATTATTTCAACTACACAGAAGCCAGAAATTCTGGTATTAAGTGATGACTGAGCCATCGCAACTGCCTGGTCCGATGGAAAAACATGTAGCTTTAACTGTGCAACAGTCTGTTCCCTAATGAAACTATCAGTGCTACCTGAGTCAATTAAGGCATCTAAAGTATGTCCATTAATTGATGCTTTTGTAGCTGCATGGAATAGATTCTGAGGACAAGCAGCTGTAATTGGTGTCGTTGCACAAAGAGTGGCTGAAATTCTAGGTGTGTTTCTTCGAGAAAAAACCCGAGAGGAAGCACGATAGTTTTTAGTTGGAACATCCTGATAGGCCCTTACTGGGGCAGTTCGGTAGGACTTAGCTTGATAAGCCCTCGTAGAGGCTCTTGATAGGCAAACCTTTACAAAATGACCCTTTTTGTTGCAATGACTGCAAAACGCATTGCGAGCAGGGCAGAATCTCCGAGGGTGAAACTCATCACCACAAAAAAAGCATTTCTTAGATTGCCAAGAGGCTGCCACAGTGGGGTCATCATCCTCTTCATCAGTGAAGTCATCAGATCGATCGTCAGGGATAAAGTCCTCCCTAATAGAGTTCACCTGTGGCCTCTTAAATTGCCTGACTGTAGTTAAGGCAGCAGACCGAGGTCTGGGCACTGTAAAAAGGTCTGCATTTCTTTTTGCCAGATCTAGAGAGCAAGCCAGGTCATAAGCTCTCTGCAGCTCAAGTGTCTTACTTTCCAGTAGACGCTGGCGTATAAATGGGGAGGCAAGCCCGCAGATGAACGCATCACGGATCATTTCTTCGCGGTATAGCTCAGCTGAGGCTGCCCGAAAGTTACAGTCCATACTAAGTCTGCGAAGCTCTTGGAGGAATTTATCAATGGATTCCTCCGGCCCTTGTTGGGCTGTAGCTAGTAGATGTCTAGCATAGACCTCATTCGGTGTCTTAGTATATAGTCTCTTAAGCGTCTGAATTGCCTCCTCATAACTGTCCCAGTCTTCCACATACTGAAATACATTCGGGGTGACACAGTTGATGAGTATCCGCAACTTTGAGTTATCATCAGCTTTGCAATACTCAAGAAAATTCTCAAACGTGCGATACCAGTGTTTCCACACCTTACCGGCTGCTGGGGTGTTTGGGTCCAAGTCAAGACGCGATGGTTTAAGGATGTTTTCCATGATGGGTGATTTCCTGGATCCTTAGCTCCGAGTTCGTCCAAAAGTTTGAGTGCGAAGTTTTTCAAAAGTTGATTAAATTGTCGTAAGAATGAGCCTTACGCGTGGTAAACTTAATGTAAGCTTTAATCAACTTAAAACGGTGCTGCATACAAAAGAGGTCTTACCCTATGCCTCTTCCAGAGCTAACTGATCAGTCCAGTATTTATCCTGGACTGATTACAGGAAGTGATGTCATACAGGAAGCTGAAAAGTGTTACCACAGAATCTGCTGTTTTATACAGATATTATTGTTCTGTTTAATCACTGTCTACATAAAATTCCTGTTCATTATTATATTTGGCATCACTTATCTAGGTTTATTGTAAGCAAATACTTGACATTATAAGACCCTCCAGTCTGTAGGTCTGCATTAGCCCCAACACCTGGTTTCTTCAGGCGCCCTTCCAGTTGGGTGTCCAACAAGCGGACAAAAAAGTGATGCCATGGAGAAAAATGCCCCCTCCCATTTACATGTCTGCAATGGGCCTGCACCTACTGGAGGTACAGGGCCACCCCGCAACCCTGGGAAAGCCCCCGAAATCCCAGGACAAAACAAAGGGGGCAGAGTGAGATGGGTCTCCTCCCTTTTTTTCTGACTTTTGCGCCTGGTAACTGAGTGTTCCACGGGACAAAGGTCAGTAAAATTGGCCTCTGTAAAATTAGTAAACTCCAGTTTGCTACATTTAATGATTATTAAAAGTGGTGATACAACAAGAATGCTCCCCACCCTCCCCACTGACATAGACCCACTGGTGCCTTCTCACTTCTGCCATTGGCTGCACTACTTCCATTAGTTTACACCACTACAGAACAACCTCGTGGTGAGGGAAGAGAAAAAAAAGTAACTAAAATGGGTTTAAATTTGCTAAAGCTAACTTTGTACCATTAAGTAAGGTGAAGTAATACAAGTAAAGTAAGATGCTCATGCACTGGAGAAAATAATTTTCACCAAGGACCAATTATTGCTCATCACCAATTATGTCATGTCCAGTTGTAAGCAAGATATTTTGCGATCCAAATTCCATCGTAAAACCTTTAGAGAGAAGTAACTGTGCTTGATTTTTATGTAAGAGTAATGCAACTCAAAATAAAACATTGTCACAATTTTCATCTTTTTGTGTTAGATATTCTCTCGGGTTCAGTGTCACCAGTCACTTCTGTAAGTGGACAATGTGTCCCCTACAATCTGGGGTGCACCATTTTCCATCCAATAGCTGAATAGATGACCGTATGACTCAGGGATCATAAAAAGAGACCCTTGCTCCATAGGCCAGCTATTGAATTATTACACGTGCCATATTACTGCTTTCATAGCATGAACAATCCTTTGCTCCTCAGTATGGAAAATAATAAAACCCCAATAACTGACTCTGTAAACATAGGCTAATTTCTCCAGATAAGCTATTCAAAGCTAGCTGGTTCCATCATTTTTAAAATGCAGGCAACTTTCAGCTTCTGCCTGCTAGATCACAAATCACTCTAGGGGGGCAATTATAGCCTAACCTGCCCATCGGGAAACTGACGAGATCGGGTGCAACTTGATTGATTTCACTCTCCATTGAAGTCAATGAAGAATAATATTGGGCGGGGGTTCTCAAAGTGGCATTCCACCTGATCCCTTCAGTTTCCCCAATTGGGGGTGGGGTGGGGGGGGAGCGGGGGGGAGGTTAAAATGATCCCTTCTCTGTCACTTGCTTCAAGCCTCTGAGATGGGGGTTTTGGCCCACCCAGCTGTCGGTCTAAGTTGCAATCAAGCGGTAATGCCAGCCCTTTGATGTGTGAGCAGGAGACTCCCAAACGTGTACCTTAGCTAAGCCCCCAGCTGTGTGAATGGAATGGAAGGATATCTGGTCCCCTCAGGTACCACAAGGAGTCTTCTCACAACAGCCTGAAATGTTTGCGATTGTACATAATGATCCCCTCACCCTTTGAATAGTTAATTAACACTTCGAATCATCAATCGTGACTGCTGGCTTATTGTTGAGAAAAAGTGCTGAATTTAACCTTATAGAAATATTTTACATTACGCAAGGCACAATTAATTTGCTATAACCATGCAAAAGGACTGCGATGAGATTATGATTGAGAATTATGTAGATCACTGAAGAATCTTTGATCCAGTAAACTGTAAACACACACTTTTGAAAGAAAAACACACAACACAACACCCCAAAAAAATTATATCTGATATTGTGCTTCATCTTTTTTTTATAACATTTTACAATAGTATGGAACAATGGCAAAATATCTAAGCTTTCGAATGGCACTGTTCCACTTGGTTTTAATGTAAATAGAATGAGCACCATCTGTGTTCTAATGCTTGGCTAGTTATGGTTCCCACTCATACAGTATTAAACACCTGCTGTTCTGAAAAATGCACACATCGTCCATGTGCAATATTTCATAATGGGCTATGAGGAAATGGTGTTTAGTTACCATTGAAGCTGTGAGCAACATCAATTCTTTGACTTATTTTTTTTTAAATGTCCAGCTTCTGAATTCAGAATCAATACAGCAATTTTTTTAATATTGTAACTGTCGCTGTTATTTTTTTTGCACACTAACAGTACGCATCGGAAATGTAGAACTGTGCCCAGGATTTTCAAATCTTCATTGCATTGACCTCTTGCAGCTAATTTTCTATTTTGTTCTGCTAAAAGCAAATGGGAGCACCCTCTTCTGTCCCAGGCGCACTCTTGGATGAGATAAACTAAGGCCTCTTTTTAAAAATAAGAAAGACTTGGATTTATATAACACCTTTCACGACCACCTGACGTCCCAATGTGCTTTATAGCCAATGAAGTACTTTTAGAATTGTAGTCACTATTATACTGTAGGAAACGGGGCAACCAAATTTTGCACAGCAAGCTCCCACAAACAGCAATGTGATAATGACCATATCATCTGTTTTTTATTAGTTATGCTGATTGAGGGATAAATATTAGCGAAGACACCGGGGACAATTTCCCTGCTCTTCTTCGAAATAGTGCCATAGGATCTTTTATGTCCACCTGAGAGCAGATGTGGCCTCGGTTTAACGTCTCATCTGAAAGACGGCACCTCTGACAGTGCAGCACTCCCTCAGTACTGCACTGGAGTGTCAGCCTAGATTTGTGCTAAGTCAGGTGCATGACTGGCACTGTTTAGGATAAAATGACATAGAATCATAGAATCATAAAATAGTTACAGCACAGAAGGAGGCCATTCGGCCCGTCGAGCCCATGACAGCTCTCTGCATGTGCACTTCAGCTAGTCCCACTCCCCCGCCCTTTCCCCGTAGCCCTGCAAATTTTTTTCCTTCAGGTACTTATCCAATTCCCTTTTGAAAGCCACGATTGAGTCTGCCTCCACCACCCTCTCGGCAGTGCATTCCAGATCATAACCACTCACTGCATAAAAAAGTTTTTCCTCATGTCGCCTTTGGTTCTTTTGCCAATCACCTTAAACCTGTGTCCTCTGATTCTCGACCCTTCCGCCAATGGAAACAGTTTAGTCTATCTACTCTGTCTAGACCCCTCATGATTTTGAACACCTCTATCAAATCTCCTCTCAACCTTCCCTGCTCCAAGGAGAACAAACCCAGCCACGTAACTGAAGTCCCTCATCCCTGGAACCATTCTCATAAATCCTTTCTGCACCCTCTCTAAGGCCTTCACATCCTTCCTAAAGTGCAGTGCCCAGAATTGGACACAATACTCCAGTTGAGGTCGAACCAGTGGTTTATAAAGGTTCATCATAACTTCCTTGCTTTTATACTCTATGCCTCTATTTATAAAAGCTTGTGATTTCAAATAAAACTGTTGGACTATAACCTGGTGTTGTGCGACCTCTCAATTCTATTTATAAAGCCCAGGATCCCGTATGCTTTTTTAACCACTTCCTCAATCTGCCCTGCCAACTTCAACGATTTGTGCACATATACCCCCAGGTCTCTCTGTTCATGCACCCCCTTTAGGATTGTACCCTTTAGTTTTATTGCCTCTCCTCATTCTTCCTACCAAAATGTATCACTTTGCACTTTTCTGCATTAAATTTCATCTGCCACGTGTCCACGCATTCCACCAGCCTACCTATGTCTTCTTGAAGTCTATCACTATCCTCCTCACTGTTCACTATACTTCATTTTCTTTGAATAAACTTCTGTAAGATCTTTATAAGATTAACTGAGTGCCTTTTTTGGCTCAGTTACGCCCTTGGATCTCACTGAGATGACATGACCTGCTCTTGGTACCACTGTGCTCTGGGGCCGCTCTGATGCTCTGCTAGCTCTTTCCGTACGCTGCCCAGTTTTTCCACCTGCATGCTGTGTACGCTGAACCTACATAAGAACATAAGAAATAGGAGCAGGAGTAGGCCAATTGGCCCCTCGAGCCTGCTCCGCCATTCAATAAGATCATGGCTGATCTGATCCTAACCGCCAATCTACTATCACAGAACCATCTCCTGAACCTAACAGAATTGGACACACGAAATAGGAGCAGGATCAGGCTACACGGCCCCTGGGCCCGCTACGCTACCCACAGGGCCATGACCGATCCGAACCTAGACTCATGTCCAAATTCCTGCCCGCTCCCGTAACCCTTAATTCTCTTTACTTCTAGGAAACTGTCTATTTCTGTTTTGAATTTATGTAATGATGTAGCTTCTACAGCTTTTTGGGGCAGCATATTCCATGGACCTACCACCCTCTGAGTGAAGTAGTTCCTTCTCATCTCAGTTTTGAAAGAGCAGCCCCTTATTCTAAGACTATGCCCCCTAGTTCTAGTTTCACCCATCATCGGGAACATCCTCCCCGTATCCACCTGATCCAACCCCTTCAGAATCTTATATGTTTCAATAAGATCGCCTCTCATTCTTCTGAACTCCAATGAGTAGAGTCCCAATCTACCCAACCTCTCCTCATATGTCCATCCCCTCATCCCCAGGATTAACCGAGTGAACCTTCTTTGTACTGACTCGAGAGTAAGTATGTCTTTTCTTAAGTATGGACACCAAAACTGTATGCAGTATTCCAGGTGTGGTCTCACCAATACCTTGTACAACTGAAGCAATACCTCCCTATTTTTATATTCTATCCCCCTAGCAATGAAAGCCAACATTCCATTTGCCTTCTTAATCACTTGCTGCACCTGCATACTAACCTTTTGAGTTTCGTGCACCAGGACCCCCAGATCCCTTTGTACTTCAGTACTTTCCAGTTTCTTGCCATTAAGATAATAACTTGCTCTACTATTTTTCCTGCCAAAGTGCATAACCTCACACTTTCCAGTATTGTATTCCATCTGCCAAATCTCTGCCCACTTACTTAGCCTGTCTATGTCCCCTTGCAGATTTTTTATGTCCTCCTCACTCACTACTTTCCCTCCCATCTTAGTATCATCTGCAAACTTTGATATGTTACACTCGGTCCCCTCCTCCAAATCGTTAATATAGATTGTAAAGAGTTGGGGGACCCAGCACTGACCCCTGCGGAACACCACTAGCTACTGATTGCCAGTCTGAGAATGAACCATTTATCCCAACTCTCTGCCTTCTGTTAGATAGCCAATCCTCTATCCATGCCAGAATATTACCCCCAATCCCGTGATTTTTTATCTTAAGCAATAATCTTTTGTGTGGCACCTTGTCAAATGCCTTTTGGAAGTCTAAATACACCACATCCACTGGTGCCCCTTTATCCACCCCGTATGTTACTTCCTCAAAGAACTCCAGCAAATTTGTCAAACATGACTTCCCCTTCATAAAACCATACTGACTTTGTCCTATTAAATTATGATTATCCAAATGTCCCGTTACTGTCTCCTTAATAATGGACTCCAAAATTTTACCTACCACAGATGTTAGGCTAACCGGTCTATAGTTTCCAGCCTTCTGTCTACTGCCCTTTTTAAATAAGGGTGTTACATTAGCAGTTTTCCAGTCTGTACAGTGATTGCTCACACTGTTTCCAGTTTATAAAGGTCGTGTCTAATCCTTCAGAATGCAGTTTTCTGTAATTGTTGCAGCTTTCTACCATTTGTTCAACATTAGGTTTGTAATTTATGAATATACTTTTGATCAAGTGAAATGTATACCAATAATCCAAACATACTCACCTTAGGAAGTCAATACAAATTTAAGAAAACTGATACAGAGAAGTTCATTTATGAGGAGCAGAGATTTGTGATATTTAAGCTGTTACACGTCCAATTTGCATTGCTTCTTGCCAAGATAGGCACATCATGCATAACACTTTAAACAGAGTGAAAGGCTGAGTTACAGCAAGGTACACTGAGGCTACTGTTAGCACATGTAGATCAATAACATACTGACTGATGCACTGCAATTTAAACAAACTACATGGCAACTGCATACACAGCATGACATTGAAAACTGAAGTACTGTGGACAAAAACTTGAAAGGCCCCATATGCCGATAAAAGAGTATGATGATTATAGCGAACAATGATTATTTTAAAGTGCAGTTGAACCTTTAATAGTGAAATTGTGTTTGTTTTAAAAATGTTCACAATATCAGAAGACAGCTGACTGAGTGTTACTGACGGTTTGCTAAACCACAGAAAGCAGTCAGTTCTGGTTCAGCGATAGTATCTGATCAGCTTGGCTTAAAATCAAAAGACTCTTTAAGGTGCGATATCCTCCACTCCTTCAAGTAATGAGTTTGGCCTGAAACCAACTGTATGGGGGGACTTTAACTGCTAGGTTTCAGCTAGATTCCCACCCACGGCAGAATGGGGCCAAGGTGATTTTAACTGCTGGGCCTCATTAACATGTCGCTGGGCAGGAAGTAGTCAAGAAACGGTTGCTGGCCTGTAGTAAGTGTGGGGACTAGGGTTGCATGGCAGGGTGGGGGGGGGTCTCATGATACGAGGAGGGGGAGGGGCCTGAACCTTCCTTGTGGGGTCCCGAGGAGCACTATTGCTACTTCTGGCCCCACAAAGGAAAGTTAAAAAAACGTAATCTTGTATGAGTTTTTTTTGCTTCCGATCCTCTTCTGGTTTGAGTTCCATTGGTAGGAAAGCTGCAGCAGCTTCCCCCGTTCAGGTCAGAGTTAAAATCGCAGTCGGGGCCCAATTATATCATCGGACCCCGATCTGCATATTTAAAGAAGGACCCCGCTGGTTTCAGGCAGTTGCCTTTGCCTCCTGCGCAGAAGAGCAGTTTAAAATCGAAGACAGCAGGATGGAGGCAGAAGATTGGCGTGGTTCCATAACAAAACATGATCAAGGCACTATTCAGACAAAGATTTGGTGCTTTATGGTTGTAGTTCCTGGTTTACATTGATCCTTCACATTCAATTGTTCTTTGAGTAATGTTTGGATTTTCACTAATAATGGTTTCACTATATCAGAAGTGTCATTTTGTTCTGATTTAGAAACCATGTTTAAAGTCTTTTGTGCACTGGCAGGGGTAGACCAGAATAAAGTGCGGTTAATGACAGAACAGTATCCCCTTCTTACTGTTACCACCACTACCTTCAATTCCAAATATCACTCTACAAATGATGTAAGAATTTACCTGCTCAATGTTTGACAGTAACATTGGGAAGGTGTTGGAGTAGAGCTAATGCATCCTTGAACTGATTCTGCTTGGTACACCCAACTAATTCAAACTGAACAACTGTGATTGGTTTAACAGTGATCCGAGCATCAGGATACATGGGCACAACAGATATTACGGAGATATTACGGCAGATCAAAGAGGTAGGTTTTAAGGAGCGTCTTAAAGGAGGAAAGAGAGGTAGAGAGGGGGAAAGGTTTAGGGAGGGAATTCCAGAGCTTGGGGCCTTGGCAACTGAAGACATGGCTGCCAACGGTGGAGCAATTAAAATCGGGGATGAGCAAGAGGCCAGAATTTAAGGGATATGGGGATTGTGCGGGAAGGTGGAATTGAGGTCGAAGATCAGCCATGATCTTATTAAATGGCGGAGCAAGCTCGAGGGGCTGTATGGCCGACTCCTGCTCCTAGTTCTTATGTTCTTATGTTCATGTAAAAACACAGGCACAGTCCAGACTATGCCCAATAAAACCCGTGCAGCTCAGACTATGCCCAATAAAACCCGTGCAGCTCAGACTATGCCCAATAAAACCCGTGCAGCTCAGACTATGCCCAATAAAACCTGTGCAGCTCAGACTATGCCCAATAAAACCCGTGCAGCTCAGACTATGCCCAATAAAACCCGTGCAGCTCAGACTATGCCCAATAAAACCTGTGCAGCTTAGACTATGCCCAATAAAACCCATGCAGCTCAGAAATCTTAGTCAAAAAGAAAGACTTGCATTTATATACCACCTTTCACCACCTCAGGACATCCCAAAGCGTTTTACAGCCAATGTAGTACTTTTGAAGTGTAGTCACTGTTGTAATGTAGGAAACGTGGCAGCCAATTTGGGCACAGCAAGCTCCCACAAACAGCAATGAAATAATGACCAGACAATCTGTTTTTTAGTGATGTTGATTGAGGGATAAATATTGGCCCGGACACTAGGGATAACTCCCCTGCTCTCATAAATAAAAAAAATGGGAGACTATGGTGTGAATGGGGACAGCTGTCATTGTTGTGGGAAACCATTGGCCATTCAGAATATACGCTACGTTTGGGAGAGAAGTGTAAATGGAGCTCGAACTTCACCTTTGGGGAATGCTGTGTACGATCCCATTTTTAAATTGACATTTTCTGGCCAATTCTAACCCTGTGGAACCATCCACCATCCAGTTATAATTATATTGGTAACTGGTTTAATTAGAGGGTTAGATGACACAAAATTATAAATTAAAAAAGTATATTAAAAGTGGAAGAGCTTTTGAAAATTATTTTCATCTGTTATCAACTACCCTTTGAAAAGTAATGACTAATATTTGGTTCCTTTCATGTGGTGGTCTGAGTCACTTTTAACCAAGTCCTTCCATCATGAATAAACTATCTCCGTGGCCACCAGTCCAAATTAGGAAATGGAATGGGGGAAATATTCAAAATTCAGAGCTTAGTAAGCAGTTTGGTACCTAAGAACATGATTTGCTAATGCTGACTGCAATCCTTTTAGCTCACTCAAAAAAAAATTCTAGCTATTCAAAAGTCATTCAGACACAGAAACATTTTACAAGGTCAGTGCAGACAGGATATTGGATGTTACCATGCAGATTAAATATCAAAATGTCAGAGAATACCCTCCACAGCAGCTTTTTCTCTTTCAGTTTTCCGTATAGAAATGTTCACCGTAAGTTGAGCACGATTTTAAATCATTACTGTAAGTATTATATTAATTGTGTTTCAACATACAGCATTTACAGTCAGGACATGGTGTAAGATTCAAATGAACCAACATATGGGAAAACAAATTTGATTTAAAGGTTTCTTTTAATTGCACCTACAAGATCTCGTCATCAAGTCCACGGGAATTTTTCATGGAGAAATGGACGGAATCACAGAACATGGAGGTAGAAATTTGCTTTCGAGCCCAGACTGGATGCTGCATAGGCAACGCATGCCCTAACCAGGAGTTCCAAGGTCGGCACAAATTTAGGCCTCAGGCCTCATTAACTGCTGACTCATTGCAAATGTTCAGTGTTAGGCTTGCCTCGCAGGCTGCGTAACAACTGTGGAGTCAGGGAGCACTCTTGCTGCTCCTCTGTCCCTTTGCTAAATTTATCAGCGTAGCGACCGTTTAACGCCAAAAAAGAAGGATGCAACAAATACCAATTTCTACCCCATGATCCCCAAAACATGGGCAAAAATCCCAGAATTCTGTGTAATAAAAGCAGAATTTAACATTGTCCTTATTCCCTCCTCATCATAAATAATCTCAAAAACACATGAAACTATTGTATTTTATTCCCCACTAAGTGTTTCACATCTCACTAACTCGCATAAAACCCAAAATAGCAAGCTGTCGCCCAGAGACACAATGGATTTTACATGGAAGCGAGACGGACTTGCTGGGAATGCGGAGGCCCTGCTGAATTTAATAACAGGACCTCATTTGAAATGTTTTTTCTTCGTTTCAGCCAGATTGAGAGGTTGGCCAGCTGCCGGGCGGGAAAGACTGTTGTAGAAGGATGCAGCCAGGGACCGGAGAGGAGGGAGGGAGGGAGAGATCGCGGGGGTAGGGGGGGCGGAAGGAGGTGGGATAGGTCGCGGGGTGGGGGGGAGATCATGGGGGAGAGATCATGGAGGGGGAGACATTGGATTGCGGGGAGTGTTGGCGGATCGCAGGGAGGGAGGTTGATCGAGTCAGGTTATATTGGGCGGCCAGAGGGAAGCACTTCTGCTCCTCCTGGCCCACAAGCGTTGTTATTAAAAGCACTTACTTGTTGGATCTGGCAGTTCTCACCTCCCTTCAGCTGCTGGGTTTTCCGAGCCCTGGGAAAAACGGCCCACTGACGTTAAATCTAAAAGGCTTCGAAAACCTGAGGCGCACAGCCTCATTAACATATTTAAATTACTGACCTACCTTTCGAGAACAGGTTACTCGCCCGACCCCCAACCCGCCCCGGTTAAACCAGAATTAGGCACGATCGAGGTGGGTTGAGGTCGGGTTCCAGATTTTTAAGAATTTAACCCCACCCCACCGCCCCTATCCGACCTTTCCTGGGGGGCTAAAATTCCCCCCAATTAATCTAATAAATAATAGGAAACAGAAAAAATACACTTGGTAATAAAAAAAGACAAGTTATCTGGATACATGATATCACCTTACTGGGACCTATCCATTGGACACTGTGTGAATAATAAAATTCAAATAATGTAAAAGTAATCAGTGCAGTGGCTTGAGTGCCAAGAGCAGCGCCCACACGGACACAGTCGCTGTCGCGCTAATCCAAGCAAACAATGGCAGGAAAAAAGTTAAGATCGCAGTTTCTGCATCAAAGTAAGTAGCAGTGAGGAATTGGTTCGTCAAGTGTCGGCAGGCTATTTGAGAACATCAAAGCTGAATTCACCCTGTTTTCGGCTGACGCCCACATACGTGCACTTTGAGGCTGGAGTCAATGCTCAGGGAGGCCCAGCCGATTCTTTTGCCCCTCCTGAGCTCAGGGGCATTGAGATCAGCTGTAGGTGAACAGCACTGAAGGTTGGTGCGGCCGCCACAAAGGCTCAATGGGGAAAGGCCACAGTTTAAAGCCCTCCCGCCATTGTACACCGAGGGGCTGGAACCAGTATGAACCCCCTGCCCCCGGGCTGTATGCAGCAGAAAATGTTTAATGCAATGTAAATGTAGATGTAAACAGCACTGTAACTGGAATGAGGCACGCTAGAGTGCCATGAACTGTATTTAATCTGTATTGCACTGTGAATTGTAACATTTGAATTGTATTGTAATGTACCTTGACAAAATTTTTATGAATGAAGTATATTTTTGAAAAAGAAAACTGCTACCCTGGCTGAGATCAACAACTCAGCACAGACGGGGATTGAACTTGGCATCCTCTAGTCTGCATCCCACACTGGGCACTGCCTTTAACTCACTAAAACATCAGAGCTGCTAGAACCAGCTTTTAGGCGACATAAAAAAAATGTAAAAGTATAAGTGAATCTGCGCATGCTGGTTAGCTCCTGTGCAGTGTTTTACATTCATTAATATAATGTACAGGGAAAAATCCTACAACCCACTTCAATTGCAGTTGAAACAGAAAGAGCCAGAATTGAGATGGACGGAAGTCAGTTAGGCTGCGGTCACCTTACTATTTGACACTGGTGGAGGCTTGAGAACAGGGTCTGCCTTCTCTTTCAGTTGGAAATGCCGGCTGACACAAGACCACCTAAAAGATTGGACAAAAAATAAAAATAGTGGGCTTACTTCCCTGGTGGATGAATGCGCCATGTGTTGTGGTACTGAGCGTACAGTAAGCTCCCAGATTCGATCCCTGGCTGTACCGAGTTGTGTGACCTCACCTGGACCAGCAATGAGGGCATTTTAATTGGCCTCAGTACATTTTGTATAGTGAGAGGATTGTAAGAGCAGTAACATTAGTGATAAATTGATGCATGTACCTCAATATGCCTTCTTGATAACACATTTAGATTACAGCAATGGTAGTAGGAAAGCTGTTCCCATTGGTAGGTGAATAATGTAGTGGCACAAGTATCAGCCTCCTTGCCAACAATCCATTTATAGTCCCTCAGGAACTGGCACCTGTCCTGTGCACATAATGCAGCATCAAAGTACTGTGATATCTTCAACCCCTGTATTGTAATGTAATCCTGTTAATAGGTTGATGTTTTTTTGAAAGTGTTTGGTGAGCCAATGGCTAGGGAAGGTCCATACAAGCCCTTCGATGGCATAGGCCTCCTGGCAGCCAGAAAACATGGCTGTCTCTAGTGGCAACCGCGCATTCATTTCTATTGGTGCTTGGGGTAGTACTGCCTCCAGAGACACCCATGGAAACCAGCTTGGCTGTTGTTGTGCACAGCTTTCAAAGGCAGCCACATCACCTCATTTAGTTTACTGCACGGCTGATCACACTGCTACACATCAGTGCTGCCGTTAGCAATAATGCAGTAAAATAAACATTATGAAAGAAAGAAAGACTTGCATTTATATAGCGCCTTTCACGACCACCGGACGTCTCAAAGCACTTTACAGCCAATGAAGTACTTTTGAAGTGGAATCACTGTTGTAATGTGGGAAATGCGGCAGCCAATTTGCACACAGCAAAGGTCCCACAAACAGCAATGTGATAATGACCAGATAATCTGTTTTTGTTATGTTGGTTTAGGGATAAATATTGGCCAGGACACCAGGGATAACGCCCCTGCTTTTCTTCGAAATAGTGCCATGGGATCTTTTACATCCACCTGAGAGAGCAGACGGGGCCTCGGTTTAACATCTCATCCGAAAGACAGCACCTCTGACAGTGCAGCACTCCCTCAGCACTGCACTGGGAGTGTCAGCCTAGCTTTATGTGCTCAAGTCCCTGGAGTGAGACTTGAACCCACAACCTTCTGACTCAGAGGTGAGGGTGCTACCAACTGAGCCACAGCTGACACATGAGGGAAGGAGAGAGTGCCGTATTCCTGACGATATAAATTCACTGAAGTGCTATTAATTAAGTAGTTAGACAACTAAGTCATAGGCAGCAGGAGTCAGTTGATGATAAAGGTGTTTAGACTAAATGATAATACCAAGGTGATGAGATTGGAAACGTGAACTGCAGATGTTTCAATCATCTGGTAGAAACTGGAAGATAAGAAGATCTTCTCCAAAGAAGCACATTGAAAAAGAAAAGCTCTCCAATGCGTAAAGAATATTTTGACTCATCCCAGTACAGAAAACTAATCTATCAAGTAAATTAATCAAAATATAATTTGATTGGTTACCACTTACTAAAGTGAAAAATGAACGACATTTAAAAATAATATAATGATTAGGACAGGCTTAAAAGAAAGATCCCTGGCAAGTTGTTAATCTGGATTGCTGGCTATTTTACTATTTATTTTTAATATGTGTTGCAAGGAGGGAGGGGCAGGTGGATAATGGCATGGATTTACAAACAGCATTCTGTGCAGGGAGATTAGAATGTCTTATTACTTCAGCTCAATGATGCCATTGTTAATGAAATTGTCTGCTAAATTCTTACAACATAGCGACAGAGCAAAGGATTGCTTATAGGATTTTGTTGTATCTCTGGGACAGAATCGCAGAAAGGCTGTAATTATGTTACTTTTCTGGAGTTTCCCTTTAGTCAGGTGCCGTCTTGATAAAAGGATTTGGCACACTTTTTGTTTGCTTTTAGAGGGAGAAGAGTCATGTTTTATTTTTGCCACACTGTTGACATCATGCACAGTGACAAAGTGATACATTTTAACGTTGATTATTGGTATTGTGTTGTCTATTGTTTTTCTTATTGGTAATTTTTCCAAAGTGAGTAAGCGGTCCTTATTCTTCATCCTGTCCAAACAAACGCCTGTATAGCTCAGAGGGCAGGTATCGGCTTGCTCCCATACCTCTGTCAATCCCTCCTTTGGCCAATGACTAAATGAAGACTTGACTCAGACCAATTTTCCCTCTCCCTTCCTGCAAAGAGATTCCCCATGGCACTTTCCTGATTGGCACGGCTCAGATTAGGAACTGAATAAAGTTGGGGATTGAACCAACATTGTTTCGCTCCATGGCACTGGCCATCAGTGCTCCATTGCTCAATGCCTATGTGGTTACATCATATTGTGTATTTCTAAGCAAAGAAACAAGGTTTACTAAACATTTTTTCCTGAAGACAGCACAACTTGAAGTTGACCACATTGATCACATCATCACCATTTGAGTGAAGCACACTTGCATCATCCGAGGAGTAGTAATGAGGGAACTCAATAGTCAAGGGAAAAAATCACCCCTTATTCATAATACAGGAAACTTTTGTTTATCCGGCACCCAAATATCCGGAATTCTCGCTTAACCGGCAAAATTCATCCTCCGAAAACTCCTCTCAAATAACCGGCAATGTTGCCGAGTCGCAGTCGAGTCTCCGCGAACGCCGAGTACTCCGAAAACTCCTCTCAAATAACCGGCAATGTTGCCGATCCCGAGTCCGAGTCCGAGTCCGCGAACGCCGATTTAGTCAGTAGGGGTAGTTTTCAAAAGTACCCAAATACTGTATACTGCACATTTCTTGATTTATTTATTTTTCTTTGTTAAAAATAGCCTCGGTAGATATAACTCTCCGTTATCCGGTACTTTCGATAAACCGGCACCACGGCGGTCCCGTTGGTGCCGGTTAATAAAGAGTTTCCTGTACATGGAAATGAATTATCATTGCCTGCCATGCTTAACTGATTGCGAACTATGGCCACGTTTCTAGTCTTTTTATAAATGTTTCCATTACATTTTGTTGCCAAAGCATAAAACTGAACATAACAGTACAGAAGAAAACTACCCAGATAGGCAGGTGAAGGCGTGGGACGTGTCCCTGAAGAAAATCAGACCTTTTAATCTTGTGGGCCCTGTGGACATGGTGAATATATTACTGTGGTACACAAAGGATTAGTGTGATCCTGCCAGGCCTGGATCATTCCTTTTCTTTCTCAGAGTTCCAGTTTCCTCATCCCCTTTCCTGATGATTGCAACTTGTGCTAGGATCTCGTTCTACAGGTACCATCAATTCTCTGGGACCTCACTCAAGTGCTCACATTTTTACATGTAGATTACTCAGGTTATCACTGATTATCAGTACAGAGGCCGATCCTATCCTTGCTTGTTATCCACAGCTATGCACTTTCCAACCGGAGTCACTTAGATCGCAATCAGGAGCAGGGACATTGCTGATTTTTCCACTCCTTAGTCCAGGGATGGTGAGGCCAATTGCAACAGCCATGACATCACCTAAACTGAGACCAGTTAACTCAGCCCAGATGAGGCATCAGCTCTGGGCCTTTCTTGATCTGTATGGATGAGTATCAGATTAGAAGGTGCATTTATTGACTGAACCATTGGGGGAGCTGCTCTTTCTCATAGTTAAAAGACACTACAAAGTGTATTAATAAAACACAAACTGTATCTTATAAACCATCTAGTTATTTCAGAGGGTCCTCAAACAGAACAGTCGTTGTCAAATTGCATGGTACCTGACTTGCATATTTATGCACAGTTTTAAAGAGAACAGAGTGGATGAGCAATACAAGGACACTGTGCAAAGTCGAGTGAAATCAGTATTCATTTAATGCTTTTGCTGAATGCTGGCGTTCAAATGGGGAAATGAGTGCTCAGTTGAGTGAGCAAATTACTGATGGGTAAAAAAGAGAACAGTAGAGTAATTAGGTACAAGTTCTCTTTTTACTTCATGAAACACCACTTGCACTTCATGCTTCATTTCACCAATGCCACGAACCATCAGCCTCTTCATAGAAGAAATGAAAGCGCTAATCGGATCAGGAAATCAACACGGAAGATGCTTTGGCTGCAGTTCTTTTCAAAATAGATATGATGCTTAAAATGGATCTGGCCTAAAGCGTTGCTACTACATAAAAGCTGAGTTGACTGCAATTTTCTTGACGAGCATTATCCGGCGTGGATAAAAGAAAAAATAAGAGAGAATAAAACTGCAAATACTGGAAAACAATGATCTGACCCAAAACACTAATCTGTCTTTTCTCTTTACGGATGCTGACTGAGCTGCTGTGTATTTCCAGCATTCTCTCTTTTTATATCCTGAATGGACTTTGCAATACTTTTGACAGTGACCTTTTTGGGCTGTGAGTCTCTCCAGCTCTTCTGGGCAGCAGGATTATCCAAGTAATGCTGCTCGCTGTGATTTATCTTTAATTGAAGCCTGAGGGACTTGTTGGTACACTTCTTTTAAGTTTCTGTGTAATATTTTATCAAAAGGAGTCAAGAAGCTCCCTTCGATCTGGTACGATAACTCTTACCTGACTGAAAGGGTTCGTACTGCGTCTGTAGGAAGGGAAGCAAGTCTGATCACTGGGGGGGGGGGGGGGGTCAGCGTGACAACCACAACCATTAAAATAACCCTGTTCTTCATTTTATAGAATCATAGAATGATGCAGCACAGAAGGAGGCCATTCGGCCCATCATGCCTGTGCCGGCTCTTTGAAAGAGCTATCCAATTAGTTCCATTCCCCAGCTCTTTCCCCATAGCCATGCAACTTTTTGGGTTCAAGTATTTATCCAATTCCCCGTTGAAAGTTATTATTCAATCTGCTTCCACCACCCTTTCAGGCAGTGCATTCCAGACCATAACAACGCGCTGTGTAAATTTCTTTTCCTCATGTCGCCTCCGGTTCTTTTGCCAATTACCTTAAATCTGTGTCCGCTGGTTACCGACCCCTTCTGCCACTAGAAACAGTTCCTCCTTATTTACTTTATCAAAACCCTTCATGAATTTGTGCACCTCTATTAAATCTTCCCTTAAACTTCTCTGCTCTAAAGAGAACAACCCCAGCGTCTTTAATCGCTCCACGAAAGTAAAGTCCAGCATCCCTGGTACCATTCTAGTAAATCTCCTCTGCACGCTCTCCAAGGGCTTGACATCCTTCCTAAAGTGCGGTGCCCATAATTGGGCACAATACTCCAGCTGCGGCCTAACCAGTGATTTCGGAGGTTTCAGCATAACTTGCTTGCTTTTGTACTCTATGCCTCTGTTTATAAAGCCAAGGATCCTGTATGCTGTTTTAACAGCCTTCTCAACTTGTCCTGCCACCTTCAAAGACTTGTGTACATATACCCCCAGGTCTCTCTGTTCCTGCACCCTCTTTAAAATAGTTCACCTCTTTAACTTTCCAGAGAAAACTTTGGATATTGAGGGGAAACACATGAAGCAATCTCGCTTGCACGAAACAGATAGACCAGAAGACTGCAGCCCTATGCTATCTGTACATGGCGCAAGAATTTTCTAGTTTCCCGTTCTCTGGAAAAAAAAGGTTAATTTCTGGATAATTCCAGCTCACAAATACTCCATATAGTTGCAGAGCACCTAACCACATTTACAAGTCCCAGGATGTTTTCACCAGATCTTGATGCCTAAGAAAATCTTTCCTTCCAATTTTTTCCCCTGCCAGCTTGCTCTATCTATTCCCTTGAAGATGTTAACTCTTGTATGGTCCCGAGACTGCCCCCCACCCCATTCCACCCAAGTGACCACTATTCACATGTGCATTTGACACTGAGTTTTAACCAGCCTATTCAACCACAGAGGCATCACTGCAAAGCCTGATACTGTCCTCAACTGCCTGCGCACGCACACATACACACACGCACATGCATGCACACACGTATGTACGTTTGCACATACATACATTCAGCAAGGGTTACTTCACAACAACCAAGATACTGATCCCTGGATGTTTTCCCACTCCCTAACGTGGGAGTAGTGAAGCAGCCCTACCGCTGCCTCAACTAAGATTCGCTACTTACTGGATAAGCTCAGTGAGCCATCAGGGGAGGATCTCCATACGACAGTCTAAGTAAACCATTGTCTTCTTAGAAAACACTTTCTCCCATGCTCCCATGTTGTTGATCGTAGTCTTTCTGCTGGGATATTGTACCATAGATAATTGCATTAATTGATTGTCAGTATGTTGTATCTCCTTGTAACTGAATCTATTTTGAACCCCCAAAAAAGATTAACCACACAAATGTTCACCTTGAATATTGAGAACTATAGCTAGAACCTGTTCCCACTTTGGGATTGTGCATGCAACTTAATTTATTATACGGAGGTTTTCAACCTTTCTCCAACCCCCTGCCCCCCTAGGAAAGGCCCCGGCCCATATAAAAGATCGAGAATAAGATGTAAGGAACTGAAACTTGGACAATGACTTAAGTACTGGGGAATTGCTCCTGAGAATGACGACGAGTCAAGTGTATATAAAGGTGCTTATAAGGCTAATAAATAACACTTGAATTATTATAAAGCCTTTAAGAAATTATTTCTATTTCTGTCTCCGAAAAGACCACCATTTGCTATCCGGTTCCTTGGTCACATGTTTCACCAACATTTACTCCCTCCGCCCTTTGCACTCTTTACTACTTCTTGCTCTCTTCCATCCAGTTCCCTTTCTTGACCTAGTGCCTTTCTAGCTTAATCTTTTTTTGTAGGGCCCTATTCTCCACGCTTTAACTAGATCTCCTCCGGTTACTCTGATCCAATTGCAACCGGCATGAGCAGGAAACTGAGGCCTGATGTATCAGGATTGAGCCTAATTGTTTCAGGACTGATTTACCCAATATTAGCCCCACACTACATAGCCACCTTTATTGTTCCCTACTTACTGCACTGTGTGGCACAATATAACATCATTATATCAATCCATTTGATGTCTTGCCCTGTTGCAACACACTTAGGACGGGAGGGTTAAGTGTAGGTACTGCATTCTGCTAAATACTGTTCTGTTTAGAATAGTTCTGTTCCTGTTTTCAAACTATTGCATGACATTACCAATTGATGTTTTGGCAGTTACTATAATGGAAACAATTCGTCTTCCATCATCAAAGACAGTAAATGTGTGCCACCCAAACAGAATGGTAAAGGGAGGGTGTTTTTAACCAAAAGCCCATTGGAAATAATGTTTTCAGTGGGACGATTTAGAAGCATTATCATCTTAAATGTCTCCAGTCTCCTATTCAGTAAGATGTAATTGCTAAAGATTGTACAGACAACCTGTGCCACAATCTCCAGTATTAACTAGCGTCTATCCTATAATAGCTTTAAGTATATAGCAATGACTTACATCATGATACTGAGGCAATACAGAAACAAATAAGTGCAGCAGATGCTGTTTGTATAAAAGTGGGCACGGATGTTGGTGTGGATCTTTCTCTCTCGGCCTCCTTTTCAAACTAACAAAGGCCACTGTATCACACCGAGCTGAGAGGTCAGCCAAGTGCCCCATTCCCAGCAATTTCTCCGTACCATTGTCATTCATAAAGAAAGTGCTCAAACAAATAAGAGAACCATTTCGCCCACCCCAACTGTGTGAGGTTAAAAGGAAAAGTAGATGCAAATCAAGAACAAAGAAACTAATTACAAAGAATATAAAACAAAAAAAGATCAAAAGAAAAATTGTCTTTGCTTCAGCCAGAATGAAGAATAGCAACATAGTAAAAATCCTTCCCTAAAACTGAAGGGGTTTCAGTTTACAATTTAGTTCTGCAAACATTTTTTTGGAGGGAGGAGGGGATGGGGTTGGGGGGCTACTATTGCTCAATTGCTCTGGTTATAGATCTGGTTACAGATCGACCCTACCCTGCCCTTGCTAAATAGACAGAGATTTTTATTGTTGAGATAACAACCGTTATGACTCACACTATTTCTCCTCACAAGGTCATCCTGCGGTACAGTTCCATGGATGCGAGCAGCACTCCAGTATCTCAATAAAAGTGCTCCTTCTCCTTATGTATGCCTACTCAGTGAGGTTGAGGTGGCTATTTGACTACAGAAAGGGCGGAATGGAATCACAGTCAAACCTGGTCCCTGTCTTCACCTGACATCCACACACAAGGACTTTCCCAGCAGGGATCAGTTCATAGCAAGCACGATTGGGAACTCTGGCTCATTGTCCTCCTCCAAAGTCCAAGCACACTAGGGCCAAACGTACCGCTGAGATCAGCTAACTCAGCACACCCCAGAAATCAAACTTGGGACCATTTTGGTCAGTAAAGCTCAGTACCACATCAGGCAGGGCATCTATCTACTGAACTATTATGGAGCAGGAGAGGGGGAGCTCATAACTTGCACTTGAGACGATTATTGTGGAAAGCTGGCAAAGTCACAATTGCCAAGTGTCCTTTCTGGGATAATAAGTAGTAAAGTACTGCAATAAAAAGGACTCATGTGAAAAACCTCTCATTTCTCTTATGAAATTCACATGCCAACCCAATACTGGCTGATTAACTTGTTTGAGGGGCCTACGTTTAGACACAGTTTAGGTATAGCAGTTAATAAGAAAATTAAAAAAAAGATTAAACAGGTGATTCCACGATGAAAATACTTTGGAGGTTAAATTCGTAAATTTGGGCAGGCCCACTTATGAACGCACCTATCCCGTCGCCCCATGCGCCCCCGCCCCCCCACAAGGCAGCGTTATTCCCCTACGCACAAATAGTGAGGTCCAAGGAGCCACAGATATTGGGCCTCGAACCTCAGTATAATGAAGATGGAGTTGTGGGAGGAGCCCACATGAGGTAAGCGGTCAAAGTTTGGGCTGCTGTGCCTCGGCATTGATGTCAGGGGTTCAGGAGGAAGATCGGGGGACCTGGTTATCAGGATTGGGGAAAGATAGGGGGACCTGACTGTCGGGGCCAGGCGTCGGGGAGGAAGCACGGGGGGCTTGGTTGTCAGGGTCGGGGGTCAGGGTGGAAGATGTGGGAGCTGGTTCTTGGGGTCAGAGATCAGGAGGCCTGGTTGTCGGAGGTCGGGGATCGCAGGACCAGGAGCAGCCTCAGGGCAAACTAAAGTTGCAGCGGGGAACTATAGCAGGTGTTAGGCCCCCCAGTCTACCATCTGCTTCAAGCGTGGGTAAAGGACGCCCCTTGTTTGTCCTTACCCAATATGATGGGTGGCGCACTTCCAGTTGGAAGTGTACATACACTTCCTGACCGCAATTTTGGGGCCTTAAGAAGTTGCGTAGCGCCTGAAAATCTTTTCTGCCACTGAAGGTCTGGAACAGCAGCCAGCTATCAGGTTCGGACAGCACTAGTACTGCTCTCACCAACTTCTGCAAGCAGCACAGATAGACACATCCCAGAAGATGCAGTTAGTGAGCTTGAGGAGATAGCACTGCATGAGTCTGAGCACAGGTGAAGAGCAGCAAGTGGTGGTGATGACAAGGGAAAAGCAGGGGCCTGTTGGTCACCATCAAGGATCCCCTGTACCTTAGGAAATACAATAGTGATGAGGGTGACTAGTTGTGTCCTGTTATTGTTGCTAGTCAGTCGGAAAGTTGATAAAATAGCTGGTTCTGCTGACTGATGTGTTAGTGGATTGTGTCATAAGGGTGTGGGCAGCACAGTGACTGACTGTGCAAATGATGCCTAGCCAAGATTGGAATAAGCCAAGCCAAAAAAGTTGAGGGCACTGATGGCCTTTGCCTGCCACTGAGTGCCAGTCCTGTGTCTCAGGAGGGCTACAGCTGTCCTTGCACCATCCTGCACAACTGTGTCACAGCCTCCTGGGTAACTTTAGCCTATGCAGGCGCTGTTCCTTGGACAAATCCAGGCAGGTCTGCGTCTGCCTGTAGATCGGGCTTCAAGGGTAGCATGGGTGATGGATGTCCATGTTTGGTGTAGCCCCACCTGACTAGCATCTTCCTTCCTTTGCTCCAACTCTTCTTGCTCCAAATAACATAAATATAACAGGATTCTCATAGGGACACCATGATACCAATATAAATTGCGCCAACTGGAAAAGGCAGCACCAACACTTTTGGCACTGTCAGTAAAGAAAACTGGCCTAACAAAAATCAGCAAAAATAATCTTTTTTGAATCTTCCAAAAATCAGGAGTACACGTATTGCAGCTCCCCTTGAAATACTGGCATCCTCCTTGCAGACAACGTGCAGCCCCCATTTTATATCAGTGGAATAAAAGTTTCCACTCTTTTTTCTGCCTGTAAGGGTTCTTCGTGAAATGAGTTTGAACAGTATCAATCCAGTGTGTGAGCATGGGCCCACAGATTAACTGTCCCTGATCCAACATTAAATTGGAAAGCTCAGTCTGAGGGGCCACAAGGAGAGCTGATGTGGAAATTGTTTTTTTAAGTTACACTGGTGGCATATAGGGTTCTCGTCTGTGGTAAAGGTTAAGACACATTTCTGGGACAGAGGTGAAGCAGCTTTACTCCAGTAGAAATGCTATACTTGACCTGAAGGTACTTGATACCAACACTGAAAACATAAAATAGGAAAGTATTCTGTTTCCTTGCACTGGGAAAGGTTATTGATGCACAGATATTACTTGTTGGCGTTACTTCCAGGCTATAAAACAGCCAATTGTATCTCAGACCACACCTGTGACATTAGTCAGCCCTTGCGAGGATTGTCGTACACCAACTTTCTCCTTGTTTGTGAGGCGTTTTTACTCCCATAACAAATCAATCACCTCCACACATTCTACTTCATGTTGAAGGTACTAATGGCTGTGAACTTCCCTGAGTGACTGGCAAACAGGAGGTGCAATTTAAACGTGGCTTTCCATATCAGATTTTCTTTTCACAAGATGGACAGCACCACCATTAAGTGCCTCTGTGCAGCAGAAGATCAAGCGAGTTGGAATGACAGGCAATCCTGACGGTCAGACTCATCATTTCATAGTTGGAGTAAATGAACAGCTCCTCTGCTCAAGTTTCTGGGTGACTCTGTTAATGTTTCACAGATTTGAACTGTTTATCCAGACAAGCACATGTAGGCAATAATAATACTGGAAGTAGTTTCATAAACATAGGCTATAAAATATCTCCTTCATTCCAGCTATTAGGTATGTGATTTTATCTGTCTGTGTTCGTGAGGCGTGTTTTATATATATTGCAGCAAAGCACAGTCTCTGACTTAAGTGTGTACTTTATATATTATATGATAAAAAGCATTTAAACCTCCGATTTCCTATTGATTTAGACATACAGCCGAGCATTAAGTATTTAATGGAACCAAAAAAACATACAGCAGTTTACCAAGCACTCAAAAAAATTGTGGAACTGTACAATGTCTTTTGTGGCCTTCATCCGAGATACAGCAAAGCCATTTTTAAAAAGGCATTATCCATTCTTACCCAAACCCAATTACCTGCTCACGATAGTTACTCAACAATACACAATCTCCCTTACCCCAGACAACTAAATGTTCTGGGCCATGAATCTCTCCATAACTTTTGACAGCCCAGCTAAAATTGAAAACTCAGCATGTGGCAAGTTGAACTTGCTGTTGTGCGGTGCGCGAGAACACTGAAGCACTGTGCCACAGAGCGACCTTGACGCTGCATTTTGTTTTCCGCATTCAAGAATGGGGTTAAAGTAATTGCAAAATCACTTGGCTGCATTATTTCTACAGTGGGATTTTAGTGCATATCCTTCAGCAGTTAGACCATGCAAATAAAACACTGCGCTACTGTGGCAATACAGCATAACATTCAAGAGGCAAAGCTGTGCAGTGTAATATAGGGCAATAACCACATAAACCACATATTTTCCAAGATTAAATCCATTTGGAAGATTCTATTTTAATCTTTATTTAAAATAAAATTAAATAGATGGAACACAGATACAACACATCGTAGCAGAACATTCTATAGCAGTAAAGAAAGTCAAAAGGAACATGGCTGTCATTAAAAGAATGTCTCGGAGGGCTTAAGGCCGTGACGTGGATACTTATAAAAAAAATTATTCATTATTGGGATGTTGGCGTCACTGCTAAGGCCACCATTTATTGCCCATCCCCACTAGCCCTTGGGAAAGTAGTGGTGAGCCGCCTTCTTGAACTGCTGCAGTCCGTGTGGTGAAGGTACGCCCACAGTGCTGTTAGGTAGGGAGTTCCAGGATTTTGACCCAGCAACGATGAAGGAACAGCGATATATGTCTAAGTCAGGATGGTGTGTGACTTGGAGGGGAACTTAGAGGTGGTGGAGTTCCCATGCGCCTGCTGCCCTTGTCCTAGGTAGTAGAGGTCATGGGTTTGGGAGGAGCTGCCGAAGAAGCCTTGGCGGGTTGCTGCAGTAGGTCCTGCAAATAGTACACACTGCAGCCAATGGAGGCCTGTGGTGGATGTTTAGGCTCATAAAGTCAACCTGTTGGGGCACACTGAGCAGGAGAACGATCGAAATTTGTCAGGACGGGGGGAGAGAAAGTTTACAGAAAGGGTGTGTGCTTTTAAAATGCTTTTGAAATAGTGGGCTGAATTTTGCCGGCGCTCAGAGTGCAGGTTTGGAGGTGGGTCCGCTCTCAAAATCAAAATGATTGACAGCAGGTTGGGAACCCGCTCCGAACCCACCTCCATGTAAGTTTCCAAAATGTCGGGTCTGCGATTTCAGAACAGACCCAACACCAAGCGGCGGGGCAGGCATTTAAGATACTTAACTGCTTGTTAAATGCTTGTTTACTACTATTTTGCCAGCCTTTTTCTATTTTACCACATTTTTAATGGTGTTCACGTCGTTCGGAGATCACGTCAGGTAAGTAGGTTGGGTTCTCTATGTCTCCCGATTGCTGTGAATAGGTGACAGCTGCAAAAGTGGTATGAAAGCTACCATTTCACAGCTGGTCACTTCCCAATGTCAGAAGTTTGAGCCTTCAAGACTTGGAAGACACTTTTGAGCTTTATGCAGTTTGGAAGTGTTTGGAGTAAACTCTCTATCCACTGTCACCTCCTTGGAGCAAGCTCTCTCACCATTGACAGATCGCTTCTGTCATCTCAGCTTCAGTTGCCATCTATTCCAGCAACATCGGTGCCCTTGAAAAAATCTCACCGTGGTCCTCTGAATCCCTCCATGATCAGCCCCAACACCAACATCACCAGGCACACCAACATCACCAACAACAATACCAACCTTCTCCGCAATCACCTGATGCTGCACAGGACACAGGGCATCAGCACCTGACAACATTGCTGCCCGGGAGGCCAGGGATGGCCTCACCATGGCCAGATTTACTTCACTTGAGGCTGTACACCGTGGCTGCCACATGATGCGCCAGGTTGGCACCATCCCACACCAACACCATAAAGCATCCCTACAATGCCCAAGCCATTCCTTTCACACTCATCACCATTGCGGGGGGTACCGTTATGTCTCACCATTCACTACAACTCACTAAGCCACTTCCAAAGGTGACACAGATCTGTCCAAAAGGCAAAGTGTTGAAAATAAAGATTTTAATGCTTGACAACACATTAACAGAAAATTTACATAAACATTGCATAAAACACCCAAGTGCCTACCCTTGTGTGTTGTTAGTTGGTATGATTGGACTAGGATGAGGGTGAGTGTGAGGACTGGCTAGTGAGATGGGGAAGTGATAATATAGATAGAGAGGGATGGGTGGAGGTGCAAGGTAAGTTGGTGTGAGTAAGGATGTGCAGGAGTAGGGTAGGGAAGGCAGAGTGATGGGGATGTGATGAGTGGCACAGCAGGATGAGGTTGAGTGTGGCTTTGCAGTAACATTTCGTGATCTACTGAGATCATTGAAAGGTTTGTGCCACTGCAGCCTGGTCCTCCTGACGACATCTCTGATTGTGTCCTCCTGTGCAATGTGCAACCAGGCTGTGTTGATCTCCGGGGGAGGTCTCTTCCGCCCTTGGAAGGGATGAGAACCTCCCTGTGTGCTGTGACTCCCTCCATAAGAAAATGGAGGGAGTCATGTGAGAGCCTGGGTGCAACCCTGCACCTCTGCAGTGCTTGTCAGTGTTTGCAGCACCTCAATGCTGCAGAACACTGACAGCACAACTGTCAAAATGAATGTGGACGTGGTCCCTTTAAGGAAACCGGCTGATGACGCGTCATCAAATGACGTCATCAGACCCGCTTCCTTTTAATTAGCGGGAACCCCGCAGGGCGGGCTTAACAAGCCCTATTAACGGAAAATCCTGTTTACAGAGCGGCTGCAACCGGGAACGGGACCGGAACCCGCCAACCACCTCTCCTGCCACGATCCCGCCTCCACTGGCCAGTATGTCTTGTAGCCTGTTTGCTTTAATTGAACAGAAAATGAAGCATCAAATGCCCAAAAGGCAATTCAAGTGGCTGACACCCGAGATAAGCTCTGTTAGTTACTGGCGCACCCTATTGCATAAAAATTAAGGACTGTGATGACCTTCTCTATTACTGGTACTGCTTTGCAGACTGTCCCAAACAAGTCTTTGTGGACCAATTGCACAAAATCTGTGATGAGTCTGAAACCTCTCACACAGTACACACAGTGCCTGGGGTCATACCTACTATGTCATATGCCTCCTATCCCCTCTCCTACTCGCTGTAATAAATGGCCACTGTACAATCACTTGCAGACAGGAAACCTCCCAATTATCACTACTGTGACCATATTTAGGCATCTTCCCCTTTGTTAAACTCATGAGGGGAAATTTTCCAGATCTGTACAACTCAATCCATGAATTTCCTCTCATTTAAATAAATGGATGGTAAAATTGTGGGGAGGGGAGCCAGAGTCAGGAACTCCTGGCCATTAAGTTCAGATTCTATCTGGAGTAAAAGACTCACCTTTTTAATTTGATTGTGCAACTGCAGAGTGTTGCATGAATTCATTAATGACATTTAACAAGGTCTTTTACTAGTTGAATTGGCCTTCTTCATCAGTCCTTGTTAGTTTTTTAAATTCCTTTAATATGGTGGTAGAAATGTTCTGGACATTACTAAACAGATGACTAAATCGTCCATTGGCGCTTTCCCTCAACATTCTTTGCTCAATTTTTTTTTTGCTTAAGATTAGTGAACTCAGCAATGCCAAGTCTACAGACTTTAACAAGCTTCCTTGAAATTCTCAGACTGGCAGAGTGGTGACAGTGGTTTGGTCTAGGTACTGAAACCCAACCAATTTGCTCGTGCTATCGGGCAATTTGTCTGTATTCGATATTGATTTGGAGTTTTTAGTACTGGTCACAGTACACAAAGGGTTAAGATCAGTTATTACCAGTTGTCTTCTGCAAGCTAGAGGGGATCTGAATTACTGTCTGACAAATATGCTCACCTCAGAGCAAGGCAGAGACATGCAGCCTTGGTATGCAGGGCTTGATTGTGGCCACTGGACATGAAAGAGGGCCTGTCTGGCAGGTTATTCAAAGTATTTGGCACAGATCGGTGAAACTGGCCATATCATTCTATTCCAAAACCTCCCATGTGATTGACATCCTGGAGCCTGGAGGTACTGATTCTTGACTGACAGTTGTGTCTGGGGTGAAGACACAGGGCAGGGCCAATGAGTCTTTGCAATCATTTTGATAGGCATTGCTGTCAGGGGTTTCTATATTGGGCTACCTGTACTTAGCTCATCAATCTACAGTCTACAGCCAGCTGAGGGGCTAGACAGTGATTCAACACATAACAAGTGAATATTCGTTTTCTTGTAGATTAGCTAACTTAGGGGGAAGCATTTTCATTATTTTGATATATTGAGGAGGATAGTAAAGTTTGTAACATATATTGTGTTGCACTGAATTCTGTTAAATAAATTGTTGCTTTATAGCCTTCGCTCTTGCTCAGATGAAGTATATAGTCAAACCATCTACTGACGAGGAGGAGAATCACATAAAAAGACTTGAAAGACTTGCATTTATATAGCGCCTTTCACGACCACCGGACGTCCCAAAGCGCTTTACAGGCAATTCCCTCAGTACCGCACTGGAGTGTCAGCCTAGATTTTTGTGCTCAAGTCTCTGGAGTGATATCATCAAGTACTTTCAGTAAGCTGGCTTCCAGTGGCAAGCCTTCTCTGTTCATCATTTGTCTAGATATTGGGCAGGTAAAGACACAATCTGGCTCATAGAGACGACAAAGCCTTCTGTTGCCTAGGCCCTAAGCTCTGGAATTCCCTGCCTAAACCTCTCCGCCTCGCTACCTCACTTTCCTCCTTTAAGACGCTCCTTAAAACCTACCTCTTTGACCAAGCTTTTGGTCACCTGCCCTAATTTATCCTTATGTGGATCGGTGTCAAATTTTTTGTCTTAAAATACTCCTGTGCCGCGCCTTGGGATGTTTTACTACGTTAAAGGCGCTATATAAATACAAGTTGTTGTTGTTATAGGAGTAATTAGTGACGCCAAACCCGAATAGAACAACTTGCATAAAAATTGAAGCTGTAACATTTTGCACCTCAATATTCTCTTGTATACTGATATGACATTCTTTGTTTTTTTTACATAATTACTGCTATCAAAACCAGCACTAGACATTTTTAGGTATTGTTAACCAAGAAGCAATAAGAATTTGTACTTTTCAAGAACATTCAGTGCAAACAAGATGCAATATCTTGGCAATACGGATAATATCATGAGTGAGCAAATCGCATCCTCATTCTATCTTTGCACAATTCAAGGAATTCCAACAATCTTTTAAGTATAGAATCATTCTCTGAATTTTTTGTTTACAATGTTTTCTACTCAACATCTGTTAAGAAAAATCTTTACTCTCTCACTGGATGGTTCAGTGAGTTCCAGGCAAGGAAGGTCGGAGATTCAATCCCTGACCCATGCTGTTAGCTGACCTCAGCTGGAGTGCTTCAGTCGGACTCAATGCCCCGGATTAGGTTGAGGAAAATCGGCCTAGATTCCAGCTCCTGGTCACTATACAGTGAGACCTTCTGGAAGTGTGTGTATGCAGCAGTCAGATGAGGACAGGTTTGGGCTCAGTTGTGATGGATTGCACAGTAGAATAGTCTGCTAAGCATTACTGTCGAGGCTGACACATAAATAATGGCCATAACAGAGGGCAATCACACCCATGGAACTGTACCCCAGCGAAAGGATCAATATCTTCAGGATAGGAGTGGAAAAAATGGCCAAAATAAAATTGCCATGGGAAAAATAAGTGAAGAAAAGAGATTGTCTTGGCAAATTCTCAAATGTTCCGTTATTTCCCAATAGAAGGGCAAGTGTTAAATATTATTTCAACTGAAAGCTTTTACTTACTCTATCTTTATTTCTTTGGCATGCAATGCCCTCTTCACACAGATACTCTAAGGACATTCTGTGGATTACTGCTGTCCAGAATTCTTTGCAATTTATCTCTTAACACCTGCCTCCATAAACAATCATAAAAACTTGAGGTCACTAGGCCTAATGTACCTTTTAATTTTTCTTTCCTTACTCTCTCCCTTTGCAGGCTGCTTGCTAAATACATCATGCTGCAAGCATTTTACAGAAACCTGGCAAATGTCTGTGGATGGCGCAGGGCTTAAGTAGAGCACCATGTGCAAAGTCATCATTAATAAGGCATCTATTAAGAGTGGAACGCTCTATCCACCATTCTATCATGCTCTGTTTCTTTTTTTTTACCATAACCAGAAAACCTTGATGCAAGTGTAATAGATGAGCTCGATGAGACTGTATTAATACTAACTCTGATCATTAATCCCATTGACCATTGAAGATGACAAAGGGAGAGCAGCTTGGGCCAAAATACCTCTAGTTAGTGCTACTAAACAATCTGCCCGTCTACACACAGCTAATGTATGTGATTTAAAGAAATGAATAAACTTAGAACTACTAGAAATACGATCCCATGATGATTCATTTGGCAAATCTGCTGTATGGTGTACAAGGTCATTATTACTAACATGCCAAGCCAAACAGACAAGGAAGGCTCCAGGCTTGATCCTTTCACCCTTGCTGAGTTAGCTAGAATGATGGCGGGGGTACTTGCAGTCCAGAGAATTGGGGGGAAAAAAAGAGAGTTTCTGCTCCTGATTAGCACTGGAAAGTGCACATGTATGGACATTGAGTGAGGATAGGGTCCAGCTTTGCTGTGATGCTTCCCACAGGCGAAAAGCCTGCCTGTATTCATTGCCTAGAATCACATATGGAAACTGGCCACATGGGTGAGATTCCGAAGGATAGTCAGTGCCCATGGAACTGTATGACAGCACGATTCAGTGCCTCATGGAGTGAAAAGGAAAAATTGGGGAAGGGAAGAATTAGAAACTCCCAACAATATAAAAAGGCAACTCGGCACATTGAAATCCTGCACTAACTCTCAGTAAACTAAGCATGCCATTTCAGAAACATAGAAAAGGTATTTTAGAAGTCAGTAAAGAAACATAGGCAATCTATATTGCATTACAGTTATAGTTACTGCTATATGCCACCAAAAGAGAGAAAAATTGCTGTGGTCACTATGTGGAGGGACAGTGTCAATGCATTTGAAAAGAATGTGTTTATCACGTCGTTATACATAATGACTAGACCGTTGCCATCCCCCAAAAACATTAAACGAGTCATAGTCACACAAAACGCTTTTAAAATGGGTTGAGAAATAAGCTCTCACTGCACAAATTATTGTTCTCATTTAGTTGATACAAATCAGAGTTTAAAAATAATTTCTTGCATTGTTTCATTGTGTGCTTTTGTTTAATGAGCTGCTTTAAAATGACAAGAACCCGCAGAGGCTTCTGACAATGCTCGGCGCATCTCACAAAACATCGCACTTTGCATTCCCAAAGGGATATTTAATGACTTGAAATGAAAATGTCAAATTGCTTCTACGAAATAGATGTGCCTGAAACATAATTAGCAACTTACAGGGAAACTAAAGAACAAACCAACAGCACACACTATCGAAACACAAACGGTGAGGTTTCAAAAGACTTTAAACAACTGCTAATCAATATGGAATAATTAGTTCCAGCAGTGGGAATAGTTGTCCATCTGTCTATAGTGGTTTAACATGTTAACGGTGAGCAGCTGTTAGGTTTTAATTGATCTTTCAGAGCATGGGAGCTGCATGCTTGAGCACTCAGCCATTACTCTGGTAAAATGACTCAAAGCCAACCGGCAAATTTCTCTTAATATGTCTGAGCAATTAATCTACCAACACACTGGAAAATCCATAAAGCAGGAATTTTAATGTAATTGGGAAATCTAATGAATGGTACATACAGTGCACACACTTTATGGTCTTACAAACAGGACTATAGGTTCCTTGTACTATATATAGGGTAGGAGCAAGTGCACCAGTGTAACATATCCATTTCCCAATGCAGCCTCCAGCTATGTTTGTGGCTTCTCTGAGCAGGACTGTCAAATTAGGGCTGAATTTATGAACAGTTTTGTGCTGTAGATTTGTGCCCATTTGGAAAAGGATAAAGGTTGCCCAAATTCATTTCACTCCTTTTAATGCTTACAGTCAGAGGAGAGGAGTGCCATCCATCAGTCTGGGCCTGGTTTGAAGTTAGTTTCTATCATAACTCCAGTTTATTGAAATGAATGACAATGGCCAGTAACATCACAGATAGTGCAGTCTGACAGTAACTATTTCACACTGTTCATTGATCCTGCCTGTAAACCGCAGTTATGCTGTCTTGTGGATGTCAAAAGAGGCAAAATGAGATTCTGTGTCATGAATTAAGTGTCTGTGTAAACACCACATTTGTAATACAAGAGTTACTTCTTTTGCCAAGCTGTAACATTTGTAAGATTGAGCAATAATCACAGTAAGTTTTTGTTCACTTGAACCCCCCCCTCTCCTCAATTTTACTCTCTGTTTGAAGATGTTTACATGCACTGGGATATGGGTCCACTGGTAATGGCCCTTCATGTGGGAACTGAGACACTGAATATCAACTTGCTATTCAACCATCGTGGAATCACAGCTAACCTAGTCCTTCTCCAATGTTCACACCACTTTGGTCCCTCTTACACCCCGTAGAGATCTGTTGATCCAGATTTCTGCTGACTTAGCACATGGTAGGAATATTAAAATTAAGGCACAATAACATTATTTTGATGTGCATTTAATTTCCCCAATACTTCAGTTTGAATTAACAATTTTAAGCCCATTTCTGTATTGTTTTCCTTTTTTTTTCCCATGGCGGTTGTTCCGAAGCTTCCCCTCCCACCCCAACCAGGACCATTACTGCAATCAATGGATTTCCCAAAGGGAATTCCCCCCTATTTCTGTGCTTTTTGCAGAAAGGAGTACCAATGTAGGGATGCCAGGGAGGTCAGGTTGTACCAGAGGTATCATGGGCCAACCTGCTGGTATGCTTACACCCAAATCGGCAGGCAGAGGTGCACATGCCTCACTTTGATGGGATTGATACATGTGAAGGCTCCAATTCCCAAGGGAGGCGGTGGCACTAGACCTGATGGCATAAAACCTGAATGCCTGACTAACAATAATGCCAGATGGTCCTTCATGAGCACACCACTCACAGTATGTCATGCTCTCAGTGGTAGTGCATGGAAGAAGGGCTGCTGTTGCTTTCATAACTTCACATTCCTGGCTTGGAAGGGAGGATAGTGTGAAGTAGTGGGAGGATTTGCAGGCTGATTAATAGTCTGACAGGTCTCGCGGTAACCATCTTTATACCAGCCGATAGGGTGGTTTGCCCTATATGGCGCGAGGTTTATTTTATGTGCTCCCACACAACCCATATGTAAGAAGGATGTTCAACAGCCAGAATAGCCTAACTGGTCTTACCCACACACAGGCCATCAACCATATGTGCGGGCATTGCCACACCCACCTGGCAAAGACTGTGTGGAGCAAAATTCACAGGCTCCTGGTCAGCAAAGAGGCAAAAGCAGACCTGTGCCGTTTGCTGCAAGGACACCTGGAGATACCATGGGGGGTGATTTTGCCAGCCCTGGGGAGGTGGGTTTGGAGGCGGGACTGCCGGGAAAATGGCAGAATCTGGGGGCGGGTACCCATCCCGCCCCCAACCCGCCTCCGTGCCATCTTCCCAGGAGGCGGGTATCCGACCCATGCTGGGTCCCGTCTCCTCGAGGCGGGAAGGGGATTACAGCCACTTAACTGCCGGTTAACAGGTAGTTAACAGGCAGTTAAGAGGATTATCCCCATTTTTCTATCAGAGGTGCGGGTTTCCCGACGTCGGGAAACCCCGCCAGGGTCAGCGAGGCGAGCAGAGGGTCTGTGGGGGTCGGAGGGGTCCAAAGGTGCGCTATGGAGGTGAGTGATGGGTGCAAGTGTGGAGAGGTAAGTATGTGAGGTGAGTGAAAAGTGATTGAAAAAGTTTCCTTACCTTTGTTTCTTCCTGCAGGCTTCAATCGTTGGGGATCCGGAGGCTCCGGCATCTCCACGGCAGAGATGACAGAATGGCTGCTGCATTCTCCGATCCAACAGCCATCTGCTTTCTGCTCACAAAAGAGGTTTGGTGAGCCTTGAGTACAAGAACTCACCAAACAACAGAGAATGTCAGTGTTTGACAGCTTCTCAAAGCTGTCAAACGATGACAATTCATCTGTCAAAAATTTTTGACAGATGAAACGTCATACACTGACGTTCTCTGTAACCGGCTTCCCCTTAATTGGCCTGCTAAGCCCTCCCAGCGGGCTTAGCAAGTTCAATCAAGGGAAAATAGCGTGGGTTGGCCACAAGTCGATGGAGGCGGGTCTAAAACCTGACAAGCAGCAGTCCCGCCTCCAACGCGCCCCCATTGGCAAAATCACCCCCATATATCATAGGGCCAGTGACACTAACTGTTTCAGGCCAACCTCCACCTTCTTGCAGGCATGTTGCAATGCAGTCCTATAGGGGATGGTGCAATGGAGTGGCACAGACAACAGATGTTCACGCAACCACCTCATGCAGCACTTCAACAACCGAAACTAGGGGTCAGGTGCTGGGCTACTCCATCTCATGCTGCATCTTGGACTTCCTTTCACTTAATTTTTGCCCATCAATTCTTACCCATCTCTGCCCATCAGCCTTGGCAAAGGCTGCCAATGGGGTCAAATACCTATTGAATCTCTACTGGGGCTATAAGGATTTGGTATGGTATGCTGGCCTTCATTACAAGAGGATTTGAGTACAGGAGTAAAGAATTCTTACTCCAATTATATAAGGCCTTGGTGAGACCACACCTGGAGTACTGTGTACAATTTTGGTCTCCTTACCTAAGGAAGGATATACTTGCCATAGAGGGAGTGAAACGAAGGTTCATGAGATTGATTCCTGGGATGGCGGGACTGTCGTATGAGAAGAGATTGAGTAAACTAGGCCTGTATTCTCTTGAATTCAGAAGAATGAGAGGGGATCTCATTGAAGCATACAAAATTATTACAGGGCTTGATAGGGTGGATGCTGGGAGAATGTTTCCCCTGGCTGGGGAGTCTAGAACCAGGGGCCACAGCCTCAGGATAAAGGGTAGGCCATTCAGGACTGAGATGAGAAGAAATTTCTTCACGCAGAAGGTGGTGAATCTTTGGAATTCTCTACCCCAGAGGGCTGTGGAGGCTCAGTCATTGGGTATATTCAAAACAGAAGTCGATAGATTTCTGACTAGTAAGGGTATCAAGGGATATGGCGATAGGGCCGGTGAATGGAGTTGAGGCAGAAGATCAGCCATGATCTCATTGAATGGCGGAGTAGGCTCGAAGGGCCGAATGGCCAACTCCTGCTCCTATTTCTTATGTTCTTATGATTTATATACCCCTGTTCTGCCACCTTCCTTCAATTGTCCACATCCCTTTAAATTTTAGCTACACACAATTTTCTGTTCCCGCCATTAAGTTGTCTCCCTGCACCCATCCGAATCTGCACTTGAAGCTATGTGTAATTATGATAATGAGTCGACTCTGGAAAATAAGTGCTATTAGCCCATTATTCTGGTGACATTTGCTCCAGTTCTCAATCACTTAGAATTGATTTGAACCAGCATACAAAAATCATCCCTATACACTTTCCAGCAGGGATTGTTGGATGGCGATGGGGAGTGGGAGCTGGATTTTCCCCTCTCTGGCCCCTCATCATCTTGCAAAACTGTTATGGGAGTTCCCATCCATTCCCAGGAGCAGTAGCATCAGATTGGTGCAGGGAACAGCACTTATTTTTGGTACTGCCAATTACAAATTGTACGAGTCTGGATACACTCGGTTACACTCTGACTCTGGCCTCTTGTGCATCCTCCACCTCCCTTCATCCCATCATTGGTGGCTATCTTCAGTCTGGAATTCCCTCCTTTACCCTCTCCTTCTCCTTCTTTAAGACCCTCCTTAAAACACATTTTTGACGAAGCACTTGGTCACCCCTCCTTATATCTTCTTCGGATTGACGTCCATCTTTTTGATTATGCCTTTCTGAAGCACCTTTGGACATTTGTTTAATGTTAAAGCTGCTATATAAACACAAGTTGCTGTTGTCTCTCCCGATCCTTCGATTGGGCAAGCACCTTTGGCTCACCGCTTTTGGGTGCCCCTGAAAATGGTGCCTTTCCAGCATAAGGAAAAAGAAATGAGCTCGAAGCATTCACTCCCACCTCACTACCACACCTGCCCTTTGCTTGTGCCTATTGCAGGTACAAGCACTTTGTCACCGCACCCCCCTCCCCCAGAAAGCCCTGGAAATCCCAGAGCAGCATAAAGGGGAGGGAGGCCAAGCATCACAGGTCTTCACCCTCTTTAGCTCTCCTTCACACCAGGAAATTTGGAATTCCTCAGGTGCTTTGGACAAGACAATTAGCCCAAAGAAATGGCCCTGTTACAGTCTTAAAGGGGTACCGTCATAAAGGTAGAGGCCGGAATTTTCTGTACCTGGGTGGGTCGGGTGCGGGCGGTTGGCGTGGCAGGTCGCGACCCCATTGTTGCTTCCATCCCGCTGCAGAAATCGACTTTGCGATAATGGGGCCTATTAAGCCCGCCCTGCGCGTTACCCGGTCCAATTAAATGGTGCGGGTCTGATGACATCATCCATGACGCATTTTCAGCCTCTTCCCTTCCAGTGGGCGGAAGAGACCTCCCCAGGAGACAAAAAGAGCCTGGCTCCAAATTGCAGAGGAGGTGAACAGCAGGGATGTGTTCAGGAGGACCTGGGTGCAGTGCCACAAATGTTTCAAAGATCTCAATAGATCTGGAAAGGTGAGTACAAAGCCACACTCAACTTCATCCTGCTGTGCCTCTCATCACATCCCCATCACTCTGCCTCCCAACCCTGCTCCTGCACATCCTTACTCACACCAACTTACCTTGCACGTTCACACATCCCTCTCTCTCTATCTACATTATCACTTCCCCATCTGACTAGCCACCCCCCACACTCAACCTCATCCTAATATAGTCATACCAACTAACAACACGCAAGGAGCCCACTCGGCATTGCCACCCCAATCCATCATAGTCTCCCTCTAAAGATGTAACCCATCCATTCCTTACACTCATTCCATCACTCTCACTCAACCTTCTCTTTCCCTCCTTGCAGGAGAAGAGAGCGCACGATAAGAGGGTGAGAGAGAGAACTGGAGGTGGGCTTCCACCATTTGCGACCCTCACAACAGCTGCGTTGGAAGTCTCGGGAGTGGCCGAGCAGCTGGAGGTGGGAGACGAAGAGATGGGGACATCTCAGCAACCTGGTGACAGAATTACATATCATACAGCTACATGGCTACATTCTTCATATGACATATTTAACTCATCTCTTTACTCTCCCACAGGTCCATCAAGAGCCCCCTCCCCATCCCCCCCCCCACCCCCCCACTGTCCAGGAGGAAGAGGAAGAGGATTCCTCAGAGGAGCCTCCAGCCTCTGAGGGCGCAGCGTCACCAGACATAAGCGCACCCAGCACCAGCGCAGATACGCACGCCTCGGTGGGTCCCACGCGAGATAGAGTAGTGTTGTCACCTGGTCTGTCACAAGTCACAAGTGAGCAAGAGCTGATGGTAGAGACAGGGACAGCAGTGGAGACTCCTCGCCGGAGGATGCAGGACACTCCCAGCTCTGCTCAGCTGCATTCAGACACTGAGCCTCGGGGGCCATCCAGAAAGAGGGGAACCCTGGAGGTGCAGCAAGAAGTGCAGGGGGCTTTGACAGGGTTTGCTACCGCGATGACTGCCACTGTTCAGAGAATGGAGGAGTCCATCTCTAACATGATCACTACCGTGTCACAGGCGATGGTGACTGCAGGCTCTTCCATGGATAGAATGGCCAACAGCATGGAGCAGCTAATGTGCCACTCACAGGAGCACATTCTATCTATGGAGAATATATGGCTATCTATGGAGAATAGATGGCTATCTAAGGAGCATAGATGGCAGTGACTCAGATCTCCTGTCTAGGAGGGATGTCAGTGTAGACATGGGTCCTCATGGCCCCACTGATGTGCAGCAAGGTGCTCTCCAGTTCCTTGCTAGCAGGGAAGTGCGGGTGGCCCATGAATAGGATGACGGGGAGAGGGGAGAGGGAAGTGTGGGCTCCTCTCAAAACGCTTACACTTCTCCCCCATTGCCACCCCGTCAGTCAGAGTCCCAGATGGCTCCTCGGATCGCGATGGCCGAGTCTGCCCCTACACAGTCACAGAAGTAGCAGACTTTGGCAGGGCCATCACAGGCTCCAAAACCCAGAAGACATCTGCCAAGAGTGTCTAAGCAGTCACAGCAGGGAAGTGAGCAGACTGCCTCTACTTCTGCTGAAGCCACAGGGGTAGCACCTCGTAGAAGCATGCGGAAGAGAAAGATGACACACAAGTAGATTCACAAGGGTAGCCACTTGAGTGTTTTCATTCCGTTAATGTATTGTCAACCATTAAAAACTTTATTTTCACCACTTTTCCGTCTTGGACACATTTGTGTGCACCTTTGGAAGTGGTTTAGTGAGTTACAGTGACTGGTGAGACATAACGGAACCCCCAGCAAGGGTGGTCAGTGTGAAAGGAATGGCTTGGTTATTGTAGGGATCCTTTATGGTGTTGCTGTGGGGTGGTGCCAACCTGGCGCAGCATGTGGCAGCCATATGGGTGTACTGCATAAAGTTAAGTAAATCTGTCCATGATGAGGCCATCCCTGACCTTCCAGGAGCAATGTGCTCAGGTGCTGATGCCCTCTGTCCTGTGCAGCATCAGGTGGTTGAGGAGAGGGTTGGTGGTGTTGTTGTTGGTGTTGCTGGCGTGCCTGGTGCTGCTGCTGTTGGGGCTCATCGTTGTCAGATTCTGAGGACCAAGGTGAGACAGTATAAACGGCACCCATGTTGATGGAATAGATGGCAGGTCAAGTAGAGATGACAGAAGCAATCTGTCAATGGTGAGAGAGGTTCTTCCAATGAGGTGACACTGGATGGAGACTTTGCTGGAAACACTTGCAGCCGCAGAAAGTTAAATCTGTGCTGGGAATGTAGTCAGCAACAGCTTCTCCCTGAGGAAAGTGATCAGCTATGAGGTCAGAGCTTTTACAGTACATTTGATGCTGTCAAGTAATCAGCTGGATCAATGGCCGCTCAACTCCCACCTCAGGTTGACAGACCTGGTTCCCGATCTGCGTGAAACCCGTGGCCATGCAGGGAAATTTTAAATGTAAGGAGGCAAAAGGCTCTTAAGTGTCTGACAACAAGCTTATAATGATTTCAATTAGGTCGCCCGCCTCTGCCGGTCGGGTCGCTGCCGCACCAGCAAATGCGCCCGAGGGAAAGGCGCGTGGGGGCGGGATGACGGCGAGTTCCCAACCCGCTCCAACTTTTTTAAATTTCCCACCCGACCCGCCTCCGATTGCGCCTGCACAGACCCCATAAAATTCTGGCCAGAGTATTTGGTGAGCCTCCACTTAAAGACACAATTTGCATAATTGTGTTGTGTGTGACTGTTTAATGAAAATGACCCATATTTTTCTCAACAGAACCATGCACCTTAAACATCAGCAATAAAAGGAGCTATTTTAAGCAGCATCAAATATTGTAGGTGGTCAGCAGTATGGCCAGCAGTATGTTCTTGTAATTTGTTTTTATGTAGGCAATAATGTGGTTATATATTTGAATTATAAACAAAATACATACACCTAAACATATAATTTTATACACAAGTTTTGTATGTGCATGTGTGTATATAGAGGTGTAGAAAATGATACAACTATAATATTTAAAAATTAACAAATAATGGATCAATAAAAAAACTCTCAAGCATATTTAGCATTGTTTTTTGTAAAATCCTATCATGGGCTCTGCCAGTAAATGAGGATTTCATAGATTTGTGACTTAATAGCAACCATCTCCCTCAGCAACACTAATACAGAGCATATACTGTATATTAAATGACTGCAATGATGACTGATGCCTTTCAAGATGCGATTATTTGGTTCTAAATGGGGGAAAATGAAAAGATTTCAAAGTAATGTTCTTAAAAGGTTGCTGGAAAAAAAGCGCCAATTCTTTGATTGTCGCTCACTTTGAAGGAGTGTTATTATCATGTTCAAGCACTCCCTGAACACATTAATATACCATTTACTTTACTAAAAGTGCAATAGGATTTGCCATCTGCATCCGCCCATCTCCGGAGTCTAATTCTCCACTGATCAATAGCTTTGTTGATACTGTCCTTTGACCGTCTGTTCAGCGTAAATCTATCCTATGTTATAGGTGGTATAAAACACTTTTAAATAGCATTCCACCAACGTCAGCTGCATTTTCATGTCTCTTCATGGTAGTGATGGCCGTGGGAATTTGAGCCTTAATAAATTATATTTTCAGCCATGAGAAACGACCTTTACTATTTTAAACAAGTCTGGCAATTAATGCCATTTGTATAACCAGGGACCTGAGCTGAATTTTACTCCCTCCAAAACAAAAGAAATCGAATTGTTTGCTGACACACAACACCCCTTTTTATTGTTATAACTCTTTGAAGGTTATTTTTCACTTTTTAGCCACATCACACAGTAGCTCGCAGCCAGAAGAACTCTTGTGGCCCCAATTTTCTCCTCCCTTCTGCCTCGTTTATCAACACGTTCTGGGGGTAAAATGGGACGAAAATAACTAAAATAAAACACCAACTGTCATCCAATGCCCGCCCGATGCAATTTTTGAGCAGCTCTCGATTTAGGTGGCTGGTGCTCCCACCGGAAAGTGGCAGGAGCCTCAAGCATATATTTGAAATTGGGGTCCTATGATACAACTGATTCTTAAAGCCACCCATTATACACGGGCAGTACAGGGCTGGAGACAGCTAGGCTGAGCTAGGGACACTCACGTGCTATAATTTAGATCATTGCAATTGTTTGGTAAATATGATTTCTCGGTACTATGTGGCTGCAGAATCACTGGGTTTCTGATTGTAGTTCCTGCGCAACCTGGAGGAAGCTCAAGGAGGTACTGGCTACATCAGAAGATGGGAATCCTTTTGGCCACTCCATTCTGGCTGGAGGAAGAGGAGTAGCAGAAACAGATGAAAGGACCACATGGAGTTACAGTTAGAGCTACAACTCGTCCACAGAGGTGGAGGGGACTCGCAGTCGCAGATGTCCTAGATGTCCTACCAACCTCCAATAAATGACTTCTGCCCAAAGGCCAACATTGATTATATACATGTCACACCTGACATTGCAGGGTCAACATCTACGACAGGAAAATTCTGCACAGGAGGAGCAATTTAATGGCTTACACAAATGCCATCAAACTAATTATCACCCAGGTGTTAGCCCAGAGTGCCTTTCTGAAGTGATTTCTTTCCTAATCTAGTGCTTTTATGAGGTGCTCCCCTAGTAGCTACAGCATGGGAGGTGGAAGGCTGCTGCGGCTCAGATGAGCTCTCTTCAGATGTTCATGGTCAGCGATCTCTAGGTCTAGTCCAAGAGGACATGGCTGCAGACTTCAGCGTCTTGATGTCTGCTGGGGCAGTCTGGCCCAGTGTTTCCTAGAACCAGGGGCAGGCATTAGTTGAAGGGGTCGCCATGGTAGAGACATGCTGTGTTCCTGAGAGAGGACAATATGTACCACTCCCACTGCACCTGCTATGGGGCTACGGCTCAGCATTCTCACTGATCTGCAGTAGAGCAGACTGTAAAACATCTGTGATGCAAGTGAAGCCCCTAATTATTCGGCCCCTCAGCCTGTCCAAGGCAGAAGCGATGGCAGAGCCTAGAGCCTGCCATGGCATGAGTATAATGTCAGCTGTGGCTCAGTGGTAGCATTCATGCCTCTGAGTCAAATGATTGTGGGTTCAAGCCCCACTCCAGAGACTTGAGCCCATAATCTAGGCTGATACTTCAATGCAGTACTGAGGGAGGGCTGAACTGTCGGAGGTGCCATCTTTTGAATGAGACGTTAAACTGTGGCTCCTCTGCCCTCTCAGGTGGATGTAAAAGATCCTACAGCAATATTTTGAAGAACAGGGGAGTTCTCCCCGGTATCCTGGCCAATATTTATCCCTCAACCAACATCATTAAAAACAGATTATCTGATCATTACACATTGTTGTTTGTGGATGTTTGCTGTGGTCAAATTGGGTGGTGCGTTTCCGACATTACAACAGTGCCTACACTTCAAAAGTACTTAATTGGCTGTAAAGTGCTTTGGGATGTCCTGCGGTTGTGAAAGGCGCTATATAAATGCAAGTCCTTTCTTTCTTTTATGAGCATCCTTGAGAGATGCTACCAAGGGGGCCAGAGACTACTGTACTACTGTAAGGAAGACCAAGCTATATTGTTCATTGAGCTGACCACACACTCCACATTTGTGTGCCATGCATCAGAACCCCATACAAATTGGTAACAGACTCCACTACACTCTCCAATGTGGTTTCGGTAACTCCCAGGCAGGCGGTCCAATACACTGAGCAATGGCTAGCGCACGTGAAGCATTGTTCTTTTGAAGGCTGGGTCCTTAATGTCTGCATCTCTGTCCCCTTCAGCAGAACTAGGACCCTTTCTTGCCATCCAACAAGCCATTTCCTGGGCTGTCCTTCCCACTTGTACCTGCTCACCAGTACCGAGCGAATCACACCCGGGTTGATCTCTGTGTTGGTGCTTGGAAAAGTCTGAGTGAGTGACGGTGCATCTTCGGCGCAGCTGCAGGGCCCTAGTTGGCGGAAGGACCTAAAAAAAAGGGGGCAGAAGGAAAAGGGTCAGCATGGAATGGAAAGGGAAAGCTGCAGCAGATGAGTGACAATGCAATTCATCACCAGGTTGCCATGCCGTGCAGGGATGGCTTGGAACAAAACACAAACCTCTCGGTGACTTCATTACCTGTCCTAGAAAGCAGTATTTGCAGGGTAGAGTGAGACTTCATATTAATCATAACTAAACTGCCTATCTAAAATATTAGCAATAAAGCATTACCACCTGCCATAATATCAAGACTAATGATCTGGAGACATGAGTTAAAATCCCACCACGGCAGCAGGGGAATTTAAATTCGGTTAATTAAATAAATCTGGAATAAAAACGCTAATATCAGCAATGGTGACCATGAAACTACCGGATTGTCATAAAAACTCAACTGGTTCACTAATGTCCTTTAGGGAAGGAAACCTGCCGTCCTTACCTGGTCTGGCCTATATGTGACTCCAGACCCACAGCAATGTGGTTGACTCTTAACTTCCCTCTGAAATGGCCTAGCAAGCCACTCAGTTGTATCTAACCGCTAAGAAAAACTATAATAAGAATAAAACTAATCAGACCACCCAGCATCGAACTAGACAGCGGATTCGGACACGACAAAGGCACACCTAGCCTAGTCAACCATGCTATGTTCGCCTCACTATCATCTGGGGACTTGTGCCAAAACTAGTCCCACAGACTAGTCAAGCAACAGCCTGACATAGTCAATACCCTTCAGCCAATGTCCTACACTCCTCCATCACCATCCCTGGGTTTGTCCTGCCCACCACCAAGCTGGTAGGCAGGAGAAGGCTCCATGACCATCCCCATCTTCGATGATGGCAGGGCACAGCACGTGAGTGCAAAAGATAAGGCTGAAGCGTTTGCAACCATCTTCAGCCAGAAGTGCCGAGTGGATGATCCATCTCGGCCTCTTCCTGAGGTCCCCACCATCTCAGATGCCAGTCTTCAGCCAATTCGATTCACTCCACGTGATATCAAGGAACAGCTGAACACACTGGATACAGCAAAGGCTATGGGCCCTGACAACATCCCCACTGTAGTGCTGAAGACTTGTGCTCCAGAACTAGCCACGTAGCCAAGTTGTTCCAGTACAGCTACAACACTGACATCTACCCCACAAAATGGTAAATTGCCCAGGTAGGTCCTGCCCATAAAAAGCAGCACAAATACAATCCGACCAATTACTGCCTACTTTCAATCATCAACAAAGTGATGAAAGGTGTCATCGACAGTGCTATCAAGCGGCACTTACTCACCAATAACCTGCTCATTGATGCTAAGTTTGAGTTCTGCAAGGACCACTTGGCTCCAGACCTCATTACAGCCTTGGTCCAAACATGGACAAAAGAGCTGAATTCCAGAGGTGAGAGTGACTGCCCTTGACAACAAGGCAGCCTTTGACTGAGTGTGGCATCAAGGAGCCCTAGTAAAATTGAAGTCAATGGGAATCATGGGGCAGACTCTCCACTGGCTGGAGTCATACCCCACACAAAGGAAGATGGTTGTAGTTGTTGGAGGTCAATCATCTCAGCCCCAGGACATTACTGCAGGAGTTCCTCAGGGCAGTGTTTTAGGCCCAAACATCTTCAGCTGCTTCATCAATGACCTCCCCTCCATCATAAGATCAGATGTGGGGATGTTCGCTGATGATTGCAGTGTTCAGTTACATTCGCAACACCTCAGTTAATGAAGCAGTCCATGCCCGCATGCAGCAAGACCTGGACAGCATTCAGGCTTGGGCTAATAAGTGGCAAGTATCATTCGCGTCACACAAGTGCCAGGCAATGACCATCTCCAACAAGAGTCTGACCATCTCCCCTTGACATTCATCGACATTACCGTCATCAAATCCCCCACCATTAATATCCTGGGGATCACAATTGACCAGAAACTTAACTGGACCAGCCACATAAATAATGTGGCTACAAGAGCAGGTCAGCGGCTGGGTATTCTGCGGCGAGTGTCTCACCTCCTGACTCCCGAAAGCCTTTCCACCATCTACAAGGCACAAGTCAGGAGCAACGTTCCCTATAAAGTGCACCTCTCTGCTGATCCCGCGCAGCCCGTGAGCGGCTTTTTCAATGTAAAGTTTTGTGTAGACGCGAAACTGAGTGGGCTGCGCAGCCCCTTAAAGTGGCCGCACCCCAAAAGAAAATAAGAGGGAACATTGGTCAGGAGTGTGATGGAATACTCTCCACTTGCCTGGATGAGTGCAGCTCCAACAACACTCAAGAAGCTCAACACCATCCAGGACAAAGCGGCCCGCTTGATTGGCACCCCATCCACCACATTAAACATTCACTCCCTCCACCACCGGCGTACCGTGGCTGCAGTGTGTACCATCTATAAGATGCACTGCAGCAACTCGCCAAGGCTTCTTCGGCAGCACCTCCCAAACCCGCGACCTCTTCCACCTAGAAGGACAAGGGCAGCAGGCGCATGGGAACACCACCACCTCCATGTTCCCCTCCAAGTCACACACCACCCTGACTTGGAAATATTTCGCCTTTCCTTCATCGTCGCTGGGTCAAAATCCTGGAACTCCCTACCTAACAGCACTGTGGGAGTAGCTTCACCGCACGGACTGCAGCGGTTCAAGAATGCGGCTCACCACCACCTTCTCAAGGGCAGTTGGGGATGGGCAATAAATGCTGGCCTTGCCAGCAACGCCCAGATCCCGTGAATGAATAAATAAACAAAAAATGTAAAACATCCAAGGTATTCAGCTGTACTGATGATCTTAAAGTTCTTGTTCTAACAGTTGTTTGACATGGAGTGAAAGAAGCTGCGAGAAGTCTTGAAATATGCAAGATTCCCTTTTGCAATCCTTGGACAACCAGTGCCTTGTTGCTATTTGAGGTTGGCTGTGGTTTTAACTCATAGGATCCACATCATACTGCAGACTCTCCTGTTGTTACCAGGAAACTAATGAACATCAAATCTCCTTATCCGTTTTCTAATGCCACAGTTAGACTGCAGGGTTGGTGTTTGTAAGACCTGATCCTTTCATTGACACCAAGTTTGCAGCATCATGCAACCAATTTCATTCTGTAATGAGACTGCCTGGATAAGCACAGCTGTAGATAGCAGGCAGCCAATATTTTCAACCTTACACATTAATTTAAAAAGTACTTAGGCAGGCTGTTGTACTACTTTTACATTTCTAACTTTCGAAGTTTCACCAAGACCGCTAAGCAGAACTCTGTGCCTGTGTTGTCGTAGTCGTGAATAACTCAAGGGTGGTGAAGCGGAGAGTATATCCACAGCTACCTGCTCATACTACCCTCAGAAAAGACCCTGCTGCTGCAGTGCATAGTGCAGTATGACTGGGGCAATAACGTTTTCAGAACACCTCTATTTGCGTAAAGGAGTGCTACAATGTATGAAACCAGGCTAATGACTTTGGGGGTGAACAGATTCATTAAATTCAACCTTGTATAAAGCATAAGATAAAATATTTAGCATGCAGATGTGCTTTAGAGGAAATGTCACAGTGTTTAACCTAAACATTAGAACAATTTAACATTCTGAATATTTGCTTACAAAATAGATTTAAAAATAACTAGGTCATGACTTTGTGCGTTTAAAGTCAAAAACACGGTTTCAACCAGCACCCTCCTGAAAATGAAAATGTATTTTTATAGGTAAAATCTAATAAACTCCTCCAAATATGAGTTTATTTTTCATTAATTTTACATCAATACTCAATGGGGGGCAATAAATGTTGGAAGAAATTGCTTGTGTTTCCTTCCTGCCTGTCAATCACAACATCACATATGCATGGTTATATAGAAAACTGAATTAACGAGCCTCCTAATACAGTGAAGTGTCAGTATACATTTTCCATCATTAAATCTTTAAATACAACACTATGAAAACCTCGCCAGCTCACTTGTACTCTGAAAGAAAGTAATATGAAATTGCAGTGGTCACTCAGGTTAGTTATTGACTCCTGAAATGTTTCTGGTTTGGAGCAGCAATCAATCAACGAGGAAGGAAGCTTGTCTCCAGCTGGTGGTTAAGATCTTGTGCAGAAATTGCTCCAGCCCTGGTTTAGGAGGAAGACTTAATTTCCCGGGTGGAGATGCCTTACTTGGATGGTGGGGTGGAGAAATCACAAAATTGTCGGGCATGTTTGGGCAGCTCCCATTTTAGCCTCATGTCTTGCGCAGGTTGGCTGGTTGACAATGTTACCAACGCAAGCCTTACATATTCATTCATAAAGACATTGCCCCCCAACAGCTTATTAAGTCTACATATCACAACATGCATATCTTTCCATTGTTCTTTCATCTATGGGATTATAGTTGGGTTTTAAATAAATACGCGTTGATAGTTTTTAAAGCACAAACCTGGTTAAAAGTTAACGGCCAAGAAATTCGTCTCGGGCGGTGGGTCAAAAACGGGCGGTATCGGATCGGCCGCTCGTTATACGCTGCGCCTGATATTCAGTTCCATTGCAGTCAATGAAGAAACCTGGGGCCAGCACTCACTAACCCCCCCCAAACCAGCAGTCAAGCCACATACTGCCCAAACCCAGTGGGCCTCTTGCCTCAGCTCACCCAGCCTGAGAAAGGAGTGACCCCAGTCTAGTCATCGAGTGTACCACCCAAATGTGCAAGAGCTTCAATATGTGGATTTACAAGTAGTAAATAATCTGGGATATAGCACATACCCTGTTGTACTACCACTGGTGGAACATATATACATTTTACACAAGTCAAGAATGTTTATATATTTTTTTAAACTGGCCAAATGCGAGTATTGTATTATAAAACAATCCCAGCATGTATGCCAGTCAACCTGAAGGAACGCAACCAGCAATTCTACTAAGCAAACATTTAAAAAAATTGACTTTTCACTTTTATTGTTCAAGGATTACTGTTTGTTACAAAGGCTGATGTGACTTTCATTATAATGGGTGTGGGCTCTATCGAGTTCACCGTTCCGAACACTGAAAGAGCTAGAAACAGCTTTACTGTCTCAGCAATTCTGCAAATCAGAAGCAGATGATTTTTTTCATTGTGCAGATTCAAAAAGAAACCGGTAGAACTTTTAGACCTTTGAAAACGACTTCAACCCTCAGGTGACATTCCGATGATGGACTATGTACAGGCAGGTGTACTGCTTCTAATATATCCATGTTTGAAACAGGTGGGGAAGGTTGATGAGGCTTCATAAACATAATGGCTCGGATTTTGAAATAGGAATAACAGTGAGGCTATCAGCGCTCACTTATTACAGAGTAAATTGGACAGCAACTTCCGGCGTCCGTACATGCGCAGTTAAATGGGGAAATAAGTAAGTTGCTGTCCGATTTGCCCTACTCCTCCACCAGCTTCACTACACCGGTACCTCACCGATAGATTCGACAGTAAAATATATGAAGGGCGTGAAGTTGTGGTATTTACCTACTAGTTCCCCACTAAACACACCAGAAAAAGCTTGGGCTGGTATAAGTGAAATTTTAATGCCGTGATAAGTCTTAATTACTGCCAAACAACCTCTCTGGCCCTGAAAATTTAATTTTACAAGTGTGGAGTCCCATTCTTTCAGAATTTAATTATCGTTGGAGATTTTTTTTAAACTTAAAATTAAAATAAAATGTTTTTTTTAATTTTTGTCTTTCTGTCTCTTTTATCTCCCTCTCTTAATCCCATTTTTCTTTCCCTCACATTATTCCACTTTCTGTACATGATTTTACATTGAATTAAATATTCTAATTTATACTTCCTGGTTCAGACTCGGGGGCGATTTTAACCCTACTCGCTCAGCAGAAACCTGGCGGGTGGTCAGTTAAAGTCGCACTAGCTCTTACCAAAAGCCGCCATGATCGCAACATCTGCAATTTTAACCTGCTCTCCTGAGCTGGCAGCAAAGATATGCGCCCAGAGCCAACAGGGTCCTTCTTTACATATGCATGTTAGGGCCCGATGACCCAACTGTAATTTTAGCTCTGGCCTGAGCGGGGATTCCACCTGGAGTTAAAATCGGGGCCACGGCCGCGTCTCAGTGAGGATTCTTCAATCTGATTGGTTGAAGAGCCACGCTGTTGCTTTTCCTGCTCACACATGCCACAGATCCCCTGTAGAGGGTGGTGCACTGAAAAGGATCGCTAGTAACTGTGAATTGGCGCTCAAAAGCCCACGAAAAGTCTGTGGGCAGCTGTAAGCGTGGTGAATGGTGAGCATCATTTCTTCACCGCTAACCACAAAATCGGGCCATCATCACCTCCCTAGGTACGTTTAAAGTATTTTTAAGGTATTAAAAGTGCAGTTTGCTGTGCATTTTATATGCATTGTTATCAATAGGTTCTTTCTGAAAGGAAAACAATACTCTGTTGATGAGAAGCCATATATCAAGTTTGGTGATGATCAAACAAGAAGTTTTTTGTAAACAGTTATCAAGTTGGCAAATTAGTGATCAAGAGCAGAGACTGTTCAGATAACTGTCACAAACACTAAAGAACACCCAGGTAGCTTACTTAGAAATCAACAGGGACTGGCAACAACAAGAAACTTTACACATCTAATGAAAGGTTTGTAGCTCTTCCAGTGTTTTGAAAAAGTGTCAGGTGTCAGCCTCTTGCCTTTGAGTCAAAAGGTTGTAGGTTCAAGTCCTGCTCCAGAGACTTCAGCACAAAATCTAGGCTGACACTCCAGTGCAGTGCTGAGGGAGTGCTGCACTGTCGGAGGTGCCATCCTTCGGATGAGACATTAAACCGAGGCCCCATCTGCCCTCCCAAGCGGACGTAAAAGATCCCATGGCACTATTTCAAAGAAGAGCTGGAACCTGGTGTCCTGGCCAATATTTATCAAACAAACAACCATAGATTATTAACAGAAAACGCTGGAAAAACTCAGCAGGCCAGGCAGCATCCGTGGAGAGAGAAAGAGAGTTGACGTTTCAGGTCGATGACCTTTCATCAGAACTGGGAAGAGCTGGAAATCAAATAGATTTAAGGCCAGGGTAAAGCTGGGAAAAGGGGGAGGGGATAAAGGAACAAAGGAGGAGATGAAGAGACATTAAGAGACATTAAGAGATATGCAAGGCTAGAGGTGGTGTTAATGTGACAGATTAAGGCTGAATGAAGTGTGAAATCCTCACCTTCACATGGTCCATCTCCGACTCTTCTCTTCCCTTCCTCGACTTCTCCATCTCCATCTCTGGGGATAGGTTATTGACTAACATTCACTACAAGCCCACCGACTCCCACAGCTACCTGGACTACACTTCCTCCCACCCCGCCTCCTGTAAGGACTCTATTCCATTCTCCCAGTTTCTCCGTCTCCGCCGCATCTGCTCTGATGATGCCACCTTCCATACCAGTGCTTCCGACATGTCTTCCTTTTTCCTCAACCGAGGATTCCCCTCTACCGTGGTCGACACGGCCCTCGACCGTGTCCGTTCTATCTCCCGCACATCTGCCCTCACCCCTGCCCCTCCCTCCCGGAACCACGATAGGGTTCCCCTTGTCCTCACCTTTCACCCCACCAGCCTCCACATTCAACGGATCATCCTCCGCCATTTCCGCCACCTCCAGCGTGATCCCACCACCAAACACATCTTCCCCTCACCTCCCCTTTCAGCATTCCGCAGGGACCGCTCCCTCCGCGACACCCTAGTCCACTCCTCTACCACCCCCAGCACCCCTTCCCCTTCGCCCGGCACCTTCCCGTGCACGCGCAGGAGATGCAACACATGCCCTTATACCTCCCCTCTTCCCACTGTCCAGGGCCCCAAACACCCCTTCCAGGTGAAACAGCGATTTACTTGTACTTCCTGCAATTTAGTATACTGTATTCGCTGCTCACGATGTGGACTCCTCTACATTGGGGAGACCAAACGCAGATTGGGTGACCGCTTTGCGGAACACCTCCGTTCAGTCCGTAAGGGGGACCCCGAGCTCCCGGTGGCCTGTCACTTTAATTCACCGCTTCACTCCCACTCTGACCTCACCGTCCTCGGCCTAATACACTGTTCCACGGAAGCTCAGCGTAAGCTCGAGGAACAGCACCTCATCTTTCGTTTAGGCACGCTACAGCCCTCTGGACTCAATATCGAGTTCAACAATTTTAGATCATAACCTCAGCTCCAATCACATTTATATTTTATTTTATCTACCCTTTTATTTGTCCCCCCCACCTTTTTTTTCCTCCTAGAAGCTGGCAGCTGTCCTTCATTCTGCCAGTAGATTTCACACTTCATTCAGCCTTAATCTGTCACATTAACACCACCTCTAGCCTTGCATATCTCTTAATGTCTCTTAATGTCTCTTCATCTCCTCCTTTGTTCCTTTATCCCCTCCCCCTTTTCCCAGCTTTACCCTGGCCTTAAATCTATTTGATTTCCAGCTCTTCCCAGTTCTGATGAAAGGTCATCGACCTGAAACGTCAACTCTCTTTCTCTCTCCACGGATGCTGCCTGGCCTGCTGAGTTTTTCCAGCGTTTTCTGTTGTTATTTCGGATTTCCAGCATCTGCAGTATTTTGCTATCGTAACCATAGATTATTGGTCATTATCACATTGTTGATTGTGGGAGCTTGCTGTGCACAAACTGGTGGCCGCGCTTCCTACATTACAACAGTGACTACACTTCAAAAGTTCTTCACTGGCTGTAAAGCACTTTGAGACGTCCTAAGGTTGTGAAAGGCGCTATTTAAATACAAGTCTTTCTTTCTTGAAATGTGAAATCAAATGCTGTTCCCGATCTGTGGCACATACATCAATATTTACTGATGAACCTCACAGATGGAAGTCAAGCATGCTGGGAACAGAGTATACCACGTGTCTGATTAGAGCAAATTATTTATGCTTTGAATAAATGCCAACCATCAGCAGCTTAATGCATGTCTCAGCTCGTCAGTGTTTTACAAAAACAGCTTTTTTTCCATGGGACTGGAGGTTGTCAGTATAAATTAATCAAATTGGTTGGATAGTGGGATTTAAGGCTGTTAGAAACAATGGTCCGGATTTTGCGGTGGATAATGATGGCGAACTGTCAGCGTTCGCCATCATTACCCCTTTGAAACTAACCGGAAGTTCAGGATTTAGCACATGCGCAGATGAACCCAGAAATCCTGAAGTTGCGGTCAGTCATTCACTGCTCCGACACTGACTGCACTGTGGGCCTGCACCCACCCCTATCCTCACCCCCCGCCCTCCCCGGCCCATAGCCAGAAATCAGTGAAATCAGTGGAACTGTCGAAACGTTGAGCTTTTCCTCACTAATATTGCTGTTAAATACCCCATTAAATGGTAAGCCTTGTTGGAATAGGTGTAACTGGGGTTTTATCAGCGAATTGACTGCTAAACAACCGTTCTGGATGAATTTTTATATTTGTGGAATGTCAAATTTCTCCATTATGATAAAAATTACTAGATTTAAAAAAAATTAAAACTTCGTCCATGGTATTTCAGCTTCTACCTTAATCCCATGTGTATGTCCCAATCTTTATTTCGCTCTCTGCAACATTTTTAATAAGTGCAGATAATCAGTGCTTTTCATGTCCTGGTTTGCTGTCTGTGAGAATTCTTCAATGTGATTGGCTGCTTAGACAGCTTGATGACATCACGGCTGCATCGCGCTAGGAATCCCCTATTGACAGCGCTACAATCAATTACACGTCGAGAAACCTAAGGTTTTCACCACAGAGATCGCAAGATCTCTGTGGGCAGCTTTCTTCGAGGTCAGCGGCGATCGCTGTCGCATCGCCGCTGACAGCAAATTACGGGACATTACTTTCTCCCATTGTTACTTGCACAAAAACTGGAACAATTTTTTTTCAGTTGAGCTGATGGTTTCTGAGAGTTGCAATTACAGGCGTGTTCAATTAGTGTGCGCCTCCGGAGTGAGATAGAACAAATAAGCTACTAATTGCAGCTAAAAAAAACAAATACTCCTCAAAGAAATTTTCTGAAGCATGCCTGACATATTTTGCGTGAAAGTTTACTTGCTTGCAGACCAGTTGCTGATACTTTTCATGAGATAAGAAGGTTGTTTCTGCTGTGAATATATTAGTTGGCTTTATTTGAGCATTCCTGTAACTGCACTTGCAGAATTGCCAGGGTTTGAAAAAAGAGAGAAGTGAATTAGAACAGTAATTTACAAAGAAAGCACAGGTTCTCAGATTTAACAATATGGGGGTGAGTTGCAGTGACTAGTTATGCTCTGTAATTTTGAAAGCAGTTCTCAGGTTTGTTTACACACTCATGGTAGAGGTCACTTTGTTACCAAGGAGACAGCCGGCACGGTTTCTATTAGAGCAGTCAATATTTATGGGAAATGTGATTAAAGGCATTAAAAATCAATAAGAGTATAATAGATTGCTATCCCCACACTGGGGATTGTCAGACAAGTATATTATAGGACAAAATTCAAGCCCCTGTTCCTGCAAACCATATTTTTTTGCGCAATTTTTAAATGATTGCAGGATGCAGTGGTTTTTATTTCCAGTATAAGAAAATAATTGGTTTGACAGAAAGAAGAGCAATACAGGCCAGAAATTACTGTTGGTAATAATAACAGATGCACGCTTAATGCATTCGACTGACTTACCTCTGTTAGCTATTTTAAAGGAGGGGATTAACCCATTTATTTTAAGTACGGTAACCATGCTGTTAAAATAGAGGACACAGGAATGTCATATAAGTGCGCTACGCATTTGTCTCCCATCAGCAACAATAATGTCTAGCTTCAAATATCTGAAATGCACAGGAGGCTGATCAGCATTTAAAACAGGGAAATAAAAGGGGCGAATGTTTGTGTATGATCCTTTATCAGAACTCGGTTCCACAGTTAGGTTCAATGATACTGACTCACCTTTATCTGAAGCTATTTAAAAGTTCTTGATTTAAAATAAGTAAAATCAAGATACCCTCAATTCATGTAATCCCCGACCTGGCCCTGGGCTGTTTGGGCTCAGGGACAGGGAGAGACATGATAGTGGGACAGTTTGTATCTTGGGTTAGAATTACTGGACCCTGTAAAGTTATATTGAAGTGCCGAAAGTGACTATATTTTCATATTTAAAATACCTTAAAATACCCTTTCAAGAAAAATTATTTTTGCTTTGAAAGGCAGTGAGCACCAAAATGTCAGAAAATTCACCAAATAAAGTGTCAACATTTTCTGTGGATGCCCTCATATCCCTCTAGAAATGAATCTAATGCATTCAGCCCTCATATCTCCCTTCAGTATGTTCTCAATCCACAATTGCTGAAAACTGCATTTTTGTGTACTTATTGGTTTTAACCCTTAAAATAAAAGTGATGGAATGGCGGGTGTACTTCCAGCTTAATTTATAACAAGCCCATGTCTCACTGCACTTTCAGTCTTCTTGTCTTCATCTGTCATAAAGCCACTATTTAGCGCTGTGCTTGGTCTGTTAGCTTTTTTAGACCTCTGGCAGCTTTTTTTGAAGCTTTTCCCAGTTTTCTAATTTGGCATGTGTGGATATTTGGTGAAAAGCTCAAAGTTCTTGTAATTTATTCAAATTAATAATGAAATGTTCCTGGGTGGATGGACAACACCATAACCTAAATCCACCCATTTCTGCATCCTACAGTAGGCTAGGAAGACATTTACTACTTACTTTGGATAAAACATTTGGCAGCTGCAAATTCTGCCCCCAACAATTGTTCCAATTGACTAAGACATAGCAATATCTACTCTTAGTTATGTAACATGAACTCAAGTCATCAGGTTTGCTGGGAGTAAGCCTATTCAGAGAATAGTGGTTTGAGGGATGGGTAACAATACATTAAAACTATATATATATATATATATATATATATGTTTTTCATTCTTGGGATGTGGCATTGCTGGCATCCTTGAGAAGGAGATTGCGAGCTTTCTACTTGAACCACTGCAGTCCATGTGGTGAAGGTGCTCCCAAAATGCTGTTAGGTAGGGAGTTCCAAATTTGACCCAATGATAATGAAGGAATGGCGATTTATGTCCAAGTCAGGTGGTGGTGTTCCCATGCGCCTGCTGCCCTTGTCCTTCTGGGTGGTTGTGGGTTTGGGAGTTACTAGCAGTGTATCCTGTAGATAGTACACACTGCAGCCACAGTACCTTGCTGGTGGAAGGGGTGGATGCTTAGACTAGTGGGTGACGTGCCGATGAAAAGGACTGCTTTGTCCTGGATGGTGTTGAGTATCTTGAATGTTGTTTCAGCTGCACCCATCCAGGCAAGTGCAGAGTATTCCATCACACTCCTGACGTCTGACTTGTAAGGTGGTGGAGAGGCTTTAGAGAATTGGTAGGTCAGCCACTCGAGCAGAATACCCAGCATCTGACCTGCTCTAGTAGCCGTGACATTTATGTGGCTGCCCCAGTTGAGTTACTGGTCTGAAGTGCATGAACATAAAAATCAGCCAGACTGGATCATTTTTTGCAAGTGAACTCAATATTAACCCTGTGTTTACTGTGACCAAGACAGAGTCAACAACAATCCATCTTAGAAAACAACACCTAATTTTTAATCACATCCTTCAAAAGACAGCACCAAAATATAAACTAGCTGATCAATCATCTCACTGAGGTTTGAGACATTTCTATGTATAAAATGGCACCATATTTACCGATGTGACTACATGAAAAAAGTAATTCATCGGATGACACAAAACTTGGAAGTATAGTGAACAGTGAGGGGCATAGGGATAGGCTTCAAGAGGACATAGGCAGGCTGGTGGAATGGGCGGACATGTGGCAGATGAAATTTAACGCAGAAAAGTGCGAAGTGATACATTTTGGTAGGAAGAACGAGAAGAGGCAATATAAACTAAAGGGTACAATTCTAAAGGGGGTGCAGGAACAGAGAGACCTGGGGGTATATGTGCAAAAATCGTTGAAGGTGGCAGGACAGGTTGAGAAAGCGGTTAAAAAAGCATACGTGATCCTGGGCCTTATAAATTAGAGGCATAGAGTACAAAAGCAAGGAAGTTATGATGAACCTTTATAAAACATTGGTTCAACCTCAACTGGAGTATTGTGACCAACTCTGGGCACCGCACTTTAAGAAGGATGTGAAGGCTTTAGAGAGGGTGCAGAAAAGATTTACAAGAATGGCTCCAGGGATGAGAGACTTCAGTTACGTGGATAGACTGGAGAAGCTGGGGTTGTTCTCCTTAGAGCAGTGAAGATTGAGAGGAGATTTGATAGAGGTTTTCAAAATCATGAGGGGTCTAGACAGAGTAGATAGAGAGAAACTGTTCCCATTGGCAGAAGGGTCGAGAACCAGAGGACACAGATTTAAGGTGATTGGCAGAAGATTGAATGGCGACATGAGGAAAACCTTTTTTATGCAGCGAGTGGTTAGGATCTGGAATACACTGCCTGAAAGGGTGGTGGAGGCAGACTCGATCATGGCTTTCAAAAGGGAATTAGATAAGTACCTGAAGGAAAAAAATTTGCAGGGCTACGGGGAAAGGGCGGGGGATTGGGACGAGCTGAAGTGCTCTTGCAGAGAGCTGGCACGGGCTCGACGGGCCAAATGGCCTCCTACTGTGCTGTAACTATTCTATGATTCTATGTGAAGGCCTTTGTGATGTCTCGGGTGATATAAGGTGCTAGAAAATGCAAGTTCTTTCTCTTTCTTTCATTATAAAATCAGCACTTCATTCAACTTACCACAAGCAATGCCACAGAATATAATTTATGTGTAAACTTTTTTATAACAATATTTTTCAAATAGTGTTATATAATGGTGCTTCACTGAGAAATTCAAGCAGCAGGCTGCTATTCTGTGTGAGGGAGCAATATTTTTGCAAGAAGTCTCAACGCTCCATGTGTCTAGTGGGAGAAAAGGATTAGCATTGCCGATAAATGATGGTGAGTCACAATTATGTGTCATCATTTGATTTTAAGTTTTGTCCCTCCAGTATATTACTCACATATTTATCTTGTATGTATGAACCACACTGACAGCGGTTTTAAGTGGGGATGAATGTAATCAGGTGACCAATTTGACAGTCGCTGATATTGTTACAGGAAGTCTAGAAAGTACACAAATCAAACCTTGTACCCGGAGAATGATTAGTTTGATTTCCATTATCATAGAATAGGATCATAGAATGGTTACAGCATGGAAGGAGGCCATTCGGCCCGTCGAGCCCGTGCTGGCTCTCTGCAAGAACACTTCAGATATACAGGTTTTATACAGGTTCATCATAATTTCCATACTTTTGCACTCCATACCTCTATTCATGAAGCCCAGGATCCCGTAAGCCTTTTTAACTGATTTGTCAACCTGCCCTGCCACCTTCAACGATTTATGCACATATACCCCCAGGTCTCTCTGTTCATGCACCCCCTTCAGGATTGTACCATTTAGTTTATATGTCCTCTCCTCATTCTTTCTACCAAAATGTATCACTTCACACGTGTCTGCGTTAAATTTCATCTGCCCCGTGTCCGCCCATTTCACCAGCCTGTCTATGTCTTCCTGAGGTCTAGCACTCTCCTCCTCACTGTTCACTATACTTCCAAGTTTTGTGTCATCTGCAAATTTTGAAATTGTGCCCTGTACACCCATGTCCAAGTCATTAATATATATCAAGAAAAGCAGTGGTCCTAGTACCGACCCTTGGGGAACACCACTGTGTACCTTCCTCCAGTCCGATAAACAACCGTTCACCACTACTCTCTGCTTCCTATCACTTAACCAATTCCGTATCCATGCTGCCACTGTCCCTTTTATTCCATGGGTTCAACTTTGGTGGCACTTTGTCGAACGCCTTTTGGAAATCCATGTACACTACGTCAACTGCATTATCCTCATCAACCCTCTCTGTTGCCTCATCAAAGAACTCAATCAAGTAAGTTAAACACGATTTGCCTTTAACAAATCCGTGCTGGTTTTCCTTAATTAATCCACACTTGTCCAAGTGACTGTTAATTTTGTCCCTGATTACTGTTTCTAAAAGCTTCCCCACTACCGAGTTCAAACTGACTGGCCTGTAGATGCTGGGTTTATCTTTACACCCTTTTTTGAGCGATTGTGTAACATTTGCAATTCTCCAGTCCTCTGGCACCATCCTCGTATCTAAGGAGGATTGGAATAGAACATAGAACATAGAACAGTACAGCACAGTACAGGCCCTTCGGCCCTCGATGTTGTGCCGAGCATTGTCCGAGACCAAGATCAAGCTATCACACTCCCTATCACTCTGGTGTGCTCCATGTGCTTATCCAATAACCGCTTGAAAGTTCCTAAAGTGTCCGACTCCACTATCACAGCAGGCAGTCCATTCCACACCCCAACCACTCTCTGAGTAAAGAATCTACCTCGGACATCCCTTCTATATCTCCCCCCATGCACCTTATAGTTATGCCCCCTTGTAACAGCTGCCTCTACCCGAGGAAATAGTCTCTGAACATCCACTCTATCTACGATAGCAAAATACTGCGGATGCTGGAAATCTGAAATAACAACCGAAAACGCTGGAAAAACTCAGCAGGCCAGGCAGCATCCGTGGAGAGAGAAAGAGAGTTAACGTTTCAGGTCGATGACCTTTCATCAGAACTGTGAAGAGCCGGAAATCAAATAGATTTAAGGCCAGAGTAAAGCTGGGAAAAGGGGGAGGGGATAAAAGAACAAAGGGGGAGATGAAGAGACATTAAGAGACATTGAGAGATATGCAAGGCTAGAGGTGGTGTAAATGTGACAGATTAAGGCTGAAAGAAGTGTGAAATCCACTGGCAGAATGAAGGACAGCTGCCAGCTTCTAGGAGGAAAAAAAAGGTGGGGGGGGGCAAATAAAAGGGTGGAAAAAATAAAATATAAATGTGATTGGAGCTGAGGTTATGATCTAAAATTGTTGAACTCGATATTGAGTCCAGAGGGCTGTAGCGTGCCTAAACGAAAGATGAGGTGCTGTTCCTCGAGCTTACGCTGCGCTTCCGTGGAACAGTGTAATAGGCCGAGGACGGTGAGGTCAGAGTGGGAGTGAAGCGGTGAATTAAAGTGACAGGCCACCGGGAGCTCGGGGTCCCCCTTACGGACTGAACGGAGGTGTTCCGCAAAGCGGTCACCCAATCTGCGTTTGGTCTCCCCTATCTATCCCCCTCATCATCTTATAAACCTCTATTAAGTCGCCTCTCATCCTCCTCCGCTCTAAAGAGAAAAGCCCCAACTCCCTCAATCTTTCCTCATAAGACCTCCCCCCCAAACCAGGCAGCATCCTGGTAAATCTCCTTTGCACTCTTTCCAATGCTTCCACGTCCTTCCTATAGTGAGGTGACCAGAACTGCACACAATATTCCAAATGTGGTCTCACCAAGGTCCTGTACAGTTGCAGCATAACCTCACGGTTCTTAAACTCAAACCCTCTGTTAATAAACGCCAACACACCATAGGCCTTCTTTACTGCTCTATCCACTTGAGTGGCAACCTTCAGAGATCTGTGGATATGAACCCCCAGATCCCTCTGCTCCTCCACGTTCCTCAGAACCCTGCCGTTGACCCTGTAATCCTTATTCAAATTTGCCCTACCAAAATGAATCACCTCGCACTTATCAGGGTTAAATTCCATCTGCCATTTTTCAGCCCAGCTCTGCATCCTATCAATGTCTCTTTGCAGCCTACAACAGCCTCCACCTCATCCACTGCTCCACCAATCTTTGTGTCATCAGCAAATTTACTGATCCACCCTTCAGTCCCCTCCTCCAAGTCATTGATAAAAATCACAAACAGCAGAGGACCCAGCACCGACCCCTGTGGCACACCGCTGGTAACTGGTCTCCAGTCCAAAAATGTTCCATCCACCACCACCCTCTGCCTTCTATGAATATTATGGCCAGTACCTCCACGATTTCCTCCCTCCAATTCCCCAGTATCCGAGGATGCATCCCATCCGCTCTTGGTGATTTATCTACTTTAAGTACAGCCAGCCTTTCTAATACCTCCTCTTTATCAATTTTTATCCTATCAAGTATCTCCTCTACCTCCTCCTTTACTATGTCTATGGCAGCATCCTCTTCCTTGGTGAAGACAGATGCAAAGTACTCATTTGGTACCTCAGCCATACCCTCTGACTCCATGCATAGGTCTCCTTTTTGGTCCCTAATTGGCCCCACCCCTCCTCTTGCTAACCTTTCACTATTTATATGCCTAGAGATGACTTTTGGATTACCTTTTATGTTGGATGTCGTTCTATTCTCATACCCTCTCTTTGCCCCTCTTATTTTCTTTTTCATTTCTCCTCTGGGTTAAAGACATCTCCTTGCAGATGGAGGTGAACTTGGAGTGGGAGGGGGAGGATCCAGTTGTCATGGTCCACGTAGGAACCAACGACATAGGTAGAACTAGGAATGAGGTTCTGCTGAGGGAGTTTGATGAGCTAGGATCCAAATTAAAAAGCAGAACCTCAAAGGTAATAATCTCTGGATTGTTACCTGAGCCACGCGCAAATTGGCATAGGGACAAACAGATTAGAGGTTTAAATGCGTGGCTCAAAGAGTGGTGTGGGAGGAAGGGGTTTCAGTTCATGGGGCACTGGCACCAGTACTGGGGAAAGAGGGAGCTGTTCCGTTGGGACGGGCTCCACTTAAACCGGGCCGGGACCAGTGTCCTGGCAAACTGAATAACTAGGGCAGCAGACAGGGCTTTAAACTAATGAAGTGGGGAGGGGGTGGAGGATTCAGGAAAGAGTAAATTTAAAAGCAGCGAGAGAAATGTCAAGGCTATAGAGCAGAGTAGAGTTTTAGGTAAAAATAAGCAGAGTGGGTCAGGAAGCGACAGAGAGTGTAACAAAGGTAATAAGGCATCAGTGACTAAGGGGACAACTGGGGAAAATAGAAATAAGTCAAAGCTAAAGGCACTATATCTGAATGTGCAAAGCATTCGAAACAAAATAGATGAATTAATAGTGCAGATAGAAATTAATAGGTTTGATCTAATAGCCATTCCGGAGACGTGGGGGGCGATTTTCTGAGGCCCGAGGAGGTGGGTTTGGAGGCGGGAAAGACGGGAAAATCGGAAAAAAATGAGTGCGGGTTCGGAACCCGCCTCCAACCCGCCTCCGCGGGATTTTGCCGGTGTCAGTTTTGCAGGGTGGGAAACGGTCCCACCTCCAGCTGGCCAGAGAGCTTGTTAAGAGGTTTAAATGCTCGTTTAGGGCCTCTTTAAGCATATTTTGAGAGGCCCTCGTTATTTTTTGACCATTTCGGCATGTTCCACAACCCTCCTAAACCACGCCAGCTAAACCTGGCGGGTTGACAAGTGGGTGGTCTCCTCATAGCTGCAGGTCCAACATTAAATCAAAGATTTCATCAGGGATTAGTTGCAGGTGGCAGAATTTTGCTTTAAAAGGTCTTTGAGCACTTTTAGCAGGCCTTATGAAGTCGGAGGTGCTGCAGCTTGAATCTATCAACTGTCGGACCTCCTTGGAAGACCCGCTTCCCGTTTGCAATGAGCACTTCCCCAACGGAGGCATCTGCAAGCAGCATGGGAACCATTCATTTTCTTTCTCCATGGACCTCAGATTCAGATGAGGAGCATCCACAGCAGCAGCAGAACCAGGCAGCTCAGCAGCAACAGCAGCAGGAGCCCCAACATCCTGCTCAGCCACCTGATGCTGCACAGGGCAGAAGGCGCCAGCGCATCGAGGCACCTCGCCGCAGGAGATACCCCTGACAGAGGGTTTACAGACAGAGGATGAGCTACCTCAACATGACTGAGCAGCAGTGCCAAAGGAGGCTGAGACATTCACGAGAGGTTGTCCGAGAGATCTGCGGACTGCTGCAGCAAGACCTGGTGCCCAGAGGAACGGGTGAACACCCCTTACCAGTGGCTGTCAAAGTCACCACCGCACTCAACTTCTTTGCCTCAGGCTCCTTCCAGGGATCAGCAGACATCAGTGGCATCTCCCAGTCGGCCGCCCACAGTTGCATCACGTAGGTTACCGATGCCCTTTTCGCTAAGGCCCACAACTACATCCAGTTCTCAAGGGATCAAGCAAGTATAACCGTGCGTTCGGTTGGCTTTGCAAATATGGCAGGCATGCCAATGGTGCAGGGCCTCATAGACTGCACACATGTGGCCCTTAGGGCACCCCATCACAACCCAGCTATCTTTGTCAACCGAAAGGGCTTCCACTCCCTCAACGTACAGCTGGTGTGTAACCACAAGAAGGAGATTTTGCATGTTTGCGCCAGGTTCTGTAGTAGTTGCCATGACTCTTTCATCCTGCGGCACTCTAGTGTTCCTCCACTTTTCAATCCGCCAAACCAACTTAACGGATGGATCCTTGGTGACAAAGGCTATCCCCTGAAGAAGTGGCTAATGACGCCGATCAGGAGGCCAGCTAACGAGGCTGAAGAGCGCTACAACGCCAGCCACACTTCGACCAGGTCCATCATCGAGCAAACCATTGGGTTGTTGAAGATGCACTTCCGATGCCTTGACCGATGGTAGAGCAGAGGCGAGTTTCAGTCCCAAAACACTAATTGGCCAAGGGCAACCCACACCTCTGAAATCAAGTGGCCAATCAGGGGAAATCGCAATTTTTTCAAAACTATCAGTGGAGGCGGGTTTCAAACCCACCCAAACCGAAACCCACCTCCATCCCGCCTCCAGTGGGAAAATCGCCCCCATGGTTGCAATGTGGCCAAGGTTGGGAACTAAATATTCCAGGATACTTAACTTTTAGAAGAGATAGGCAAAATGTAAAAGGAGGAGGGCATGCCCTTATAATAAAGGATGGGATAAAGACAGTACAGATAAAGGATCTTAGCTCTGAAAATCAAGAAATAGAATCAGTTTGGGTGGAGCTAAGAAACAGCAAGGGGCAGAAAACATTGGTGGGAGTTGTTTATAGGCCCTCAAACGGTAGTTGTAATGTAGGGCAGAGTAAAAATCAGGAAATTAGAGGCGCATGTAACAAGGGTAATATAGTAATCATGGGGGACTTTAATCTACATATAGACTGAGCAAACCAAATTTGCAGTAATAGTGTGGAGGACGAATTCATGGAATGTATGCAAGATAATTTTCTAGATCAGTATGTTGAGGAACCAACTAGGGAACAGGCTATTTTAGATCTAGTATTGTGCAACGAGAAAGGGTTAATTAATAACCTTGTAGTAAAGGGGCCTTTAGGGAAGAGTGACCATAATATGATAAAATTTTATATGGAGTTTGAAAGTGATTTAGTTAAATCTGAAACTAGGATCTTAAATCTAAGAAAAGCAAACTCTTCAGGTATGGGGGGCAAGTTGGCTAAGGTAGATTGGGAAACTACATTAAAAGGTATGATGGTAGAGAAGCAATGGCTAGCATTTAAAGAATTAATACATAAATTACAACAAATATACATTCCTTTAAGGCACAAAAACGCCACAGGAAAAGTTCTCCAACCGTGCCTAAAAAGAGAAGTTAAAGATAGTATTAGATCAAAGGAAGAGGCTTATAATGTTGCCAAAAAGAATAGTAAGCCTGAGGATTGGGAGGATTTTAGAATTCAGCAAAGGAGGACCAAGAAATTGATAAAGAAAGGGAAAATAGAATATGAGAGTAAACTAGCAAGAGACATAAAAACAGACTGTAAAAGCTTCTATAGGTATGTAAAAAGGAAAAGATTAGCGAAAGTAAATGTGGGTCCCTTACAGGCTGAGATAGGAGAAATTATAATGGTGAATAAGGAAATGGCAGTGAAATTAAACAAATACTTTGGGCTCGATTTTGCCAGCACTCAGGGGTCGGGTTTGGAGGCGGGACTGCTGGCAAAATCAAAAAGATTGGCAGCGGGTCCCGAACCCGCTTCCAACCCACCTCCAATCAATCTTCCCGGGAGTCGGGTCCCCAATTTGCGCAGGGACCCGACTCCTAGCGGCAGCAAGAGGATTATAGCCACTTAACTGCTTGTTAACAGGCAGTTAAGAGGCTTTTTCCAATTTTGCCAGGTCAACTGCGGGTTTCCCGACGTCCGGACTCCACGCCAGGGTAAGTGTGGTGTGTTGTGAGTCTACTGTAATGTTTCTTCATTGATGACAGCTGCAGAAGTGGTGTGAAGGATCCAATGGTACACTGGTGAGTTTCAGAGGTAAGGAAATGCTGGGAAAATCATTTTTAATGTTTTTAGACTTTTCTGTAGGTAATAAGGTTTGAAGTGTTTGTGTAGTCCCAGCTCATTGGGAGAACCTCTCTCACCAGTGACAGATCGCTTCTGTAACCTCACCTGCAGCTGCCATCTGTTTTATCCTAAGGAGAGAGTCTCTGGAGAGCCTGGGTGCAAGGGCCCACCTTTGTACAGTGATTATCAGTGTTTGCAGCACCTCAAAGCTGTCAAACACTGAAAAATCATCTGTCAAACAAAAATGAGCATGTCCCCTTTAAGAAAACCAGCAGATGACGCATCATCAACTGACGTCATCTGACACCGGCTTTTTGTTAATTGGCCAGCAAGCCCGCAGGGCAGGCTTAACAAGGCCAATTGACGCAAAATAGCGTCTGTGCGTTGGGCGTCGTTGGGGGTGGGATCGGAACCCACAAGTCAGATGACCCGTTCCCAGCTTGCCTCTTCAGGTAAGATCGCGGCCTTTGTGTCTGTGGAAGAAGACGCAAAAAACTTCCCAGAAATAGTGGAGAACAAGTGTCTAGCGAGAATGAGGAACTGAAAAAAATTAGTATTAGTAAAAAAATAGTACTGGAGAAATTAATGGGACTGAAAGCCAATAAATCCCCTGGACCTGATGGCCTACATCCTAGGGTTTTGAAAGAAATGGCTATAGAGATAGTGGATGCATTGGTTGCCATTTTCCAAAATTGCATAGATTCTAGAACGGTTCCTGCAGATTGGAAGGTAGCAAATGTAACCCCACTATTTAAGAAAGGAGGGAGAGAGAAAACGGGGAACTACAGACCAGTTAGCCTGACATCAGTAGTAGGGAAAATGCTAGAATCAATTATTAAGGATGTGGTAACAGGGCAGTTAGAAAATAGCAATAGGATTGGGCAGAGTCAACACGGATTTATGAAAGGGAAATCGTGTTGATGAATCTGTTAATAGTTTTTTGAGGTTGTAACTAGCAGAATAGATAAGGGGGAACCAGTGGATGTGGTGTATTTGGATTTTCAGAAGGCATTCGATAAGGTGCCACACAAGAGGTTAATAAACAAAATTAGGGCTCATGGGATTGGGGGTAATATACCAGCACGGACTGAGGGATTGGTTAACGGGCAGAAAACAGAGAGTAGGAACAAACGGGTCATTTTCGGGTTGGCAGGCTGTAACTAGTGGGGTACCGCAAGGATCAGTGCTTGGGCCTCAGCTATTCACAATCTATATCAATGATTTGGATGAGGGGACTGAATGTAATATATCCAAGTTTGCTGATGACACAAAGCTGGGTGGGAATGTAAGTTGTGAGGAGGATGCAAAGAGGCTTCAAGGAGATATAGACAAGTTAGGTGAGTGGGCAAGAACATGGCAAATGGAATATAACGTGGAGCAATGTGAAGTTATCCACTTTGGTAGGAAAAATAGAAAAGCAGAGTATTTTTTAAATGGTGAGAGATTGGGAAATGTTGGTGTTCAGAGGGACCTGGGTGTCCTTGTACACTGATCACTGAAAGTTAACATGCAGGTACAGCAAGCAATTAGAAAAGCAAATGGTGTGTTGACCTTTATTACAAGAGGATTTGAGTATAAGAGTAAAGACATCTTACTGCAATTCTATAGGGCTCTGCTGAGACCACACCTGCAGTATTGTGTACAGTTTTGGTCTCATTACCTAAGGAAGGATATACTTGCCATAGAGGGAGTGCAATGAAGGTTCACCAGACTGATTCCTGAGATGGGGGGATTGTCCTATGAGGAGAGATTGAGTAGACTACGCCTATATTCTCTAGAGTTTCGAAGAATGAGAGGTGATCTCATTGAAACATACAAAATTCTTACAGGGCTTGACAGGGTTGATGCAGGGAGAATGTTTCTCCTGGCTGGGGAGTCTAGAACCAGGGATCACAGTCTCAGAATAAGGGGTCAGCCATTTAGGACTGAGATGAGGAGAAATTTCTTCACTCAGAGGGTGGTGAATCTTTGGAATTCTCTACCCCATAGGGCTGTGGAGGCTCAGTCGTTGAGTATATTCAAGACAGAGATCGATAGATTTTTGGATATTAAGGGAATCAAGGGATATGGGGATAGTGCAGGAAAGTGGAGATGAGGTAGAAGATCAGCCATGATCTTATTGAATAGCAGAGCAGGCTCGATGGGCCGAATGGCCTACTCCTGCTCCTAGTTCTTATGTTCTTATGTTCTTAAAGAGCTTTGCATAATGATTGTTGTTATGTGGGCAAATGTGACAGCCGTTCTAAGCCAGAAATTTTCCAAAGACAGCAATGTAAAGAATGGCCAATTCATTTATTATTTTTGGTGGTAATGGTTGAATTGAGCTAGAAATTGGATGTGCATCCAAACGGGCAGGAAGTCAGTGGGCATTGTGCCTCATCTCCATAGAACTGGCATGCTGCGGGCGCCAATCGAGTGTCAGGGAGCAGCTCATGGGTTCCATCTGCAGCAACCTAGGCTGGCTGCGACCCCAGGGAATCAAGAGATATGGGGATAGGTGTAGGGAGTGGTAATGGGATCAGCCTTCACCTCTGACTCAGTGAGCGGTTCGAATCGCTCCCACGCCCCTGGTTCCTAGACTTTGGACTTATTTAGGGGTTGTGAACAAAGATGCAGTAGACAACAGGTTCTGATGAAAGAATTTTGACTTTATTAAAAGAAAAAGGTAACAAACTTAAAACACACTTAATACTTAAACACAGGTTGGGGAACACACGGTACAGGCGAGGGAGAATGACAATATACAAAAAAACCTTATCCCTCCCAAAAATCCCACTATCTAGCTAGGTTTTGGTTTCAGGAGATCAGGGATAATGCTCACCAAACGAATCCTTGACAGTTGAGAGTTAGGGTTTAGAGTCTTTTGAATAAAAGGTTTCGTAAGGCCCTTGTTGCCGCGAGGTGTCTGATGGTCACTGAGGCGGTCGCTCTGGTTTCTTCTTGTGTGTTGGTCTGTTTGTGAAGTTGTTGGCCTTCTTTCCTCCTCCTCCTCGTGGCTTGTGGTATCTTTGCTGGAGCAGAGCTGAGAGAGAGAGAGCTGTGCGAGCATTGAGAGCGTTGTCAGCGAGTCCAGAGAGAGAGAGTCTTGGGGGTATAGGCCCCCAATTATACTTGTTCAGCCCCTTTGTCCTTTTTGCGCCCAAAACCCCTTACTAAAACGGTTTCCTTTAGATTTCAAATGAGCCCTGTTTATTCCATTGTCTTAGTTTTGGCGGGCTTGTTGGTTTCGATGGCTTTAACTTGGTGTTAAACATGTCCTGATAGCTTCCGATTTAGGCAAAGCCTTTATATGCGCACCAAATCTTGTCCCTATTGTCCTAGGTTTTTTGGCGGGCTTTAAATCTGTCATGTGGATACCTGGTTGATTGGTTTTTGATGAAGTCAATCGGGGTACTAAATGTTTTATTGATTTCAGGCTTCTGGTATCCTGTTTGGGCCTGGGAATTTCAAAAGAGGTCTTGCAGTATTCATATTTCGATGTGTGTGTGAGGCTTTTGGGTTTGTCTCTTCCTCCTTGGTAGGAAGGCAGTGTAAACACATTCCCAGACAGCTTGATTGGGCCCCAATACCCAAAGCTGTCCACTGCCTGGCCCCGCCCCTCCGCAGCCTGTCGGTGTCTGTGAAAGGTGTCTTTCCCAACAGTAAGATTCAAAAAGTCATTTTCCTCAGGGTTTTTCTTCCCTGATATTTAAAAATGTCCAAAACTGAGGGTTTTACCTCAAATTACTTCACTTAGGGTTCTGTTCGAGTTTCTGGGGGATTTTGCGAAGCCTACATAGGGCAGGAAAGTGGAGTTAAGGTAGAAGATCAGCCATGATCTTATTGAATGGCGGAGCAGGCTCGAGGGGCCAAAAGGCCTACTCCTGCTCCTATTTCTTATGTTCTTATGTTCTCTGACCTTCCTATATATAGCCTGATTCTCAGATGTATTTGCAACCTGACATCTGTCATACGCGCTCTTTTTCTGCTTCATCATATTCTCTGTCTCTTTCATCATCCAGGGAGCTCTGACATTAGTTGCCATGCCTTTCCCCCTAGTGGGAATGTATCTGAACTGTACCTGAATTATTTCCTTTTTAAAGGCAGCCCATTGTTCCATTACAGTTTTGCCTACCAATCTTTGATTCCAGTTTACCCGGGCCAGATCCGTTCGCATCCCACTGAAATTGGCTTTCCCCCAGTTAAACATTTTTACTCTAGATTGCTCCCTGTCCTTTTCCATAGCTAATCTAAACCTTATGATACTATGATCACTGTTCCTTAAATGTTCACCTACTGACACTTGCTCCACTTGACCTACCTCATTCCCCAGAACCAGATCGAGCAATGCCTCCTCCCTCGTCGGGCCAGAAACATACTGATCAAGAAAGTTCTCCTCAACTCACTTTAGAAATTCTTCCCCTTCTCTGCCCTTAACACTATTACGAACCCAGTCTATAATAGGATAGTTGAAGTCCCCCATTATTACTACTCTATAGTTCTTGCACCTCTCGGTAATTTCTCTGCAAATTTGTTCCTCCATATACAGGGGGGATGTGAGGGAAAACTTTTTACACAGCGAGTGGTGATGACCTGGAATTCGCTGTCAACGGAAGTGGTGGAAGGGGAGACTGGATAGGCACTCGAGGGAAATAAACTTGCAGGGCTACAGGGATAGAGCGGGGGAATGGGACTGACTGGATTGCTCTACAGAGAGCCAGCACAGACTTGATGGGCCGAATGGCCTCCTTCTGTGCTGTTATGACTCTATGACTCTATGGGGGCTAAATTCGTTTGATTTGCGCCTCCCGCGAAGTTCAGCGGGAGGTTAACGGCGGCGCTGCGCCGCCGGCGATGACATCATCGCCTGTGCGCGGCGCCCCGGCTGTAATATTGGGTGGCGCCCCCCGACGGGGTCAGGGGGGCCTACCTGTGGCCAGGGCGGCGCTAGTTAAAGGGGAGGTGGTGGGCAGGCCATTTTTGTTGCTGGCTGCCTGCCAGCACCTGCCCCCGTTGCTGTCCCCAGCCCCCATGAAGCCCCCCACTGTGGGGTGCTGGCTGCTCTCCGTGAGCCCGGCACTCCTCTTGAGTGACGGGCTTGTTTGCTGGCACTCCCGATCCCTGGTGGCCCAGCTGGGTGCTGGGACGCGCTGCGCCAGGCCCCTCCCCTTTAATAAGGGGAGGAAGGCCTGCAGTACCACGGCGAAGGCAGTGCCCCAAAGGGGGTGCTACCCAATTTTTACCCCTATATCTTTCCCACTATTTGGTGGTCTATAGAATACACCAAGTAGTGTAATGGCACCTCTATTATTTCTTAACTCTAACCATATAGATTCTGTCCGTGACCCCTCCGGGACATCCTCCCTCTCCAGCACTGTAACATTCTCCTTGACCAATACTGCCACACCACCTCCTATCGTTCCTTCCCTATCTTTCCTGAACACTTTATAACCAGGAATATTTAATACCCAATCCTGCCCTCTTTTGAGCCAGGTCTCAGTTATTGCCACAACATCATATTCCCATGTGGCTATTTGTGCCTGCAGCTCACTTACCTTGTTTACTACGCTTTGTGCGTTCACATACATAGACTGTAAACCCATCTTAGACCATCCTGTATTCTCTCTTAGTCTGACCCCACCTAATACCTTATTATTTCTTACTTTAGTGCTCTCTGCCTCTCCCAATCCTTTGAGCACTTTATTTCCCCTTTCTAATGTTACATCCTGGTGCCCATCCCCCTGCCAAATTAGTTTAAACCCTCCCCAACAGCACTAGCAAACCTCCCCATGAGGATATTGGTTCCGGCCCTGTTGAGGTGCAACCCGTCCAGCCTGTACAGGTCCCACCTCCCCCAGAATCTAGAATTTGAATCTGGAAAACAGAGGGCTACTGAAAATCTTCAGAGATTAGTAAACTCCTTGCTCTGGTTGTTGCTGCTAATGAAAAATGTATTAAATTCTTGCGCTGAAGAGGCACAATATCTTCTTGTAAGCTTATCAAACCTCTTCATGTAACACCAGCCTGCTCAGACATGTTTTATGTTCAATCCAAGTCACTCAGGGTGATACAGCGTTTTGCAATCCATGTGGCCACTGCAAGGACCACATCAGGTACATTATAGATCAGGCCTGGGTTTGACAGTTAAACTCAATATCCAGCTGTGCATTTTACATACCACATTTATGATGCATAAGCGATTCATCTAGAAACAATGGTGCAAGCTATTTGTTCAGTATACATATTTCTGAGTTGCCTGTCTTGGAACTTGAGTTTAGCAGCATTGATGGGCTAGATTAAAAAAATAATTTTGCTTTTAAGTACATAATCTTTGCTCTTCATTGCTCGTCCTTCCTGGGCCTATGTTTTAAGGGGGGCAACTGGTGCACATTTATGTACAATATAATATTAGCTGGTGGTGTGTTCAAGACTAACAGAAAGGGTTTATGGTTTATGTTATAAACCAACAAAAACTTGCATTTATATAGCCCCTTTAAAATAGTAAAACATCCCAAGGCACTTCACAGGAGTGTTAGCAAACAAAATTTGACACCAAGTCACATAAGGGGATATTCGGGCAATCTTGATCAAAGAGGTAGGTTTTAAGGAGCGTCTTAAAGGAGGAAAGAGAGGGAGAGAGGCGGAGAGGTTTAGGGAGGGAATTCCAGAGCTTAGGGCCTCGACAGCTGAGGGCACGGCCGGCAATGGTGGAGTGATTAAAATCGGGGATTCCAGAGGCCAGAATTGGAGGAGTGCCCTCGGAGGGTTTTAGGGCTGGAAGAGGTTACAGAGTTAGGGAGGGGCAAAGCCATGGAGGGATTTGAAAACAAGGATGAGAAATTTAAAATTGAGGTGTTGCTTAACCAGGAGCCAATATAGGTCAGCGCGCACAGGGGTGATGGGTGAACAAGACTTGGTGCGAGTTAGGATACGGGCAGCAGAGTTTTGGAAGAGCTTAAGTTTATGGATGGTGGAAAATGGGAGGCCAGGCCAGGAGTGCGTTGGAATAGTCAAGTCTAGAGGTAACAAAGGCACGGATGATGGTTTCAGCAGCAAATGAGTTGCGGCAGGGGCAGAGTCGGGCAATGTTCTGGAGGTGGAAATAGGCGGTCTTAGTGATGGCGCGGATATGTGGGCAGAAGTTCATCTCAGGGTCAACTACCACACCAAGGTTGCGAACAGTCTGGTTCAGCCTCAGACAGTTGCCAGGGAGAGGGATGGAGTCGGTGGCTAGGGAACAGAGTTTGTGGTGAGGACCGAAGACAATGGCCTCGATCTTCCCAATATTTAGTTGGAGGAAATTTCTGCTCATCCAGAATTGGATGTTGGACAAACAGCCTGATAATTTAGAGACAGTGGAGGAGTCGAGAGAGGTGATGGTGAGGTAGAGTTGGGTGTCGTCAGCGTACATGTGGAAACTGATGCTGTGTTTTCCGCAGTCACCGAGGGGCTACATGTAGATGAGAAATAGGAGGAGACCAAGAATAGATCCTTGGGGGACACTAGAGGCAATGATGCGGGAGCGGGAAGTGAAGCCATTGCAGGTGATTCTCTGGCTACGACTGGATGGATAAGAATGGAGCTAGACGAGTGCAGTCCCACCCAGCTGGACGACAGGGTACACAGTGTTTTCAGAGTCCGGAAGTATATCAATCTTTACTGAGCTTTCCATTTTCTCGCTGGAATTTCTACCTTCTGTTAGTGTCAGCAATCAGGAAATATTCGTACTAAGAATAACTTTGGATATTCCTAGGCTCCCAGCAAATTTTGTGCCAGATTAACTTCACTGGCAGAAAGATAAATTTTGCTGTCACACATTTGATTAATCAGGCAGGCAGTAATCAGATATTTGCTGCAGTACAGCCTCTGTCACCTCATGCAGCACAACAGGTGATCAGGTTAAATTCACACTTATACAGCATGTTTTAGGAAAATTCACATTTCATACACAATAGAACACCAGGGCTGGCAGCACTAAATTAGAAAACCATCAATTTGTTTTGCTATAAATAGAACGTAAGTGCTGTTTCCCAGCTTAGCCTGAAGACAGAACCAGTCTGAAGCCCTCTGCACACCCCTCCCCTCCCCCCCACTAAGAATGAGCAAGGGCAGACAGCATAGGCCAAGAGGGAGGGGCAAGGCATGCTAAGGGAAAACATTGGCAGGTAAGTAGCCAGAGGCACGGATTGGGCAGGCAACATCAGCACTAGGAAGGAGGTGCAGCCTGAAATCCGAGCTGTGGTGGCCCATGAGGATGCAGAGGCCCTGGGACGTGGAAGCAGCAGCAGAATAATAGATTGAAAAAGAATCAATTTAAACAATACACACCTGGCAGCAGGAGCAAATAAAACCAACATAACTAAATGCAAAATTTTTTTTTTTAATACTTACCTTAAGGAAACAGGGCTCACAGAAGTTCAAATTGATAAAAAAAACTTAACCTGCAGTACCAGCTAGAGAAACAGACCAGAAGACTGAGCTTATACAATAGCAAAATACTGCGGATGCTGGAAATCCGAAATAACAACAGAAAACGCTGGAAAAACTCAGCAGGCCAGGCAGCATCCGTGAAGAGAGAAACAGAGTTAACGTTTCAGGTCGAAGACCTTTCGTCAGAACTGGAAAAAAGCAGGAAAAGCAGGAAACCATTTCCTGCTTTTTTCCAGTTCTGACGAAAGGTCTTCCACCTGAAACGTTAACTCTGTTTCTCTCTCCACGGATGCTGCCTGGCCTGCTGAGTTTTTCCAGCGTTTTCTGTTGTTATTTTAGAAGACTGAGCTTGGTGGATAGCCACCTAGTGTTGGGAGGTCTGAAAGGTAAATATAGAAACCTGCACACACCTTGCAGTTTAAAAGCAATTCCAGGTGTTACACCCGGAAGTATCGACCAGGTGTGACAGAATCATAACACCAGAGGTAAATGTGAGAAGCAGGTTGTGTGCATTAGACACAAGATTTAATAATATATGAGGAGATCTCCCACGGTATTGCCCACAGTTGATGAGAGTATAGAGTATATAGTCTTCTGGAAGGAAGCGGATCTAGTAAGGCTTTTGTTACTATAGGTGAGACAATGTGGTTTGTAGGGCTGAGTTATTTGGTCTGAAAGGTTTTGGTAGGGGTGCAGAATCATATTAATTGGGTTGGGTAAAGTCATGACTATTGGTATTGATATTTTTTTCTAAAACACGGTGGGGAGAAAAAAAAAATCAAGCTGATGAGGAACAAGCAGGTAGCCTACTCCCGGGGCTTTTGATGGGCTTTTTAGTTCGCTGAACAGGATACGAGTGGAGGGTTTGACAAGTTGGAATTTGTCAAGGGTGGAGGATGGAAGATGAAAGGCCACCAAGGAGACCGGTAGAATACTCAGGCTAGATTTTTCACCCTTTGATGATGAATCGCCCAATGCAAAGCTCCTACTAATTTCTGCTGCAAAAACAAAACTTGCTTTTATTGACCAGGTAAATGGGTAACTGCAGACACACCAAACTGGGACCTAATCCCGTAATTTCCAACAGGAGGCTTCCTGCGTGCGGATGCCTCCTATTGGAAAAAATCTACGAACTTAGCTGAGGGCTCCCGAGGTCCGGACACTTCCGCTCCTGGGCCTCTCCAAGGTCGAAATGCGCAGGGCCCACGTATCCCAGAGGCACAGGCGGTTCGCAAGCGTGGGATCACGTGGGCCAGGCCAGCCAATAGGAGAAAGGAATCTCCCTTCATACTTTTGACAGATGGACCTGTCAAATATATGAATGGAGATCACTCCAAAAAGACACTAAAACATTAAATAAATTTTTAAAAAACCATCACGTTTTTAAAATGAGATAAAATTACATTAAATTAAATATTTTAAACAAAAATTTAATTTTTTGAAAAAAATAATTAAAGTTTTTTACGGGGCTAAAAATAAACTTACCTTTTTTAAAAGTATTTTTAAATTATAAATGAGTGAAAATTTTTTTATTTTTAAACTTTTTTCAACTCTTATGCCGGTAAAAGCAGGCCTTATGCCTGCTTTTACCAGGCGTAAGATTTTTAAGGGTTTTCAGCGGGCGGAGGTTCTGCAGAAAGCGGAACTCTCCACCCGCAGAGGCCCTTCTCCAGGGCAGGCGGAGGATCTGTCAAGAGGATTCTTGACAGATCGGAAATGCCGGTTTTCAGCGCATGCGCTTCACATGCCTGAAACCGGCATTTCCGATGTCTCTGCGGGTGTGTACACAGCTCGTACACACCCATAGGCATCGGAAAATACGGGATCTCTATGGGTAGTCGGGATAAGACAGAGTCACATTTCACAAAAATTCAACACAGAATTTTCTCTTCTGTTAAGCAAGTACTGCCTCATATTTGATTCAGATATGTATTAATAGCAGCTATGCTGTATAATTATAGATACAGGCAGATAGGCAGAATCCATATAGGCCAAATGGGACACTGATATGGAAATTCTAAACCTTTCACAACTTTCCTTTAAAACTATATTTTTCGATATAAAGAAATATACATACACACACACTAGTGCTAAAATAAAAGCAGCTGTGTCCACTAAAAATCTTCACAAAGTCACTGGGTTGGGGGAGGGGTAGCTAGCTTAAAAGAGCGGTCAGTAAGTTTATCCTACCACATTAGCTGGATAAAATTAGAACATCTGGGCCAGAACAAGGTTAGACTTCATAAGTATGACCACATTCAAATTTTCTTTTCGATGTTTGTGGAGACTCGGCATATCGCTTAACCACACGTTTAGCTTCCTTCCCTAAATCTGATCAGTTACCCTTTTCTTTCACCTCTGAATCACAAAGGAAGATAGTTGTGGTGGTTGAAGGTCAATCATCACAGCCCCAGGACATCGCTGCAGGAGTTCCTCAGGGCAGTGTCCTCAGGCCCAACCATCTTCAGCTGCTTCATCAATGACCTTCCCTCCAACATAAGGTCAGAAATGGGGATGTTCACTGATGACTGCACAGTGTTCAGCGCCATTCACAACTCCTCAGAAAATGAAGCAGTCCATGCCCGCATGCAACAAGACCTGGACGACGTTCAGGCTTGGGCTGATAAGTGGCAGGTAACATTCGCGCCACAGAAGTGCCAGGCAATGATTATCTCCAACAAGCGAAAGTCTAACCATCGCCCCTTGACATTCAACGGTATTACCATCGCCGAATCCCCCACCATCAACATCCTGGGGGTCACCATTGATCAGAAACTTAACTGGACCAGCCATACAAATACTGTGGCAACAAGAGCAGGTCAGAGGCTAGGTATTCTGCGGCGAGTGTCTCACCTCCTGACTCCTCAAAGCCTTTCCACCATCTACAAGGCACAAGTCAGGAGTGTGATGGAATAATCTCCACTTGCCTGGATGAGTGCAGCTCCAACAACACTCAAGAAGCTCGACTCCATCCAGGACAAAGCAGCCTGCTTGATTGGCACCCCATCCAACACCTTAAACATTCACTCCCTCCACCACCGGCGTACCGTGGCTGCAGTGTGTACCATCTACAAGATGCACTGCAGCAACTCGCCAAGGCTTCTTCGGCAGCACCTCCCAAACCCGCGACCTCTTCCACCTAGAAGGACAAGGGCAGCAGGCGCATGGGAACACCACCACCTCCAAGTTCCCCTCCAAGTCATACACCATCCTGACTTGGAAGTATATCGCCGATCCTTCATTGTCGCTGGGTCAAAATCCTGGAACTCCCTCCCTAACAGCACTGTGGGAGTACCTTCACCACACGGACTGCAGCGGTTCAAGAAGGCGACTCACCACCACCTTTTCAAGGGCAATTGGGGATGGGCAATAAATGCTGGCCTTGCCAGCGATGCCCACATCCCGGGAACGAATTAAAAAAAAATCACCCCCATCCTTTGCCTCTTCTCCGCTGCTGTCAAAACCCTACCTAATCCGCAACTTTATTATTTTGAAATTCAACGTCTCCAGCACTCGTCTCCAGCTTGTCAGGCTCCCTCCTACAAAAACTCCCAACTCATACATACCGCCACACTCCTGTGTTAATCTGCACAAAGTCCCGCACTCCCCATCACCCCCATACTTGCTAAACTTCACTAGCTCCCGATGTTGCAATGAATTGACTAAGATCATCCTTGCCTTCAAATCACTTAATTGTCTCATCCCATCAGTGATGTCAAAAGAAAAGAAAGACTTGCATTTATATAGCGCCTTTCACGACCACCAGATGTCTCTGAAGCACTTTACAGCCAATGAAGTACTTTTGGCGTGTAGTCACTGTTGTAATGTCAGCTGTATGTCCTCATGCAAACCACATGCTCCTCCAACACCAGCTTCCTTCTCAACAACAACAACAACAACTTTGTATTTATATAGCACCTTTAAATGTAGTAAAACGTCCCAAGGCACTTCATAGAAATATTATAAGACAAAAATTTGACACTGAGTCACATAAGGAGAAATTAGGGCAGATAAAGCACTGGTTAGGCCACAACTGGAGTATTGCGTCCAGTTCTGGTCACCACACTTTAGGAAGGATGTGAAGGCACTTGAAAGGGTGCAGAGGCAATTTACCAGAATGGTTCCGGGGATGGGGGATCTTAGCTACAAGGACAGGTTGGAGAAGCTGGATTTGTTTTCATTAGAGCAAAGGAGGTTGCGGGGTAATTTGATAGAGGTGTGCAAGATTATGACGGGTTTGGTTAGGCTAGATGGGGAAAGGCTGTTCCCACTAGTTGATGGTACAAGGACTAGGGGACACAGATTTAAGGTTCTGGGCAAGAGATACAGGGGGGAAGTGAGGAAAAACTTTTTTACGCAGCGAGTGGTGAAGACCTGGAACTCGTTGCCGACGGAAGTGGTGGAAATGGAGACACTAATGTTTTCAAGGGGAGACTGGATAGGCACGTGAGGGAAATAAACTTGCAGGGCTACGGGGATAGAGCGGGGGAATGGGACTGACTGGATTGCTCTACAGAGAGCCGGCACGGACTCGATGGGCCGAATGGCCTCCTTCTGTGCCGTGATGACTCTATGACACTATGACCAAAATCTTTGTCAAAGAAGTAGGTTTTAAGAAGCGTCTTAAAGGAGGAAAGAGAGGTAGAGAGGCGGAGAGGTTTAGGGAGGGAATTCCAGAGCTTAGGGCCTAGACAGCCAAAGGCACGGCCACCAATGGTTGAGCGATGAAATCAGGGATACTCAAGAGGCCAGAATTGGAAGAGCGTAGCTATCTTGGGGGTTGTGGGGCTGGAGAAGATTACAGAGATAGGAAGGGGCGAGGTCATGGAGGGATTTGAAAACAAGGATGAGAATTTTGAAATCGAGGCGCTGCTTAACAGGGAGCTAATGTAGGTCAGCGAGCACAGGGGTGATGGGTGAACGGGACTTGGTGCGAGTTAGGACACGGGCAGCCAAGTTTTGGATCACCTCAAGTTTACGTAGGGTAGAACGTGGGAGGCCAGCCAGGAGTGCGTTGGAATAGTCAAGTCTAGAGGTAACAAAGGCATGGCTGAGGGTTTCAGCAGCAGATGAGCTGAGGCAAGGGTAGAGACAGGCGATGTTACACAGGTGGAAATAGGTGGTCTTAGTTATGCCACGGGTATGTGGTCGGAAGCTCATTTCAGGGTCAAATATGACACCAAGGTTGTGAACAGTGTGGTTCAGCCTCAGACAGATGTTAGGGAGAGGGATGGAGTCAGTGGCTAGGGAACGGAGTTTGTGGTGGGAACCGAAAACAATGGCTTCGGTCTTCCCAATATTTAATTGGAGAAAATTCTTGCTCATCCAGAACTGGATGTCGGACAAGCAGTCTGACAATTTAGAGACCGTGGAGGGGTTGAGAGAAGAGGTAGTGAGGTAGAGCTGGGTGTCGTCAGCGTACATGTGGAAACTGATGCTGTTTTTTCGGATGATGTTGCCAAGGAGCAGGATGTAGATGAGAAATAGGAAGGGCCAAGGATAGATCCTTGGGGGACACCAGGGGTAACGATGCGGGAGCGGGAAGAGAAGCCATTGCAGGTGATTCTCTGGCTACAATTAGATAGACAAGAATGGAACCGGGTGAGTGCAGTCCCACCCAGCTGGACGATGGTGGAGAGGCATTAGAGGAGGATGGAGTAGTCAACCGTGTCAAAGGCTGCAGACAAGTCGAGAAGGATGAGGAGGGATAGTTTACCTTTGTCACAGTCACAAAGGATGTCATTTGTGACTTTGATGAGAGCCGTTTCGGTACTGTGACAAGGGCGGAAACCTGATTGGAGGGATTCAAATATGGAGCTGTGGGAAAGATGGGCGCTGATTTGGGAGGCAACAACACGTTCAAGGACTTGAGGGGAATGGGAGGTTGGAGATGGGGTGTAAGTTTGCAAGGACGGAAGAGGTCAAGGGTTGGTTTTTTGAGAGGGGTGATGATGGCAGTTTTGAGGGGGGAGGGGGACAGTACCTGAGGAGCGAGAACTATTAACAATGTCAGCTAACATGTCTCCTCCACTCTTTAATGCCTATGCCGTCGCCCTTGAACCCATTTCACAAAGAGCTTGCTTCCTAAAAAAAACCCTCTTTTGCTTTCAACCCCTCCCTTGCCCTCTGGCCAGTGCGCATTTTTGTTCTTCTTGTACCACACTCAAGCATCTTCCTCTAAGTGAAAAGCACTATATAACTGTAAGCTGCTGCTCGTGCTGTACCTCTCAAGGGGACCAATCTTCCTGAGCTATTGGGGAAGGTTTTGTACAGGTCGGCAGAAATAAACCCTTAATGTTTTTTCTCATTATTAGCCAGCAGCAACTGTGACCATTGGTGGTGCCGAAACTGCTGTCCTGCTTATAACTGAAAGTACAAGGAACTGCTGAGGGAAAGTGTTGCAAGAAACCAGCTGCCATCACTGCAAAACAGTGTACAAAACTCAAGGACAATGTTATAACTTAGACGTCCCTGATGATGCAGAATAAATAATTGATCATCTTCCATAACATGCACATAAAAAAGTACTTTCGTCACAGGACCAGAGTATACAGAATTCCCATTATAAAATATAAACTCTGGCAATCATACAAAAGATTATCCTGTTGAACAGCTTTCAACGTACTGCTCCAATAATTATCCACGCAGTTTATAACTAGAAAATGAATAATTTTCTTTCAATATACAATTGTTTTGTTAGACTATTATTGTAAAGTTAAAACGGACATGTCCAGTTGTGTCTTGTAGTTACAATCCTACCTTGACTTCCTGTTAAATTAAGTCAATAAATTGTAAAAGAAAAATATATATTTTAATATTGATTCATGCAGGTTTTACCATAGTGTCGTAGGTGGGATAAAAACTGCTAAATCCTCTCTTGTTTTCAAAACGCCCACCTTTTGAAAAACATTTATAATGTTAAATGTTGTACAGTACAATGAGAAAAATGCACAGAACCAAAGTACATTTCTTAACTTAGCATGTTTCTGAATTCAACTGAAAACTGTTGTAGGTTTAATTTTGAATAATGTTACATTTTGAGTCTTTTTTATCCTTACTCCAGATTATTTCAAGTCTCATATCTTAATTATGGGCGAAGTCCTAACTTCCCATACCACCTTGGCTTCAATATCTAGGTAAGTGCTCGGTAAAACACTCGGATAATGAAACAGAAAATCCTGTCTGCTAATTGTCCTCTGCTCCTAGGCTTGTTCATTTGCGCAAACAGCATCACACGTTCAGATCTTGTTTTAAATTTAAAACCATTAAGTTAATTTAACAAAAGGCAAAGAAGCAAACAGTTGGAATAAACGGGTCTTTTTCCGAGTGGCAGGCAGTGACTAGTGGGGTACCGCAGGGATCGGTGCTAGGACCCCAGCTATTCACAATATATATTAAGGATCTAGATGAGGGAACTAGATGTAATATCTCCAAGTTTGCAGACGACACAAAGCTGGGTGGGCGTGTGTGCTGTGAGGAGGATGCCGAGAAACTCCAGTATGATTTGGACAGGTTGGGTGATTGGGCAGATGCATGGCAGATGCAGTATAATGTGGATAAATACGAGGTTATCCACTTTGGTGGCAAAAACAGGAAAGCAGATTATTATCTGAACGGCAATAGATTGGGAGAAGGGGAAGTGCAACGAGACCTGGGTGTCCTTGTACACCAGTCGCTGAAGGTAAGCATGCAGGTGCAGCAGGCGGTTAAGAAGGCAAATGGTATGTTGGCCTTCATAGCGAGAGGATTCGAGTACAGGAGCAAGGATGTCTTGCTACAGTTGTACAGGGCCTTGGTGAGACCACACCTTGAGTATTGTGTGCAGTTTTGGTCGCCTTATCTGAGGAAGGATGTTCTTGCCATGGAGGGAGTGCAGCGAAGATTCACCAGGCTGATACCTGGGATGGCAGGAATGATGTATGAGGAGAGATCGGGTCGATTGGGCTTATATTCGCTGGAGTTTCGAAGAATGAGAGGGGATCTCATTGAAACTTATAAAATTCTAACAGGACTAGACAGACTAGATGCAGGAAGGATGTTCCCAATGGCGGGGAAGTCCAGAACCAGGGGTCACAGTCTAAAGATAAGGGGTAAGCCATTTAGGTCTGAGATGAGGAGGAATTTCTTCACCCAGAGAGTGGTGAACCTGTGGAATTCTCTACCACAAAAGGCAGTTGAGGCCAATTCATTAAATATATTCAAGAAGGAGTTAGATATATTTCTTAAGGCTAAAGGGATCAAGGGATATGGGGAGAAAGCAGGGACAGGGTACTGAATTTGGATGATCAGACATGATCTCATTAAATGGCGGAGCAGGCTCGAGGGGCCGAATGGCCTACTCCTGCTCCTATCTTCTCTGTTTCTATGTTTCTATGTCATATAATAGCTCTATATTGGCCGTAGACATCCTTCCACCTAACTCCCTTCAGTGCACTCTTGGATGAAGACCTTCATGATGCAAAGCTGTACGTGAATGACACTTGAATTTCCAAACAATATAGACTTCAGAACCAAAATAAGAGCACTCAGAGATGAATTTTCATGCCATGGGAAACCTTTAAAGTTGCAGCCTTGCTTTGAACTCCACATCCAACCTGCGAACACAGCAGTGTTCACACCTTGTGGGGAAAAGGTATTGTCAGTAAATTATTGTTTTCCCCAAAATATCTCCCTTTAATGGTTCAGTCAAAGTTGGCGAGTTCAACTATTCCTTAGTCTGTTAGCCTGCCTGACTTAGGCAGTTCTAGACATCAAGCAACCTTTGACTCAATTTCTGAACAAGGTGTTACACACAAAAATCTCTCCACAATGGACATCCTCCATTTCCATGATCTGATTTGTACAGCCAATTTCTTGAACTGGTCACCTCACCAGAGTCACTGGGGCTTAAATTGGTTAGCCCCGAAAATGGGCGCAGGGATTGTGATGCGCGATTAACCCGTGCCCGTTCAGTGGAATGCAGGCAGCATGCCAACTTCGTGCTGCCTGCTCATTTTAATTATTTCTGCATGCAGCCAGTGCTCCCCGCGCTATTCATAGGCTGCACACATCAGCAGGGGGTCCAATATCATGAGTGCCTAGCACGATTTAAAGCAAGCCTACACCTCTTAAAGGGGAAGTGCATTGTAGCTGGAATAGGTGCTGACGTTATTCTGGAAATTGTGCTGTGCAACAAGCAACAATGGCTGACCATGGGAGAGAGCGGGCACACAGGTTTTCAGACGCTGCACTGCAGGTCTTGGTTGAAGAGGTGGAAGAGAGGAGAGATGTCCTGTATCCTCAGGGGGGCAGGAGGCCCTCCAGGCACTTGCTCAGACGACAGTGGGAAGGGATAGCCGTGAAGGTCAATACCAGGAATATAGCCCCAAGGACCTGGATGCAGTGCAGGAAGTAGTTTAATGATCTCACACAAGTGGTCAAGGTCAGTGAATGCATCTTCAAATGCCATATCCTATCAACTGCACCACTAGCCTCAGACACTGCTCAATTCACCACACCCCCATCATTCACCTACCAATAATATCTATCAATCAGCACTCAAACCTAACATTCATACGCTTTACCTCACCTTCATACACTTAGCACCATTGCAAGCCTCAAACCCACATCTCAGCTTGCACACAGTGGCAGCTATTCAACCATGGCAGCCACAGCACCAAAACAGATTGCACGACACTTACTGACACACTTCCCTCTTTCTTGCAGGAGAAGGTGGTGCACAACTGGAGGCAGCAGGAACTGGGAGGGGGAGAGGCGCATGGAGGAGACAGTGCTGACCATATGGGGAGGGCCATTGCTGAGGCCGTGGCCACCGGCGCCTCCTCTTCACATCCTCCTCCTTCAGCTCCTCCTTCTCCTCGTGCTTCTGCTCCTCAATTTCTTGCCTGATAGGTGGTGGCAAGGGCTGATCCCTCATGATGGCAAGGTTGTGCAGCATGCAGAATAGCACCACAAATCTTGAGATCCACTCAGCTGAGTACTGCAGGGCTCCTCCTGAGTGGTCCAGGCAGTGGAAGCATTGCTTCAGCATGCCAATTGTCTGCTCTATCAGATTTTTTGTGGCAGCATGGCTCTCATTGTACGCATACTGTGCACGTGTGCAGGGTTGTGAACCGGAGTCATGAGCCATGTCGTCAGCAGATAGCCCTTGTCGCCCAGTAGCCACCCTTTGGTTTGCCGTGGTGGTTGAAATATGGCTGGCACAGCAGATTGTGTGTGCAGTCAATGGCACCCTGCAGCATGGAGAAGCCTGCAATCCTTGCAAACCCTTGTGCTCGCTCCGCCTGTTTCTCTCTGGCAAGAGGGAATGAAATGAAGTTGTCTCTCTTTGCATAGAGAGCCTCAGTGACCTCCCTTATGCAGCAGTGCGCTGTAAACTGAGAGATGTTGCTAATATTTCCTCAGCAGCTTGGAAGGAGCCAGATGCATAGACGTTTGGAGCCACAGTCACCTTGACAGCCACAGGCAATGCGGTCCTTGCTCTGCTCTGAGGTTGGAGTTGTAGTAGCACCAGGTGGCAGATTTCAGTGAGGACGTCCTTACTGAAGCACAGACATCTCACACACTGTTTCTCGCTGAGGTTCAGGTAGGATAATTGCTCCCTAAACACCCTCTGCGGATATGGCCTTCTGCTGAGAACCCTTCTCCCCCTCCTTCTTCTTCCAGCAGCTTGTCCTGCTCTGCGTGTCCTCTGCTGATTCTCCCAGTTATGCTCAATGCCAAGAGGAAGGTCTACTGGTCCACCCATGATGGGTGCAACTGGTCTGTGCAGAAGACTTGAAGTCAGCAAAGAAGTACTTCAGCACCTGTCACACCACTCCCAGTAGACTATTGAAACATTAACCAACTATAGAAAGCACCCAAAGTGCGTAGAATTGCAGCAACAGCCAGAAGAAATAAACCAGCAACTTACCTGCAAGTAGTTTATGATGCCTTTCAATAGCGCTGGTAGGGGGTCCTTCATGCTGCTTAACGTTGTATTCAGCTGTGTGAGGTTAAGAGAGGGCGTAGGCTGGAGCGTGGAGCTCCACAATGGCAGCGCTGGCGTCAAATCAGCGTTGCCCACTGATTGACGTCATGATCTGCCTGCTCTGCATGCTGCCGGCGGACGTTAGATGTGCGTGCACTAACCCCTTTACCAATATGGCGTCCTGTGCACTTCCCGTCGGAAGTGTGCATGCATGCCGCTGACGCCATTTTGGAAACTTAAGGGGCCAAAAACCGGATGCTACCAGCTCAATTTTGCCCCCACTGAGTTTTGCCCAGACGTACCGCTGTCAGAAGCCAATTTTTAAATCACATTTACCCAATCTTCATTGGCTGTGAAGTGCTTTGGGACGTCCTGAGGTCGTGAAAGGCACTATATAATTGCAAATTCTTTCTTCTTTCTATCTGAAGTCATAGAACAATATAATTGAGAAATCTCCCTATTTTGCTGCAAAGGCCACAAATGACCAATTCTTCTCTTTAGTAAACAGGAGTTAGTACACTTTAAAAAGTGTCAATATTTAAATCAATTTCCAATACTATTTTGTTATGCAGTACAAAACATGAATCAGCTTTTTATTTGATGTAATAATCCTTTTTGTCCTGAACTCGCAAATTTAATGAGTCAGTTTGTTTGCAACAGTGCTGCATACTTTTATTTCCTTCCCAGTCCAATATGGAAATGACATTATTCATCATTCTAAAGGTCACTCAAACTTGGACTAATGCAACCTGAAGCCTGATCTCCATGATAAAGTCTCAGGCTTTTAAAGATATACATACACACCATGCAAAAACAGTGACCTCCAAATATAGGCAGCACCTGGTTATTCATCTATTTATTATCTCAATTCAAAATCTTTTGTTGCTTTTTAATTAAAGAAAGAACTTTCATTTATATAGTGCCTTTAACATCTTCAGGCTGTCACAAAGTGCTAGAGCTAATGAATTAGGAGCCATTTTCACAGTAGTGTGCTCTATTACTGGACTCAATTTTGCAAGTAACTTGGCACTGCTTTGTGACATTCAGTTCTCCGGGAACCAGGTCAAAGAAGCAGCACTGAGCCAAAATGGCACCCAGTATTCATGGCTGTCATCCAAAAAACTGTGTAATGATACCTCCATTTGTTTCCAAAGCAGTTAACATTGCTTAAAGAACAAAATAAATAATAAACACAAGTTTAATTTGCTTTATACCCATTTCCCATGTGCGTACACAAAAAAAGATAACGTACAACAATAAATTTATATTTTTGCAAGAGAAGGGGCAGAGACAGGAGAGGGGGAGGGAGAGAGAGGGGAGAGGTATCGAGATGGGAGAGAGAGAGAGAGAAAGGGAAGAGAGATAGAGGTGAGAGAAGGGAGAGAGAGGAGGGAAAGAATGGAGAGAGTGAGAGAGAAGAGTGGGAGAGGGGAAGGGAGGAGAGAGAATGGGAGAGAGGGTAGGGGAGAGAGAAGGGAAAGAGAGAAGGGGGAAGAGAGAAGGGGAAGGGACAAGGGGAAGAGATAAGAGTGGAAGAGAGAAGGGGAAGACAGAAGGAGAGGAGAAGGGGAGAAGGGGAAAGGAGCAGGGGAGAGAGAGAAGGGGAGAGAGAGAAAAGGGTGAGAGAAAACAGGAAGAGAGATAGAAGAGAGAGGGGAAGGGTAAGACAGGGAGAGAAAAGAGAAAAAGGAGAGGGCAGTAAAATAAATACAGGGACAGAAAGACAGACAGAGAGATTCTATAATTGGCCCAGATTTCCTAAAGCCACAGAAACTATTCACCAAATTGTTCTATGATTATTTTTGTAGAGAAAGTGTTTTAATATAGTTTTGGAAAAATGCCAGACTCAGACTACATTGAATTGTTCATTTAAAATCAGCTCGTAAACTTACAGCACATTGACTAGGTTTATATACCCCCAATTTATCAATTAGATTGCATACTTTTCCAGGATATGGACCTGGTACCAAACAAGTAGGGGGTAACATCCCAAAAAATAGCAATAGTATTACATAGTATTTACAGCACAGACACAGGCCATTCGGCCCAACAGGTCCATGCTGGTGTTAATGCTCCACTTAAGCCTCCTCCGACCCTTCTTCATCTAACCCCATTGACATATCTTTCTATTTCTTTCTCCCTCGTGTTTATCTTGCTTCCCCTTAAATGCATCTATACTATTCCTTGTGGTAGCGAGTTCCACATTCTTACCACTCTGAATAAGCAAGTTTCTCCTGAATTCCCTATTGAATTTATTAGTGACTATCTTATATTTATGGCCTCTAGTTCTGCTCTCCCCCACAATGTCAAACGCATCTATTTGCCTTATTATCATATCCTTCTATTCCTTCTCTTTCCAGAAAATTATCCAGTTGCCTCTTGAACCAAATTATACCGCCTATACCAATGGCCTTCTCTGGTAACTTATTCCGCAACACTATTACCCTTTGAGTGAAAAGGTTATTGCAATACTTTCCTTCATATTCCGAACTTAATATTTCACTTGTGTCCCCAGGTATTTGAACCATTCATATTAATAAATTTGCCTAGATCAACATTGTTGATTCCCTTCAGATAATAGTCTAAAATCATTAGTCAGATCACTTTGAAGTATCTTGTTTTCCAAAGAAACCAACCCCAACTGCCTTCAGCTTTCCTCATAACTTAAATTCCTAATAGTCCAGATCATCTTCATTACTTGCCACTTGGCCTCTGTCACTCAAAGACAGGAACATCCCAGGATAAGAAAAACATACAAATGAAAAACAATGGTAGTGGGGAATAAAAACTTAAAAACAAACATTGCTCAGCTCAGGCCAACAGATCATGAAGTGGCATAACAATGTCATGGTAGCCTGAAAGGAGAGAAAATAATAGTCATATATTCAGTACTTGTCTACTAATCACTGCTTCTCAAAACAAACAGTACAAGCAGTACTTACCAAGACTGCAGTTCATCGATTTAACAAACCGTCTCTAAAGGCCAGAGCTACTGCAACAGTTGAAGACAAAAACCATCAACAGTGCAGCTCTTTAGGAAGCTTAGCTGTTTCCCTTCTGTGCCACAGATCCTGAGTTTAAGAACAATTTGCCAGGTAATATTTATTAAAACTTCAGTTTATAAAACAAAAAAAATAAATAAATAATCACAATCACCTTAAGGGAAATGGAATATTTATCTGATTGGAAACGAAATAATCAGACCTCTGAAGTTGCTGCATTTAGCTCCGAGCAATTTCACCAATTAATTGGTGACTTACTGAAATTAAACTATAAATTAAACTTGCATTTCTATCGTATTCCTCATAGGTAGGAAACAAGATAAGGAGGAACATGGAGAGGGGGTACAGTGAAAGGCCAAATGCAAAACGGTTTATGAAAACAGGAAGAGAAGACAGAAGAAAGACAAGTCAGACGGAACTAGATGTAAGGTTAATAATACTATAGAGAATCAAGCTGAATATAGAAAGTATTAAGGAGATCTAAAAGGGGAATAAGAGGGGCAAAGCAAGAGTATGAGAATAGATTAGTTACTAACTAAAAAGGGAACCCAAAAGTCTTTTATAAACACATAAAATAGTGAAAGGGTAGTCAAAGGAAGGGTGGTGCCGATTAGGGACCAAAAAGGCGATCTTCTTGTGGAGGCAGAGGGCATGGCTGAGGTACTAAATGAGTACTTTGCACCTGTGTTCACCAGAGAAGAGGATGCTGCCAATGTAGCAGTAAAGGAGGCAGTAGCGATATTGGATAGGACAAAAATAGATAAAGAGGATGTACTTAAAAGGTTGGCAGTCCTCAAAGTAGAAAAGTCACCCGGTCCGGATGGGATGCATACTGAGGGATGTAAAGGTGGAAATTGCTGAGGCTCTGGCCACAATCTTCCAAACCTCCTTGGATATGGGGGTGGTGCCAGAGGACTGGAGGATTGCAAATGTTACACCTCTGTTTCTAAAAGGGGAGAGGGATAAACCTGGCAACTACAGGCCAGTCAGCCTAATCTTAGTGGTTGGGATTCTCTCAGAGGCAATGATCTGGGACAAAATTAATTGGCATTTGGAAAAATATGGGCTAATAAATGAAAGTCAGCATGGATTTATAAAAGACAAATCATGTTTGACTAACTTGATCAAGTTCTTTAATGAAGTAATGAAGAGGGTTGTTGAGGGTAGTACAGTTGATGTTGCATATATGGACTTTCAAAAGGCATTTGACAAAGTACCACATAATAGACTTGTTAGCAAAATTAAAGCCCATGAAATTAAAGGGGTAGTGGCAGCATGGATACAAAATTGGCTAAGGGGCAGAAAGCAGAGTAGTGAACATAAGAACGTAAGAAATAGGAGCAGGAGTAGGCCCCTCGAGCCTGCTCCACCATTCAATAAAATCATGGCTGATCTATCTCAACTCCACTTTCCCGCCCTAGCCCCATATCCCTTGATTCCCTTAGTGTCCAAAAAATCTGTCTATCTCAGTCTTGAAAATACTCAATGACTGAGCATCACCAGCCTTCTGAGGTACAGAATTCCAAAGAGTTTCCTCATCTCAGTTCTAGACTCTCCATCCAGGGGAAACGGTTGTTTTTAAGACTGGAGTGAAGTGTACAGTGGTGTTCCCCAGGGACTGGTATTAGGACCACTGCTCTTTTTGATATATATTAATGTCCTGGACTTGTGTATACAGGACATCATTTCAAGTTAGCAGATTATATGAAACTTGGACATGTAGTAAACAATGAGGAGGATAGTAACAGATTTCAGGAGGACATAGACAGACTGGTGAAATGAGCAGATACATGGCAGATGGAATTTAACACCGAGAAGTATGAAGTGATACATTTTGGTAGGAAGAATGAGGAGAGGCAATATGAACTAAATGGTACCATTTTAAAGGGGGTGCAGGAAGAGAGAGATCTGGGGGTGTATGTACACAAAGCATTGAAGGTGGCAGGACAAGTTGAGAAGGCTGTCAAAAAGCATATGGGATCCTTGGCTTTATTAATAGAGAAATAGAGTACAAAAGTTAAGGAAGATATGCAAAACCTTCATAAAGCACTGGTTAAGCCTCAGCTAGTGTACTGCGTTCAATTCTGGGCACCACACTTTAGGAAAAATGTTAAGGTCTTGGAGAGGGTGCAGAAGAGATTTACTAGAATGGTACCAGGGATGAGGGACATTAGTTATGTGGAGAGACTGGAGAAGCTGGTGTTATTCTCCTTAGAACAGATAACTTGAAGAGGAGATTTGACAGAGGTGTTCAAAATCATGACTGGTTTTGATGGAGTAAATTAGAAACTGTTTCCAGTGGCAGAAGGGTCAGTAACCAGAGGTCACAAAGTTAAGGTGATAGGCAAAAGAACCAGAGGCGACATGAGGGAAACATTGTCTTTTACACAGCGAGTTGTTGTGATCTGGAGTGCACTGCCTGAAAGGGTGGTGGAAGCAGAATCAATAGTAACATTCAAAATAGAATTGGATAAATACTTGAAGGGAATTTTTTTTACAGGGCTATGGGGAAGGAGCAGGGGAGTGGGATTAATTGGATAACTCTAACAAAGGCCAGCACAGACATGATGGGCCGAATGGCCTCCTTCTGTGCTGTATCATTCTATGATTCTAGACAGAGTTGAAGAGGACAGGAGCAAAGTGGCTGAACGAGTGGCCAGCGGTGGAGCAGAGTACAAGGAATGGTGTTAGAGGGGTGGGCATAATGTTGGAGATTGCCACGGTAGGGAGTGGCAAAGCATATGTGAAGGAAAAAGGGACTGTAAAGTGAAGACACAAATATTGAAGTTAACTTGAAGCACAGGGGACCAGTAGTACTTAGAGGATAGTGTAATTGGAGCATGAGACTTTGTGCAGGTGAGGCATTTTGAATGAATTGTAACTTGTAAAGTTTTGAGGTGGGATACCCAGTTAGAAAAATGTTAAGAGAAATCAAGGCATGAAGTTACAATAACAACTTGCATTTATATAGCACCTTTAACCTAGTAAAGCGTCCCAAGGCACTCAGATTGGCTTGTTTGGTGTGGGCGGGGGGTAGGCTGGGAAAGGCAGCTGGGAAGGGCAGAGGTGGGCAATGTTGCAGAGGTGCAAAAAAGTTGTCTTGGTAAGAGTGGATGTGGGCGAGAAAGCTGAACTCAGGGTCAAGCAGTATGCCACAGACCAAGGCTGTGGCCACAGCTGACGAGATTAATGGAGTCAAGTCAAGAAGCATATAAATTCTGATGGGGTCATTGGAACAGTAGATGATCATTCAGCCCCTCGAGCCTGTTCTGCCATTCAAATGGATCATGACTGATCTGCACCTGAACTCCATTTGCCCACCTTTGCTCCATATCCCTTGATACTCTTACCCAATAAAAATATATCTGTCTCACTCTTGAGAATTTCAATTGGCAGGACCAGCATCATTTGTGCAATAGTACATGTGGGAATCATTTAATTAGACCCACTACTTCCCTATGGAGAATTCTGTTTGTGTGTTCAGGTGCATCGCTGGTGTGATTTATTTACATCCTGCACTGCTGGTGTATTTTGTGCTAACTAAATGAACAGCCAACATCAGTTTTATCAGAACAAGATCGAGCAACAGGAGGCTGCCAGAGTTCTTTCTAACAGGTCAATAAAAGGCAGGTTTCACACTAGTTATACCAATGCAAGATGGCCTTTTGATATGCGCTCTGTTACAACACCAACAGTGTTGTACTACATTTTTGCAGCATGCCACATTACTAAAACTGAAATAAAGACAGCATTAGGGCCCAGAACAGAATTCTGTTAAGTTCCCACTCTATGTTGGAATCCATAGGTTATGTTTGTGACCGTGGTTATTCAAGCAGATTCTCCTCACCTGTGCAATTGCACTGACCCTTTTCAACTACGTGGCAATACTGAGATCTGAGTCAATAGATTTACTACCTCCATTCCTTATGCTTTGTAGTCAAATCCTATTTTTTAAATTGTTTGCATAATTTTATCTAAAAAAAAATCTTAATTATTTACAAGAACAAGTGAGACCTGACCTAGGGGTGGCATATTTCACAAACGGTGAAGCAGAAAGTATACTGTTGAAGAACTTGCTAGACTGGTTGCCATTACTGATTACACCTTCTCAAGGGCAACTAGGAATGGGCAATAAATGGCAGCCTTGCTAGTGACGCCCACATCTCAAGAATTAATTGATACATAAATTAAACTTCAACTGATTCCACATTCACTGTGATGAGATGTAGTCCATTCTGTAAGTTACTTAAGTTCAATTCAGCTTTTGATTTTCTTACAACCAATCAGTTCTTTTCTCCTCCCCAGGTCCACCTCATGCATTCCCTTGATGATTGGCTTGGATTGCAGAATTTGTGATGTACAGGTTCAGATTTGGGTCAGTTGCATGTTCAAATCCTTTTCCCTGCAGCGGGTGGTTTTAAAGATTTACATTTTCGTAACCATGCTCTCCATGCCTAACTTAGATGTGCATTAAAACAAGAGGCTATGGGGGAGAAATTCGGTATAGCCCTGTTTGGGGCGCTAAAACTTTAAAAGTTGAAACATTAGCGCCAGGCGCTAATCATTCCCGCCTCCTGCAAAATTCAGTTTTAGCACTCCAAGAGGGAAGGGGAGCGCTAAATCAAGCGTAAACCACTTCTCTTAGGGCACTAAAGTCTGAGAGCGGGGCGGTAGTGGCAGAGCACTAAGCAATTGAGCGCATTGTGAACGGCACTCTTTCATCAGAGGCTGCTTTCCTCGCTTAAAGGGAAGGGCCATTGATGCTGCACAAGCTGGTTGTCGTCAGTTCTGTTTTGCAAGGCAACCTGGGCGACTGCCATTACAGCCCCAAACACACTCTCAAAGTGGCGGGCTTGGACATCTTGCACCAATGAAACATTAAAAACTTTCCACAGGCACCAGACTAGTGCAAATAATAAAGGCTGTGCGAGCTGAAAACATAAGAACATAAGAAATAGGAGCAGGAATAGGCCACTTGGCCCCTCGAGCCTGCTCTGCCATTCAATAAGATCATGGCTGATCTTGGGCTCAAAGCCACTTCCCAGCCCGCTCCCCATAACCCTTGACTCCCTTATCTTGCAAAAATTTGTCTATCTCCACCTTAAATGTACTTAATGACCCAGCGTCCACAGCTCTCTGGGGCAGAGAATTCCACAGATTTACGACCCTCTGAAGAAGAAATTCCTCATCTCAGTTCTAAAACTCAGTTCTAATTCTGAAACTATGCCCCCGAGTTCTAGATTTCCCCACGAGGGGAAACATCCTCTCTTCATCTACCTTGTCGAGCCCCCTCAGTATCTTATATGTTTCAATAAGATCACCTCTCATTCTTCTAAATTCCAATGAGTATAGGCCCAGCCTGCTCAACCTTTCCTCATAAGTCAAACCCCTCATCTCTGGAATTAACCTAGTGAATCGTCTCTGAACTGCCTCCAATGCAAGTATATCCTTCCTTAAATAAGGAGACCAAAACTGTACGCAGTACTCAAGGTGTGGTCTCACCAATACCCTGTACAGTTGTAGCAGGACTTCCCTGCTTTTATACTCCAACCCCCTTGAAATAAAGGCCAACATTCCATTTGCCTTTTTGATTACTTGCTGTACCTGTATGCTAACTTTGTGTTTCATGCACAAGGACCCCCAGGTCCCTCTGAACTGTAGCATTTTGTAATCTCTCTCCATTTAAATAGTAGTTTGCTTTTTTATTTTTCCTGCCAAAGTGGATAACCTCGCACTTTCCCACATTATACTCCATCTGCCAAATGTTTGCCCACTCACTTAGCCTGTCTATATCCCTTTGCAGATTCTGTGAGTCCTCTGCACAACTTGCTTTCCCACCCATCTTTGTATCATCTGCAAACTTGGCTACATTCCCATTAATTGCCACTCCCAAAGCGGCCAGCCGAGTTCACAATGCCTCCTCTTGCTGGCGTTGTTGGCGCAAGGCGATAAAGCCGGGGGGGGGGGGGGGGGGGGGGGGGGGGGAGAAAAAAAGTCAATTTTCCATCCGGCGGATAATGGGGCGCTTAGCACTTTATGACATCACGATCTGCGAGGTGCTAGAGGCCCAGGCGTTAAGAGTTAGCACCAGCGTTAAACCAGCACTGAAGTTTGCAGGCGTCGCAGCATTTGCCACACCCGGGCGCTAACGCCTTAGCGTCCAGTTAGCGCCCCCGCCAGGTGCCAACGGGAGACGCTAACATACCAAATTTCACAGCCTATGTTCCAGGCCAGAATAATCTCTTTAAAAACAGGAACTTAAAAAAAAAATGGTGCCTCTTTGTACTTGAACACTTGCAAGCTTTTAACCCATTAAGCTGACCAGACAGCTGAGGGCTCATTCCTTTGTTCTTGAATCCATTTATCTATTGTAAAGACATTCTCGCATCAAGAACAGATGCCTGGCTTTCTCAAAGGACAATATCCTGGTTTAAAAATGTAAATATGAGAATTGAGCTAAAAGTTTAAAAAAAAACACTGCTTTTGCCAAGTCTCAACAATGTTCCTTAAAACTTGTATTGGACGTTCTACAGAATATTTGTCGCCCTTTAATGTCAAGTAAAAAGTATTTAGACAAATTGGTATTGGTCTTTTCAATTATCAAGCTATGTGAAGCTTATCAAATTATCTATTACCTAACTCAAGAATTTAAAAATGTACTAAAAATCACAGCTTCAGTCTGTTGATTACTGATACACCAGTGATGTTAAAATCCAAAACAGTGACGTTGCAGAGAAATGAAACAGTGGAAAATAAAACACAAGGTGACTAGTTTTCATTAGAAGCAATGAAACCAAAGCATGCTCAGTTACAATGGATTTTTTTTGTGGGAAATACTAGTCCCAGAATCTGATCACATCTGAGACACAGTAATACAAGATAGCTTGGTAGCGTAGCACTCCATTTCTAGTCCGAGAGATTGCTAGCCGATGTGAGGTGCTTTGATACAAGTCGAACAAACATTAGTTAATGAGGAACTCTAATGAAAGTGAATGGATTTTGTTTCCTTGCTGGTTAGCAATGCTAAAAAAAAATGTTGCATTTACGTCTCCTGATGTCAGTACTCAGGCCATTTGGCAACTCAGCAAATGAGTATGACTTCAATGGGGATATTAAAATGAATGCTGGAACACACCACACTTGTTTTTGTGGTTTGAGACTCCGATAGCTGTCACCAAAATTTGTGAGGTGTTTTTAATTCCGGTCAATTTTATTTAACAATAGCAGTGTTATTTTTTGGGGGAAAAAAACATTTAAGACAGAGTTGGCAGTTTATTTACTGATGTGCTTTGCTTCATACCATTTTCAGCGCAGCCATTTTCAATTGGCAAGCAGCATCAGGCTAAAAAAAAGTCAGAGCTGTCGAGGATAAAAATGAGTAGACAGCCAAAAAACGCAACACTGAAGATGCGCCTGTACTCCATTTCCCCAAAATCTTTATCCCAACAGTTAAAGGACAAAGAGTTTGCCAATGTCCTTTCCGTCCTGTGTTTAATTTCACCTCGTGTGGAGCAACACTTACAATAAAAGCTAACCTCTCACAAAAGGAACTTCTTCCAACCCCAGCAATAACTACTATCTTGCTGGCCAAGGTTAATCAAGTAAATTACAAGCTTTCTTGCTCCATTTAAAGCACACCTACTCCTCAGTAGACCACTGGAGCATTTTTACATTGCCTTTCTCTCTGAAATCAGTTTTGCGATAAGTGCACAGAAGGGAACATTTCATTTAAAAATCCATGTAAAAATGTCAAGTTATTTTTGACCTTTTACAAAAATGAGGGGAGTGACAGGAAACCATGCCTTCCTGAGTATATAACAAAAAAAAAAAACTTGTATACTAAACCATGTCATTATTTCCTATTGAATAAAATTCTTGAAGCAAGCATAGCACAGAATCGGAAAAAAATGATCCAAACATAAAATGGCTTAACTATCCAATTCAATGCTCAGTGTTGTACTGACAAATCTCACCAGATGTCCAAATCATTATTTTGTGATATTTTATTAGGTATCCTCGGTTTCCTCCTCCCTCGTTATATCACTGAATGGCGTATGATGCAAAGATTTTACACATAATAGAAGTTCCATTTCAAACATAGGCTTTGTTGCAGCCATCAGAATTCAGATGCAATCAGTGTCACAAAAAATGAATGAAATGCAAAAGTGTTTCAATAGACTTTATTGCTGATTAGCCTTTTACCTTGCTGATGCTACTCCCGATATATCAGCAGTTTGTACAGTGGAAGTGCACTAGTAAATACACAATGTCAATCTGTTGTAAAGCAAGTCATACAGAGACTGAATACAATTCACTAGCATTTACAAGTACAGCAGAGCACATTTCAAAATTAACTGATACAATCACTTAAAATAAAATTTCTCCTGTACAGTATATGAACTATTACCATTCACTGCAGTTTACTACCCAGGAAATCAAATCCAATTTAAGACTGACATTCTCAGTGCAGGGTCATTGAAGTTGAGGTTCCATGCTGTCCCTTACGTGTCACAGCTTGTTAATGATTCCAGGGAGTCTTTTAATACCTGCATCTTACCTAAATCCATTTGGTTTGCTCATGCTAACATAAGTGGAGGAGTTGAAACTTTGTCTATAACCGTTGAGCCACACACAAAAAAAATCAAATAGGTCCTGCAGTAGCCTTTGACCATCTTAGTGTCACAGCATATTTTAATACAGTGGAACTCTGTCGTTCAATGTGCAGTATTTAAAACTGTCAATAAGCAGGAAACAGAGCTTTACCTCGGGATTCAATTTTCCTCACAAATGTTCTACCTTTTTAATAAGAAAATGAAATTAACCATTCAAATGGCAGCAGATTGGTACCATAAATCTATAATGTGTTGCTTTTAACATAGCAGGGTGGGTCTTATGGTTTCACAGATGCACATAGGAGTCCAGTCTTTTGTCTCCACGCCACTATAAACAGAGGCGTCACTGAAAACAAAGACGTATAGTTGGCAGCAGCCAGAGCGGCTGAAACTGTCCCTGTATAGGTAGGAAGGCGCCTTCTGCATTTATCATCTATACCGAGTTTTGTAAACAATTGGGTAAATTGTTGGAGGAAAAGCCTTTTACATGCAGGCTTTAATTTAAAAAAGCCTCCCACTGCTGTGCTACTAGCACAAGAAGAGATCTGAAGAGTTATCCACTCAAACTAGCAACAGCCATGTTTTTTGCTGCTTAAACCACTTTGCACAATAGAGAGTGGATTTATCAGAAGTATGAGTGTGCAGAGCTACGTTCTGAAGCTGGTACTAAAAACAGGGTAAAGAAAGTCAGTCACTTTTTTGTAAGAGATCTTTAACACATTCCTTCTCAGAAGGTACTGCAAACACAATTAAAAAGATGAAAAAGGCAAAAAAGGACAATGATTTTTGCAGGAACAGGTTAACAAAATATATAAAACACAAGTCATGTACACTGAAGATCAGCAATTTAAATACATCTGTAGGACACTGATCATTTAGGTTTCCTTACATATCTCAAACGGGATTTTGCAACAAAAATGGGTGGGGCACTGGGGAAAGCAGTGGAAACAGCTCGAGTCTTCTGGCCCCCTAAATATATAAACAGATTGACAAAACCAATTGAATTATCTCATAATACTAAATGTTAACAGGTCAACTGCACACGTTTTTTGTAACGCTCGTAGTGGATTAGAGGAAGCCTAGAAGCAGACATTTTGTCTAGAATGCCCCTTCATGCAATATTATGATGCTTAGCTCCAGTGAAATCATGGCAGAAAATGGTCGCCGATCCACTAGCTCCACACACGCAACAAGTACATTCCATACAAAATAACTGCTTCTAAACTTTTTTTCCATCCCATTTTTCCGACTCTCCTTTTCCCTTCTGAAGGCACCAACTCATGCTTTGGTACAGTTCCGCAGAGCACCAGCAACCTCCAGGACTTCAAGTGTCAACATGTGCTATTCAACTGGAGGAAGCATTTCAGCTGAGCCCAATTAGGTCTTTGTTTGATATCGGCACACAAGTATTTTGCAGCAGGATCAAATGCACAGCAGTTAGAAACAGGAACAAATTTTCCACCCCTCCTAGCCATAGCCACCATGTCCAACTGTATAGTTACGAACACTACCCCTGACTAAAATCTGGACAGAACCTAGGGCCTTCCTGATGTGTATGGCTCAAAAATGCAGAGGTGCATTTACCAAATGGCACATTGTGGAAGTGCTCTAAAATGCAGCTCTAAAGCATAAGACGGGGGTAAAAGACACACTGGTAAGCATGCAGGTATTGCTTTTTCAACAGTTATGATGGGATGAGATAATTCACTGGTCCTTCACAGTTAGTGAGCTCCACTATACAAGATTTATAACACATACTAGAGACACGTACCATTCAAAAGACAAAAACAATGCACTCCACAAAGCCGTTAACCCTTTCAACAAGTCAGATATCATTATGCAACCAATATGGCATGATTCTCTTTAAATTTCACTTTCCTCTTTCTTAAATAATTTTGGTTCATTTCTATGGAAGCACTTCAGTTTTTGGTAAACTTCATGCACACAATAGTACTAGGAGTGACAATTTAAATGGCACGTCAACTGATTTATAGTGGCCTGGACTACACTTTAAATCCTCCAATACAGTCTGGTTACATGATGTCCAGTGCTGTTAATAGCACATCTGATAACCTCAAAAATTAACTTGACATCATGGTTTGCTCTGTTACGTCAGCATAATTGTGCACAACCTATGTTACAGCTAGCCACCATTAACGCTAACTTTAATGGCTACACTGAAAGATGATGTTGTAATTGGACATGCAGGTTAATGCCATCCATAATATTGTTTTGTGTCAAATGAAAGGGCCAACATTCAATGCTGCTCAATGGGCTCCTCCTAGCAACTTGAATCTTTCATGAAGTAACTTTTCTCCACTGTAAAGTTGTTATAATTTCATCTTCAGATTTATTAGACTGTGGAACTATTTTCAATGCATTATTACTTCAGCACTAGTGCATTGGGAACATGTCCAGTCAGTGCTACTGGAGGAAGAGGCAACATAAGCTTTTTGCAAGCCTTGCATCTAGTAGACCGATAATCATATGCTGCTAAATGCTAATGAAGTTGCAAACAATGCCCAATATGCCTTGCAATCACGGAGAGACAAATGGGCAACTGCAGTATTTAAAGACATTTTATACTCACTGTATTAAAACTACTGCACTACATAAGTTAAAAAAATCATTTGAATCAAAATAAAAAAAGGCTCTAGTCTTTATCCATTACTCACCCTGGAAATTTTTTTAAATTTTTCTTTTTACAGTAATTGTATTTCGATTGAGACAAATCTTAGACAATGAAAGTAGTGACTTAAATAGCTACATTCCAAATTATATTATTCACTGTCCACCCATGAGAATATGGGCTACATCACAACCATTAATAGTCCAAGAAAGTCAGACTTTCTTCCGCTCGGTCCTTTACTCTTGCATGTCATAGCTCAAGCCCAGTCCTTCAGCTCCTTCAGGATAACTGTTGGCAGAATTCACCAGGATCCGATAGCCGTGTAAATGCCATACAAAATTCTCCAATGGAGTATTGGCTGAAGTTCACAGCCATTTAAAACATAGGAAGGATATCCACTCATTTTTTCCCCCTGATTTCGGCTATCTTAAAAAAAAAAGAAAGGAAAATTACTGCATCACAGGCCGATTAAAGAATGTTACAATAACAAGTACCTGCATTGAAGAAACACATTTCAGCTACTGGATTTTGACATTATAAAAAGCAATGATATTATACAGATGTGCACAGCAAATGCTTCTGTAACAGCAACTTGACAGTAATCCATTGTATGTGAAGCCTTTTGGGACGTAAAGTTGCTGTACAAATCCAAATTATTTCTTTCACCAACTGCAAGTTTGTTGATCTAAATACCAGGGAATTTCTAATAGTAGAATGCAACGAGTTTGCTGATGATTTAAAAAAAAATCCATCAGCTCAAAACAACTTCCAACACTTCTGTGGGCCGCTAAAGAAAATTGATGACAGCCAACCAACTACTAGAGTCTTTGATCCATATACAGCATCTGTTGGCAATACAACGCTCTGACTATGTAATGTCCTAAATCAATTAAATTTAGCAAATATGTACTACTGATGATCTCGCTCAGACAGTATTTAAAGGATTTGTTAAGAGTCTGTTTTAGGATTGCTTTGGAAAATAAAATGTTGGCCAGGACACGAGAACTACCCTCCTCTTCAAAAAGAGCTATGGGACTTTTTTTTTTAAAACATCCACACAAGAGGGTAAATAGTACTTCGGTTTAACGTCTCATCTGAAAGAGGCTCAAGTGCCTGCTTCTGACAATTCCCACTTGTATTAGGTCCCATCTCCTCTTATGGGTGCAGGTTCAGTAAATGGGGAGAGATTCCAGAGGATTAGAAAGTGGCTAATACAAGACCATTAAAAAAGGTTAGAGAAACAAGGTGGAAATGATAGACCAGCAAGATTAGCTTTAGTTGTAGGAATAATGCAAACTGATTCAAAAGGATTTAGATCTTTTAGGCAACTGGGCCAAGCTGTGACAGGGACAGTTCAATATGGATAAAAGTAAAAAGAATTAGTATAGAAGCAAGGAACTGAACGAGGGAGTTAGTGTTAAATAAAACAATGTATAGCATGCTGGTCACAAAGAGGTCTTGGGGTTAACAGCAGATAGATCACTTCAACCATCACTACAGTGCTCAGCTATCGAAAAAACATGGCAAATTACATATTTACAGTACAAACCTAAAGTTATATAATTGCTGTACAAGGCATTGTCCAAACAACATCTGGTGTAGTGTGCCATTCTAATCACCTAATCATATAAAGCATATTAATGCCTTTAAGTATTCTGTATGCTTCTAAACCCGAGCATTCGCCAACATTTTGAAATAGATTTTTTTTTAAATAAACATAGACCCTTCTGTGCTCATTTGCGTATGTAAAAGCAAGTTTAAAATAAAGTGAAGACCGTAAACATTTCATTAGTAAATGTTCAAAATTCATTGCATTGTGGTTTGGAGGAAGATATATGCGCAAAATTATACTCTGTGACTGAGACATCTTCAGTGAGGCAAAATACTTCAATTTAACCACATTAATTTTCTATGGCAACTATGCACATAAATCCCTTTGGAAACCAAACCATTCAACCTGGCTAGACAGTAAGTGTCTGTCTGAATCACCGTCGAATGAATAATTTACTTATAGCCCTCTGTAAACAGTCAGAGTCAGGAGTGAAAATGATATGAAAATGAAATAAGAAGGCTTTCAATAAAAAGTGAGCTTATATACACAAAATACCCAGTAATTTGCACAATTTAAAAATTAAAATCCCTTCCAATACTAAAAACGAATCCTATAAAGAAACATGGAGCCTCATCAGCACATCTCAAATTTTGAAGCCAATGTTGAGTGAACATTTAGATCGAACTGAACTCTCACTGTGGTAAATGTTAGTTGATGTGACCCCTCCACACAGAAGTCTCTTACATTCACACACATTTCTTTAGTTGGGAAGTTGAAATAGGGCAATACTACCAGTTAACAGAAGGCATAATGATGATTACCTATCCATTTCTTTGCTTTGCAGTGCAAAGCTTTATTTATATTCATAATTTTCACAATTCACAGAATCCATTTTAAGGCCTAGGTTAACAACCCTTCAACAGAATTGTTAAAAAAATAAAATTTTGGATTGAACTACAAAAAGAAATCATACAACAGTATAAACTCAGACTGGTATCTCAGTTACAAACAGTACAAATGCTCCAATAAAATTTGCACTATAGACTGGCACTCTACCTTCATTTTGACCAGGAAATGACATGGGACAACTTAATGGAGGAGGAGTGCAAAACAAAAAAGGGAATCATCAGGTTAAATTCTAAACCATAAACTTGAAGAAACTTACTAAGTTCAGATTTAGAAAGTTGTGATTTTTCTCTTTAAAGGAAGAAAAATCCCAGTTGCAGCAGCAACAAACATTCAAAATTTAGTGCCTTTAACGTAGAAAAACATCTCAAAGGGCTCCACAGATGCGTAAGCCAAAGCAGATTTTAGGGAAGAGAGTGGGGTGGGGGGGTGAGTGAAAAAAAGGTTTAGGGAGAGAATTCCAATGTATGGGGCCTAGGCAGCTGAAGACATGGCTGCCAATGCTAGGGCAAATGTTATGGGGAGGGAAAAGGATTTTAGTTTCTCGAGGAGGTTAGAGATAGGTAGTGGCAAGGCCTTGAAGGGATTTAAATAAGATAGAGAATTTTAAGTTTGAGGTATTAGGGGCCAGGAGCCAATGTACGTCAGCAAGGACCGGACGACGGACAAGAGGGACTTGGTGTGGCGTAGAATATAGGCAGAAAGGATTTGCAGAGTTGAAGCTTATGGAGTGTGGAGGATGGGAAGCCAGCCAGGAAAGCACTGCAATAGTGTAGAATAAAGGCGACAAAAGCATGGATAAGTGTTTTAGCAGTAGGATAATATTAGAGGTAGGCAGTCTTTGTGACAGAGAAAATTGGGTCTGAAGCTCAGCTCGAGGTCAAACAGAGAAGTTGTGATAATCTGGTTTACAGAGACAGTGGCCAAAGACGAGAGTGGAATCTGAATTTGCGGTGGGGCCAATGATGATGCTTCGGTCTTACCAATGTGTAGATGGAGGAAACTACAAATCATCCAAGACTAGATGTTGGAAAAGCGGTGACAGTAGAGGCAGTGGAGAGATTGCATGTAATGGTAGAGCTGGATGCAGTGAGCATACATTTGGAAGCTGACCCCCATGCCAGTGGGTGATGTTGCCAAGGGGCTGCGTGTAGATGAGGAAGAGGAAGGACCAACGATGGATTCATGCAGGGGCGAGCTCATGGAGGGATTTGAAAACAAGGCTGAGAATTTTTTAAATCGTGGTGTTGCCGGACCAGGCACCACTGTAGGTCAGCAAGCACAGGGGTGATGGATGAAAGGGACTTGGTGCAAGTAAGGATGCAGGCAGCGAGCCTGGGATGAGTTCAAGTTTATGGAGGGTGGAAGATGGGAGGCCGGCCAGGAGAGCATTGGAGTAGTTGAGTCCAGAGGTAACAAAGGCATGGATGAGGGTTTCAGCAGCGGATGAGCTGGAAGGATAGAGAATATACTACGGTCACAGCAGAATGTTGTTCGTGACTTTGGTTGGGGCCATTTCAAATGCTATGGGAGGGATGTAAAGCTGATGATTGGAGAAATTCAAACAAAGTTGTGGGAGAAAAAGGAGACGACAACAAGTTCAATAACTTAAGAAAGGGAAATAGTTTGCAAGTAGAGGACATTGAGGGTGGGTTGTTTGATGAGGGGCTAATGATGGTTTTGAAAGTGACAGTCCCTATAACAAAATAGGGAAAACTACTTATAAAGTCAGCTAGCATGGGGCAGGCAGGCAGAAGGGAGTTTGGTTGGTTTAGTGGAAATGGGGTTAAGGAAGCTGACAAGGTAAAGAGCAAGAGGTGACAGAAGTGAAACAGCTAGCAGATCGGTGATGGGATAAGTTGACTTATAGATAGCTCAGCATCGGTTATGGAGAGGGAGTTGATTAATTAGCCATGGTGCGGGGGGGGGGGGGGGGGGGGGGCAGAGGGCCACTGGTGCAGGTTGTCCAATGGAATCAAAGAGCAGAGGAGGAATGGAGAGTCAGTAATCAAAATTCTAGCACAGGAGGCCATTCGGCCCATCATGCCTGCTCTTTGAAAGAGCTATCCAATTAGTCCCACTGCCCTGCTTTTCCCATGTAGCCCTGCAATTTTCTCCCCCTTCAAGTATTTATCCAATTCTCTTTTAAAAGTTACTACTGAATCTGCTTCCATCACCCTTTCAGGCAGTGCATTCCAGATCATAACTCGTGTAAAAAAACCGCAATAGCAGCAGCAGGAGCTCGAAGAGCTGGTCCAACCTAGTACAGTGAAGGGTCCCCTCTGGTTCTTTTGCCAATTACCTTCAGTCTGTGTCGTTTGGTTATGGACTCTCTCCCCATCAAAACCCCTCATAATTTTGAGCACCTCTATTAAATCTCCACTTAACCTTCCCAGTTCTAAGGAAAACAATCCCAGCTTCTCTAGTCTCTCCACATATTAAAAAAGGTAAAAAATTATGTCTGAAATCACAGCAGTAAGGCTCAAATTGGATTTGGATAGTTCCCTTGAGCATTGCTTCAACATACCACAGTGCTCCATAGGCCATCACATTCTTCAGAAAATCAAATCTTTACTAAACCCTAGTTCAACTAGTAATGGCAAATGAGAAAAGTAACCCTTTGATGAACATCTTAGGCAAAAACTTGCTCTAAGCACACATCTGTTTAAAGCAAGGGCTTCACTTGCTTACTAGCCAGCTCTTAATGACTAATGTGACTATTATACTGAAACTAAGTACCATAATCTAGAAGCAGCATATAAAGTCCAGATTATTAGAAAAGACCCAGTTATGTTAGATGTTCTCCATGGGCCAGCTCCACAGTGAATACTCATTTTAAGTTTTACCCATGTGGATTCTTAGTGAAAAAACAATTAAAAGCTATGGTAAACCTTTATAAATTATTGGTTGGACCTCAGCTAGAATATGGTCTCCAATTCTAGGCACCACAATTTGGAAAGGAAGGATGTCAAGGCCTTGAGAAGGTGCAGAGGGGATTTACCAGAATGGTACCATGGGTAAGGAAATTCAGTAACGTAGAGAGACTAGAGAAGCTGGGATTGTTCTCCTTAGAGCAAAGATGATTAAGGGGAGATTTAATGGCAGTGTTCAAAATTATGAGGGGTTTTGATAGGGCAAAACTCTTTCCACTGGCAGGAGGGTCAGTAACCAGAGGAAAAAAGATTGATGATATTTGGCAAAAAAAAGCCCGCCGAGGGGAAAAGAGATGGGGAGAAATGTTTCTCAGTGAGTTTTGATCTGGAATGCGCTGCCTGAAAGGATGGCAGCAGAATATTCAATAGTAACTTTCAAAGGGGAATTGGATAAAAATACAGGGCTATGGAGAAAGAGCAGGGAGTGAGACGAATTGGTAGCTCTTTCAGAGAGCCGGCACAGGCACAATGGGCCAAATGGCCTCCCTCTGTGCTGTCCGATTCTATAAAAAATTACAATAGAGCTGCAATGCACACCCAAAAAAATTGCACAATTCAATAGACGCAGCAAGACAAATTTATGTAGAGTCCACTACCAGATTAGACAATTAGTACAAATACATGGTGGCAGAAAAGCAACTCGAGCTACCAGTTATTTGAGTGAAATATGCACGAGAACTTGGAACACATCGGATCTCCTTGTGAAAGCAAATCAAGGAGCAACACCAACTACAGTAAAAGGCTTTACTCGTAGACTACAAGAGACTGTTTCTCCAGGATATACAAAATTAAGTCACATTAAAATCTCTGCATCAATACAGAATGCCCCATACTTCTGCTTTGTAAAATCTGAATGTTTTTGCAACTTAGCTGGGATAAGAATTAGCATTTATGTTTAAGAAATAGCACATTTCCAAATCCAATACTATCCAGACATTGTTGCTGAATATACAACCTTAAATGGAAAGGATGTCTAATTATAGTTACAGCACTAAAATCTCAAGCGTGACAGCATTAGGCAAACAAATGTATCCAAATAAATTGACAATCCTAAGTTTACAAGTATAGGATCCTTTGAATACCTTTTACATTTTTCAAGATCCTTCTGTTGGTTTCAAAGGAGGGTAAAGTAGTTGGAATAAAACTAGTTACTATGTTAATGTGTTAACATTGCAAAACATTCACACCAAGAAGTGACAGACCAGGAATACAAAAAGAATCCCCTCCAATTTACACAGGTAGTTACTCGCCGCTGATTTATTGGCCCAGATATTCCGATCCCTACGGGTGTGTACGTGCTGTGCACCCACCCGTAGGGACATCGGAAATGCCGGTTTTAGGCATGCACAGCGCATGCGCTGAAAACTGCCATTTCCGATCTGTCAAGAATGCTCTCGACAGATCCTCCGCCTACCCTGGAGAAGGGCCTCTGCGGGCGGATAGTTCTGCTTTTTGGAGACCCTCTGCCTGCAGAAAACCCTTACAATTCTTACGCCTGGTAAAAGCAAGGCCTGCTTTTACCAGGATAAGAGTTGAAAAAAGTTTTTTTTTTTAAATTCTCACTGATTTATCATTTAAAAATACTTTAAAAAGGTAAGTTTATTTTTAGCCCCATAAAAAGCTATTTTTTTCAAAAATTAAATTTGTTTAAAATATTTAATTTATTGTAATTTCAAGTCATTTTAAAAATGTGATTTTTTTTTAATTTAAAGTTTTACTCTGTTTTTGGGGTGATCTCCATTCATATATTTGTCAAATGTATGAAGGAAGATTCCCTTCTTTGATTGGCTCCCCATGCCCACGTGATCCCAGGGACGCTGCGAACTGCCTGCGCCTCTGGGATACGTGGGCCCTGCGCACTTGGAGTTTGGAGAGGCCCAGGAGCGGAAGTGTGCGCGTCCCGGGAGCCCTCAGGCAAGGGCGTAGATTTTTCCAGATCGCAGCCCTCCGCCCGCGGGAGGCTTGCGATCGGAAAATACTGGCCATAATCATTCTCACCAGATATTGTATGTCCCTTCACACAAGTTAAGCCAAAAAGATTCTGCTGGTAAATTCAGTTCCCAATTGACTTTTTGCGAACTTTTAAAGTTAATGCTGCAAAACTTTGTGTTAACAGAACAGCTCATAACCCAACAAACTCTACCTACAGCACCACTGCTTTATTCACTGTGTATACACTGCTGTACTTAAGTGAAAAAGCTAACTGTCCTGTAAAGAATTGTTTTTTAAAAAAAACACACTGGCAATCGTTCAGAAGCCTAATGAAAACATAAAAAAAAGGATATAAAAATATAAAACCCAAACTCTAACTGCCTCAACCAACTTCAGCAAAATTCTCCAATCAGCAAGCTGAAGGATATAGGCAAATAAGAGTCTGGGAGTACTCAGAATGAGGTCTTCCAGCTTCCAAACACTGTCCTTGAACCACACCTCTCGAAGCAAGGCACTGCAGCAGTAACAAAATGTAATTAGATCCTTCATACTAAAAACAAGCTTTTTGGAGGGACTGATCCAATATCACAAAAATACCCCAGAGTTTGATATTCTGCATTAGAACCACTGGTTAGCATTTCTACCATTAAAGACTTGCTACAGCAATGGCAGCAAAGCTCTTCACCTACACACAAGAGAAGGGTCATTGTTAGCCTAGATTCCCGATTGGATGCATTATTGTAGCTGAATGACATACTGGAAAGTTCGCTCTACCATTCCATGTAAGAGCCCTTGCATATACAGCTACCAACCAGAAAACCACAGCTCCTCCCATATCCCACTGCTGCTCCTATCACTCTCATGCAACTTCTCTTCCCTCCCCCATATGAGCCAAGACAATAAGCATCGATATAGCACCTTTAAGAGTAAAACATCCCCAAGCTACTTCACAGGATCAAACAAAATTTGGCACAGAGCCACATAAGGAGCTATTAAGACAGGTGACCAAAAGCTTGGTCAAAGTAGTAGATTTTAAGGAACGTCTTCAAGGAGAGAGGTAGGGAGGCAGAGGGGTTTAGGGAAAGAATTCCAGAGCTTAGGGCCTAGTCAGCTGAAGGCACAGCTGGCAATGGTGGCGCGAAGGAAATCGAGATGTACAAGAAACCAGAATTGGAGGATCACAGATCTCGGAGGGTTATCGGGTTGAAGGAGGTTAGAGATAGGGAGGGGGGGGGGGGGGGGCGAGGTCATGGAAGACAAATTAGATTTTAAATCATTAACAATCTTAAGTTTGCCTGTTCATTCTGGTTTACAGAATATGCTTAAAATATTCCTAGAGCACAAACAAACAATTCAGGTGGTCGATAATTTTCTATTACAACGGGGGGAATTTTCCCAGCCCTGGGGAGGCGGGTGTGGAGGCGGGACTGCCGGGAAAATGGTAGAAACTGGGAGCAGGTACCAACCCCGCTCTCAACCCGCCTCCGTGCCATCTTCCCAGGAGGCGGGTCCCCGACTCGCGCAGGGACCCATCTCCACGAGGCAGGAAGGGGATTACAGCCACTTAACTGCCTGTTGACAGGTAGTGAAGAGGCTTATCCCCATTTTACCCACACAAGTGCAGGCTTCCCGACGGCTGCGAACCTCGCCAGGGTCAGTGAGGCGAGCAGTGGGTCTGCGGGGGTGAGAGGGGTCAAAAAGTGCACTGTGGAGGTGAGTGATGGGGGCAAGTGTGGAGAGGTAAGTATGGGAGGAGAGTGTAAAGTGTTAGAAAAAGTTTACTTACCTTTGCTTCTTCCTGCAGGCTTCAACCCTTGGGGATCCGGAGGCTCCTCATCTCAACGGCAGAGATGACAGAATGGCTGATGCAACAGCCATCTGATTTCTGCTCAGGAAAAAGAGGTTTGGTGAGTTTTCAGTGAAAGGACTCACCAAAGAGAGATCGTCAGTGTTTGACAGCTTCTTAAAGCTGTCAAACGATGACAATTCATCTGTCAAAATTTTTTGACAAGATGAAACGTCATACGCTGACGTCCTTGGTCACCGGCTTTCCCTTAATTGGCCTGTTAAGCCCCCAGGGCAGGCTTAACAAGGTCAATCAAGGGAAAATAGCGTGGGTTGGCCAGACATCGTTGGGGGACAGGACTGAAACCCGATGAGCAGCAGTCCTGTCCCCAACGCGTCCCCATTGATAAAATCCAGCCCAAAATGTAAAAACTCAAAATATACATCACAATGCTGCTGCATTCACAAGAATTTTTCACCACTCCAGGGCCTAGAAAGCTTACAAAGGAGTCATGGTGCCACGGAGTTCTGGGAAAACACTGCAGTACCTGGAAAAAGCCACTGGCTTGGGGCAAGGGCCAAGTGCATACGGCGGCAGTGGCAACGCATGAGCCTAGTAATTACTTTTGGCTACTCCGCATGCAAGGGGAACTCAATGAATTAGTCAGCAATTCCCTGATATTGCCTCTTATAACAAATACGTACAAGCAGTTTGCAGAAGATTTGGAGAACTGTTCATTGCCTTGTCCTACACCTCTATCCTCCAATGCAAAAATAGTGGCCTTGCTCATGAGGTCTGAATAAATTTAAGGCCAAAGTAGGGGGGGGGTATAGCTTCCCCAATTGCGCCCAAAATTGCAATGTTACCGCAAAAATTTGCATAATCAAACGTAAAATCTTCAATGAACCAGTGCAATCAGGCAGCGTAATACAATGCAATTGTTTCTTTGGTCATCTTCTATCCATTAAAACATATTCCTTGATGTATTCAAGAGTGATAATCTGGAGCACTTTTATTAATACAGCTGAATCTGTGTTTTATCACCAAAAATAAGCATTTTTAATCAGTGTCCAGTCCTCCAACAGTGAGTAACCTGATTAAAATGACTAAAAATGACTTAGTTTCATTGGTGTAGACTAGTCAGTTTCTTAGTAAATTAAATATTTTTTGATCGGAATTGAATCTTGAACCAGCGTAAAAGATTACAGAAAACTCAAATGCAAGTGGTTTTGGGCGTAACTCACTTGTGTTTAAAATTCCACAATCTTTTGCGCTGGTTCGGCCGATTCCGCCCAGATTGCACTGATATCAGTGTAAATGAGTGGAAACTCAATCCCTAGGTTTTTGAACCAGACATTTCCATTGTTGCACCCATTTTCATACCTTTCCACGGACTCAATGTTGCTGGTTACATTATTGTCTGTTGCAGCAGTAGGCAATAGTACTGCTGATCAACATCAAAAGTTTTAGTTCCCTTCCACAGAAGTTAGGTGATTGTGATAGACAGAATATAATGCGGCTGTATTTTACAGCACACTGCCAGGACTTCACGTAATAACCAATTAATAAGGGCGGCAGTGGCACCAGCATGTATTTATATAGCACCTTTAACGTAGTAAAACATCCCAAGGCACTTCACAGGAGTGTTATCAAACAAATTTGACACAGAGCCACATAAGGAGAAATTAGGGCAGATGACCAAAAGCTTGATCAAAGAGGTAGGTTTTAAGGAGAGTCTTAAAAGAGAGAGGCGGAGGTGTTTAGGGAGGGAATTCCAGAGCTTAGGGCCTTGGCAACTGAAGGCACGGCCACCAATGGCGGAAAAATTAAAACCGGGGATGCTCGAGGCCAGAATTGGGAGGAGCGCAGATATCTCGGAAATGAGAGAGACAGGGAGGGACGAGGCCATGGAGGGATTTGAAAACAAGGACGAGAATTTTAAAATCGACGCAGCCTTTAAGTAGTTTAATTCTTCATGTGCTTAGACCTGTGAAAAGTTACAGGCGTACGAGTACTGTTCCACATATATTCCCAGTGTTAACACTGATTATCCCATTATCCCAAGTTTAAACATATACACTAATTAAAAAGACACAGGTAGTAAATACACCTATTTTGGCACCCACCGCAATATTAGTTTGCAAAACCACAAGTATTCTAGTCCCTCCTGCATTTCAAAAATAAAAAAAGAGCACATTTCAAAATTAAAGAGTACAGATTCGCATTTAAAATAATTTCCTGTAGCATTACTCAGCGAGTCAGAACAGGGGTATTATGCCAAATAGTATTACCTGGGTCATCAGCTAGGGTTTGGCTGTAATTTGAGTCTTGGGGTCTAACAATACTGCAAGGGATACCTCACGATCTGGGAGCACAGAGAGGTATTCAGTGATTCTGCATCACTTGGAATGCAGTCGAGGGGTTCAGGAGCACAGAGTGTGGGTGGGTGCCAGAGAATGTGATTCAAATGGCCCTTTGTCACAGTTCCACTTGTCAGTCTCCACCCCAAGCCGTCTGTAATCCCTTTTGCATGGTCAAGCATCCACACCACTAATTTCCCCATTATCAGCTCGTTCCGTCTCTACATTCTGCCTTAAAGCAATTAGTACATTATTAGGTGAGTTTGCTAATTTAACCCAGTCTAAAAGCTGGAGTTAAACAACATTCTAAAATTTCTTGCCCTCTCCTGGGACCTGCGCAAAGCAGCGCTTGCAGCGCCATAGCAGAGGCCTGTTTACCAATAACATTTCCTTTGCCTTCTGCTGAGCTTTGAACGTTGGATGCTGGGGCCTACGTCCAAATGTTCAATTAGAAAACCCCACTGTGAAGCACGTCCAAAACACATGCCCAGATCCACTGATGAAGCCAGAAAGCCTTAGGCCTATAAATTTAATTGTTGAAAATAAATTTGGTCTGCTAGCTTTTCAAAAACCATTTTTGATTCATCAACAAACCATGAACAATTGCTTACATTGAAACTGTACATGGGAATTTCCAAAGTTAAAGTGTTGATATGAAAACATTACCAAAAATCCAGACAACAGGAAGTAAAGTTTGTGGACACAAAGTGCATGTGATTACTAGAATCCTATTCCAATCAGAAGCTCTTTGCTCAGGACAAAGTTCCATTCTATGTACTTATGCTTGGCCTTTGGCCCTCAATTCTTCATCTTACTTCTGCAGCACCACTCCCTCATGTCCAAATTTGATACCTTTGTCCCCCATCAACACCTTTAATTTCATATCCTGGTTGATATCCCGGTAGGGCCCCCATTTCACTACCTTGTGTGTAAGGGACACAGACTTGAGCATATCTGACACACAACTGGTTGAGCCCTCTATCATTAGATCTAGCTGATCCACATCAAGTGCCACTGGCCTCACTCCCCTCTGCCAAAACCACCCACTAATCCAGGATCATCCTGGAGAGTAATCATAGCCCTCTGCTTCATTCCTCCACTACAACCATCTCCTTAAACCTCTCTTCCCCAGTTGAGACCATACTTCAGCTATTTTCCCCAAGCTAAACCTCCCTCATGGGTACTCCTATCCTAACCATGAACCCCATCCCCCCCCCCCCCCCGGCCATCTATTTTCTCTTTCATCTCTTCTCGTGGCCACAAGACCCACCTCCTACTCCCTTGACCCCATTCCCACAAAATGGAGGACCACCCAACTTTTCTTTCTTAGCCCCTTGCTAGCCGACATTGGAAATGGTTCCTTCTACTCAGGTACTGGCCCCCTCCCTTTCAAAGCCACCATAACCTACTCAAAAAAAAATTCTCGACTGACCCCTCTGTCCTTGCAAACTATCGCATCCTCTCCAAAGTTCTTGAACATGTCACCTTCCAAATCTGTGCCCATCTTTCCCACAACTCCATGTTTGGATTTCTCCAATCAGGTTTCTACCCCTGCCACAGCACTGCAATGGCCCCAGTAAGTCACAAATGACATCCTCCGTTATCTATCCTTGACACCTCTGCAGCCTTTGACATATTCAAGCACACCACTCTCCTGATACCTTTCTCAGTGTCCAGTTTAGTGGGATTGTCCTTGCTTGGTTCCACTCTTGCCCATCTAAAGTACCTGCAGCAACAGCTGCTCTTTCTGCCCTATTACCTCAGGAATCCCCAGGGATCTTTCCTTAGCCCCCACTTCCTTATCATGCTCCCCCTTGGCGACAATCACCAGACAAGGGTGAGCTTCCACATGTATGCCTAGCTCAAGCTGGGTGCGTTGGGGGTGAGGCAGGAGGGCTCAAGACAGAAATAAAAACAAAATAACCTAAAAGATTAAAAAAAGGGACGAGAGTTAAGTCCAGGTCATCAATCACGTTAGGCACTATTTTTAGACACTTCAGGTTAACAAAATAACTGATCAAAACACAACGGAAGTGATGAAACAAACAAGAAAGTGATGTTAGAATAGGTGCTGAAAACAACATCAGGGCACAAAAGCAGGACAGGGTCTATTGCCAAATTAAAAGTTCTATACATTAATGTATGTAGCATAAGAAATAAAACAAGTGAATTAGAAGTGCAAATTCAGCTTAAAAAAGGGCAAGACATCACGGCCAAGACCAAGACCTAGCTACAAACAGGGCGATAAATATTCCAGGTTAAATGGTCTTTAGAAAAGGACAGGGAAATTGGAAAAACGAGTAGCAATATTGACAAGGGACACTATTACAGCATTAGAAAGAGGGGTCATCAGTAAGGGTGAGCAGGCAGTAGAAATGTTATGGATAGAATGGAATAGGATGCAGCACTTTGGTGGGAGTTGTTTATAGACCTCCAAATAGCAGTGATAGAGTAGCAGAATACATAAACACGGAAATCAGTGAAGCTTGTTGCAAAAACAGTATATAATGGGAGACTTTAATTTTCACAGACATCTGGAGTCCCAAAAGCAGCAAATTTCGAGAGTGTATTCAAGACAGTTTCCTGGAACAATATGTTCTTGAACCAACAAGAGAACAGGCCATACTGGATTTAGTGATGATTCATGAGCTTGAAATAGTCAATAATCTAACGGTAAGGGAACACCTAGCCAACAGTGACCATAATAGGATAAAATTCTATATTAGTTTAGAGGGAGAAGGGCGAGTCACGATTTAATGACAGATGTAGATGATATACTGTAATTAGAAATAATAAGTGGTAGACTAATTAAATAGCTATTTTGTATCGGTCTTCAAGTAGAGATGAGGATAAAACACCAGAGATACAAGCAAAACTAAAAATAAATCAATGGGCGGAACTAACTAGATTCAACAGAAATGAGTGATGAGAAACTAATGAGATTAAAGATGGACAAATTTCCAGGACTCGATGGTTTCCACCCTGGGTATTAAAGGTGGTGAGTAAATTGTTGACGAGTTAGTCATTATCTCCCAAAGCACTCTTGATTCAGGAACTGTCCCCCTGGATTGAAAAATTGCCAATGTCACTCCACTATTCAAGAAGGGCATGAGACAGAAACTAGGAAGTTATAGACCTATTAGTCTAATGCCAGTTGTGGGGAAGTTACTAGAATCTGTTATGAGGGACAGCGTGACTGAGCGTTTGGACAAATACAAGCTGATCAGAGAGAGAGAGAGAGAGAGAGAGAGAGAGAGAGAGAGACTATTTCCTCTGATGGGATAATTCAGAACAAGGGGGCATAACCTTAAAATTAGAGCTGGGCCATTCAGAGGTGATTTCAGAAAGCACTTCTTCACACAAAAGGTAGTGGAAATCTGGAACTCTCCCCCAAAAAGCTGTTGAGGCTAGGTCAATGGAAAATGTCAAAACTGAGCAATAGATTTTTATTAGGCAATGGTATTAAGGGTTACAGAACCAAGGTGGGTAGAAGGAGCTAAGATACAGATCAGCCATTATCTAATTGAATGGTAGAACAAGCTCGAGAAGCTGAATGGCCTACTCCGGTTCCCAAACTCTCCACCACCATTCTCGACCCGTCCACTGCCTCTGTTGTCAGACTGCATGTCTGACGTCAGGTCATGACAAGTTTCAATTTCCTCCAGTTAAACATTGGGAAGCCATCACTGCGTGTACCCTCACCACCAATTCCATCCCCCTCCCCAGCCAGTCGCAGGCTGAATCAGGCCATCCTATTTGACCACACCCTCTCTATCACAAAGAGACCTTACTTCGAACTATCAGTGATGTCCACCCCTACCTCAACCTATCTGCCACTGAAACCTACATCCATGCCTTGGTCATCCAGACTTTACTATTCAAATGCTCTCCTGGCCGGCTTCCCATCCTCCATGCACTTCAGCTCATCCAAAACTCTGCTGTTTGTATCCTATCCCACACCAAGTCCCACTCACCTATCACCTGTCCTTGCCGACCTACACTGGGCCCTGGTTCCACCAATGCCTCCAATTTCTTATCCTCGTATTTAAATCCCTTCATGGCCTTGCCCCTCCCCATCTCTAACCTCCTTCAATCCTACAACTTTTCCAACCTCCACCCCCTCCCCAAAAGAAACTTTTCCAGACTCTGGCTGTTGTGCATTTCCCCTCACTTTACCCCACAACTGGTGGCTGTACCTTCAGCAATCTAGACACCACACACCAATTCCCAACCTTAAAAACCCACAGCTGTTCCACCTCCCTCTCCGCTTTTAAAAACCCTCCTTAAAACCCACCTCTTTAACCAAGCTTTTGGCATCTATTTCTGTTTGAATATGCCTCTAAAGCACCTTCGGCATTTAATGCTAGTTGTTAGAGTTTGAGCATTTCTGGAGAAAATTGAAATTTAAAGAATGCAATTGATCAAAATGCCTTTACCAAGGAATCATTTGAAAGAAACAGCTTCTGATGTATTTTAGGCTGACTAATCACCTTGTTAAAAAGGTAATCAGTCCCCAGCCCAAAACATGAACCTCTGGAAATGCAAGTTTCTTCCATTCCTTCTTTAACAATTATCAACAAAAAGCACCCATAGTATGAATTCCAACACATTTCTCTCAGATGCTGATTAGGCACTTAGTCTGCAAGTGATGGGAGAATTTCAGAGAGGAGTGCTATGTAGAAATTTTTCTACCCGATAAACTCTTTTCCTAAATCTACTGAACAATCCAGTGAACATTTGTAATGTTCTTTGAATTCTGATTATTTTTATACAACTAGAGATAAGTCACACTCATTTCTACTGTAATGCAATGCTTCATTAGACAAATAATCTGTAGAAGAGAGTTTAAATGATCAGAAAGATAAGTCAGTCTAGCTGAGGAGATTAAAAGGTTCTGTACTTATTGTTTAGACACCTGGAGTCAAATAGTCATAACCATTTCAGTGCTCTTTCTACAATGGCTGCAGACTCACATAATTGCTTTCAAAAAGAATGTTAAATACTGTGGCTTCCTCCCCTTCCACCCACACTCTGATGAACAATCTTGACTCCACCCTTTGGTTCTCCATCCTGCCAATGCCTATTTTACTCAGACTTCTCTTCCATCTATAATCTTCAGGCTTTTAAAACCCAAAGTTTGGCATTACTCAACCACTACTTCTCATTTACTTTCTCTTTGCAACTTGTTTCTCAAATTTTAAAATGTTCATAAATATCACAAGAAACATTTGGCCTGGATTTTGCGGTCAGCGGCAAAGTGACGGCGCTCGCCGCTGACCTTAAAGAAAGCTGTCCACAAAGATCTAGTAATCTGTGATATGGATTTCACCTTTCCAGACGTTCATTTCATTTTGGCGTCACCTATAGGGGATCTCCAGCATCCAGTAGCGATGTCATCAAGCAGGCTAAGCAGCCAATCACATTGAAGAATTGTCAGACAGCAAACCAGGAAGTAAAATGCACTGATTATCCATCACTTTTTAATCATTTTACAGAGAGCGAAACAAAGATTGGAACATACACATGGGATTAAAGGTAGAAGCTGAAATATGGGGAAATTCAACTTTCCACAAATATAAAAATAAATTTTTCAGGGCCAGAGAGGTTGTTCTGCAGTATGACTCAGAATGCCGTTAAAAACCCAGTTACACCTCATTCAACAAGGCTTAACTTTTTCAGGGTTTTTTTTTTTTTAAACAGCGAAAAAAAAGTTCACGTCAATTCAAGTGATTTCAGCAAATAAGATGAACTGCCAGTTAATCGGTTTTCGGATCTGTTGAATGAGGGAAGAAAGTTGACCAGGATAACTCCCTGTTCCACTCGAGTGTAATGTCATGGAATGTTCTGTCTAACACGAGGGGCAGATGGGGCCTAATTTTAACATCCGAGCAGAAAGACCACCTCGGACAATGCAGCACTCCCTCACTACTGCATGAAGACGTATTTTCATACTAAAAAAAGAGGGGTTTGGTTAATAAGAGTTAGGAAGATGTAACAGGAGCAGGCCATTCAGCCCCTCAAGCCTGTTCCACCATTCAATTAGATCATAGCTGATCTGTACCTAGACGCCTTTTACCAACCTTTGCTCCGTATCCCTCAATACCCTTACCTAACAAAAATCTCAAATCGACCCAGCATTCACAGCCTTTTGCAGGTGGGCTGCGTTGTTTTAGATTTCCCCACTGGAGGAAATAGTTTCGCTGCATCTATCCACGTGTCAGTCTTGGCTCAGTGGGATCACTCAGCACTGACTCAGAAGATTGTGGGTTCAAGTCCCACTCCAGAGACTTGAGCATATAATCTAGGTTGACACGAGGGTGGCATTGCCCAGAAATATCAAGCAAGAAACAAAAATAAAAAAGGGAGACTGAAAATAGGACAAACATCTTCCTCTTCAAGTTATGAACTGCTACTGTGTTTGCAACATCTAAACTGGTCTATCTGCAAACTGAAGTGTTGATAAATTCTGTCCAAAGCAAGGCAGCAAATACGGAGGTAACATTACATAAAACTAAAAAAAATACCCCACTAACTATCAACACCAATACTGTAACTTCATGAACTTTTCTGACGTCTACATAGGGTAGCACAAGTCTGGAAACCCCCACTTACAAGATTCACATTTTGTCTGCGGACAGGATGAACCATTGAATCTTTTGCATTTTTAAACTCAGTTTCAACCTTGCTCATTCCTTGCAACCCTTCAGTCTTTTCTACATAAAGATGGAGTTATTTAAAGAATCGGTCTTATGCGATTGTGGCCCATCAGGCCTTAATTATATGTTTCGCGCCCCCCCCCACCTCACTCTTCCCTCTACCAATCCACAACTTGTATTCTACATATACAGTAGATCTTCTGCGAATGAGGTGAGGAAAGTTGGGAACAGAGGACATGGAAATTAGCAAAAGCTGAAATTTAAAACCAATTACTAGGAAATAGTTTACTCAAAAGAAAGATAAATATTTGGAAAGATATGCCAGGTATACTAATAATATTAGAGTTGTTGGATGCTGCAATGGGAGAGCTAGGATAGGAAAGCAGAGACTCAATGAGCCTCAAAAGGCTCCATCCCCCAAAGAACAGCTTTACATCAGCCTTGAAAGTGCATGCACACCCTCAAAACAGTAAAGCACCCTCTAATGTCCAATCGCAAGAGTTGCTACAGCCAATTGTAGTGCCCCTGCCACTACCTTACTAAGATCAGCTAACACAATATAGACCAGGAATTGAACCAGAGTCATTCCTGGTCTGTAAAGAGAAGAGGCAGACTTTACTTCACTTCAGGATGGCTTCTAGTCTGCATTTCAACCAGATAAAAAACAACAACTTGTATTTATATAGCGCCTTTAACGTAGTAAAACATCCCAAGGCGCTGCACAGGAGTATTTTAAGACAAAAAAAAAAGACACCGAGCCACAAGGATAATTTAGGGCAGGTGACCAAAAGCTTGGTCAAAGAGGTAGGTTTTAAGGAGCATCTTAAAAGGAGGAAAGAGAGGTAGCGACGCAGAGAGGTTTAGGCAGGGAATTCCAGAGCTTAGGGCCTAGGCAACAGAAGGCACAGCCACCAATGGTTGAACGATTAATCAGGGATCCTCAAGAGGGCAGAGTTAGAGGAGCGCAGATATCTCGGGGGGGGTTGTGGGGCTGAAGGAGATTACAGAGATAGGAAAGGGCGAGGCCATGGAGGGATTTGAAAACAAGGATGATAATTTTGAAAAAGGAAAAGATTTGTGTAAACCTTGATGGCTACCATAAATTAGGAAATATTAAAAATATAAAATCGAGTAAAGCGACCAGCACTTAGGAAAAAAGTTAATTTTCATTGGAGACTTGAAACATCTTGCCAGAGATATTTAATTGATCACATAAGCAGCAGCAAAAATTACTACTGCAGAACAGTACTGCTCACTTATTTGTGTGGTCAGTCAGGTGACACAGAAAACCATCACCATACTTAATTCTCCAAACCAAGTTACTTAAAAATCCACAAAAGGTAGAGTTTGTGTTTGCTTTACATGGAATGTACACTTTCCCCATTAGGGACACTTTATTTACCCAAGACCAGAGAGCTTAACCAAGGATTAACCCTTCCCCTTCCTCCCAATTGTGTCTGAAAATACTGCTGGAGTTTAACAACAATAAACTTGCATTTATATAGCACTTTTAACATAGTAAAACATCCCAAGGCACATTAAAAAAGTTTGACAGAACCACATAAGGAGATATTAGAACGGATGACCAGAAGTTTGGTCAAAGAGGTAGGTTTTAAGGAGTGAGGTAGAAGCAGTAGAGAGGTTTAGGGAGGAAATTCCAGAGCTTTGGGCCTAGGCAACTGAAGGCACGGCCGCAACAGTGCAGCGATTAAATTGGGGATGTGCAAGAGACCAGAATTGGAGGAGTGCGGAGATCTGAGGGTTGTACAGCTGGAGGAGGTTACAGGATAGGGAAGGGCAAGCTTATGGAGGGATTTGAAGACAAGGATGAGAATTTTAAAATTGAGGTGTTGCCGGACCGGGAGACAATGTAGGTCAGTGAGCACAGGGGCGATAAGTGAATGGGATTTAGTGCAAGTTAGGATACAGGCAGCAGAGTTTTGGATGAGCTCAAGTTTATGTGGGGTGGAAGATGGGAGGCCAGCCATGAGAGCATTGGAATAGTCAAGTCAAGGTAACAAAGGCATGGTTGATGGATTCAGCAGCAGATGAGCTGAGGCAGGGGTGGAGCCAGGCGATATTAGAGGTGGAAGTAGGCGGTCTTGGGTGATGGAGCAGCTATGTGGTCGGGAGCTAATCACAGGGTCAAATACGGCACCCAGATTGCAAATGGTCTGGTTCAGCCTCAGACAGTGGCCAGGGAATGGAGTTTGTGGTGGCGTTTGAAGACAATGGCTGTAGTCTTCCCACTATTTAGTTGGAGGAAATTTCTGCTCATCTAGTACTAGATGTCTGACAGCAGTGTGACATATCAGAGGGGTCGAGAGAGGTGGTGCGGAGGTAGAGCTGGTATCATCAGCGTACATGCGGAACCTGATGTGTTTTCGGATGATATTGCCGAGGGGCAGCATGTAGATAAGAAATAGGCGGGGGCCAAGGACAGATCCTTGACTCGAGAGGCAACGGTGCAGGAAGAGAAGCCTTTGTAGGCGATTCCCTGGCTACGACTGGAATTACGAGATATGGGGAACTGGGCGGGAGTTGAGGTCGAAAATCATGATCTTATTGATTGGTGGAGCAGGCTTGAGGGGCCGTAATGTTATGTACATCTGTATACATAAAAATGGAACCAGGCGAGGGCAGTCCCATTCAACTGGACAACAGAGGATGTTGGAGGAGGATGGTGTGGTCAACAGTATCAAAGGCGGCAGACAGGGTGAGAAGGGATAGTTTACCACGGTCACACAGGATGTCATGTGACTTTGATGAGGACCGTTTCAGTACTGTGGAAGGAGCAGAAACCTGATTGGAGGGATTCAAACATGGAGTTGCGGGAAAGAGGGGCACGGATTTGGGAGGTGACAACACGTTCAAGGATTTGGGGGAGGAAAGGGAAGTTGGAGATGGGGCAGTAGTTTGCAAGGACAGAGAGGTCAAGGGTGGTTTTTTTTGAGGGGTAATGACAGCAGATTTGAAGGGGAGGGTGACAGTACCCGGGCAGAGGGAACCGTTAAAAAGATCAGTTAACATGGGGCCCAGGTAGGGAAGTTGGGTGGTCAGCAGTTTGGTGGCAATAGGGTCGAGGGAGCAGGAGGTGGGACTCATGGACAAGATGAGCTCGGAGAGAAACTAGCGAAAGATGCAAGTTCAGGGCTAGGGCAAGGGGAAATGTTTGGGGAAGGTGGACTGGTGGGCTAGAGGAAAGGAAGCAGCTGGGGCAGCTGGATGAATGGTCTCAATCAATCATTGTGACAAAGAAGTTCATGAGCTCCTCATACTTGTTGGGAGGGTGGAGGAGGCAGGGGAAGAGGGGCTTAAGAAGACAGTTTTAACCAGCTAAAACTGCTCAGTTTACCAGCAGAGCGCACTGGTAAACATCCTGCTGCTTTTCCAGCCAGAATCACTCTACCCATTAGGGCATTGTCTTCCAGGGTTATCTGTAACAGAATGACAACTACTCCTTCAGCTTCCTCGAGTCGGATCCGGGGTGAATTATCAACAGTGTCCTAGAGTACTGCAGAGGAGGAAAAATTCAAATTATTGCAGCTGTCTGAAGTCCAAGTAATGTTAGTGTTGAGACAGAATGCACAAGCTTGGTTATGGTACAACTGACATGGTGTGCTTGAAGCATACACTGGGTGAAAAATATGGGAAGTACTCTATTCCTTAGTATTGAAATTGCATTTTTTTTAAAAATTTAGTTATTATTTAAACACACTTTAAAAAAAAAAATGCAGCGGGACTGCATTGCTTTAAAGTAATGCTGAATGGAGGAGGATCTGGAGACATGCCCACAACAAAAACCAATTGGGAAAAAATGTTCTTGCTGGTTGTGGCACGAAGATGAACATTGCTTTGCTGGTTGTGGCACGAAGATGAACATTGCTTTTTGTAAACTACAGAAATATACATTATACCTGGTAGGATAAAGCCATTAATAGGCTTCAGTGCTGTCAAAACGATGCAGTCATTATATCCATCTGTTGAACAGTTCCCTTGATCGCTGGCTGGACAACTCCTTAAATACCAGGCATCTCATTGTACAAATGGGATCGACATACTGGGGATCACCTGGGGTACTGGTATAGAGCGAGTGGAAGAGAGAGGCAGAGCTAAAGACTTCCGATAGCCCCTATGACAAACAGCTGTGTGGCCAGGAGCTTCCAACGGTGAACTTATATTTGGCTGCACTAGCCCAGAAAGTCAGGAAAGGCTGGGATACTGACTCTGGTATGGTTTTGTCACATAGAAGTGAGTGCGTTTCAACGATCAATTTTGTTATAGGAGGTAGCCCTGGAGAAGCATCCCCATCTTTTTGACATCAAGGAGGACAATGAAGTTTGCAAATATGGGGCAAGTCATTCATCACACTTGCACACAGACTTTCGATGGGATTTTGCACTGGAACTTACTGCACGAGGCAAAAAGTGCAACGCCCACTACAGCCCTGCGTGAACAGGACAAGCAACTGTGCATTTCCTTAACTATTCTTCAATCTGATTAGTTAATGAGCAGCAGAGAGTCTGAACCAGGAAGTGTCAGTTAGAATATTGAATTCAATGTCAAATCAAGTACAGAAAGTGAAAGAGGGGGAAAAGACACCACACTTGTAAAAGTTAACTTTCAGTGCCAGAGAGGTTGTTTGGCAGTAATTAAGACTTGCGTTATTAAAAGGGTACTTACTTTAGAAATGGACAGGCCCTAACTTTCTCTGGCGAGTTTAGCTCCCATCTCGGAGGTAAGTAGAGCAACTTCACGCCATTCAATGTATTTGAACGGTGAGTCAGACAGCGAGATACTGTAGAGCACAGCTTTTGGAGGAGCAGGGCATCTTAGGAGAGCAACTTCCTGATTTCTGCATGTGCAGTCGCCGGAAGTTGCTATCTGATTTCCACATAAATAACGGTGAGCGCCATTAGCCCCACTGCTATTTCTACCGTAAAATCCGGCCCACTCTGTTTAGGAACAGGAGTAGCTTTACTAACTACTGTTCATTTATGTTTAAATATTTGTTAATTTACATCCTCAGCCTTGTTCTGACAGTATACATTCATCTGCCTAGCAAAAACGAGGAGTCACGTGGCAGCACACTATATATTCCATAAAGGTTCTCTACAATTAAGATATTGGGCAGACAGGTTTAAGGTCCTAGCACAGGAGTATGCAGACAGTGAACCGGGCGGAGTAGGATAGCTAGTGTAAAAATCCAAAATCATAGCAGTGCAATGTCACAGATGCATTGAGCACAGCAATTACTTATACTGGCTAGACTATAGCAAGCAAATGAGTAATGTGCTTTTTTTCCAATTTTTCTTACTTTGTTCAGAAGGTGTCAACTCCTTGCTGGAGTACAGTTCCATGGGTATCAATGGCCTCTGGTACCTTACCCAAGCAGTCATTGTTTGTGAACCTTGACAGCAGGCATTGGCAGAATATTGAACTCTGGTGGGCATCACAGCACAGCTCAGGAATGGGAACTTGGGTGAGTTTAAAGTGTACAAAAGGGATTCCATGCAAATGTTAGGTATGTGCAAGTTAATATTACACATCCTAATTTCAAGCCCATAGTATGTTAAGCTCTTCTCACAATGGGGAAATATCAATTTTTGGTGGCAATAGCCAACCTCAAGTGAGTCACTGCAGCAATGGAAATGGTGACAGATGATGGCCATTACAAAAATTAGACCTACATCTTGTTCTTTAAAACTTGAATTAACTTCTTGAAAATGACTTGGACTCCCAGCATTTAAAAAAAAAATTCATGCTCACCACAAAAAAGGTAGCTTCTATAGGCAGGCCTATGCTCATGAATCAAAACCCAACCTTGTGTGCAAAATGACTGGGATAGCATCCGTCAGGGCAACAATCTAACCTTCCATTATTCGGGTATATGCCAGAGATATGACTGCCCACCTTCCAGACCTCTTCGATTGCTGGTAAACCACCACTGACTGACCATATATTTTCAGACAAAACTACATATTTTATATAAGACAAATTTATACAGAATTTTAAAAAAGCACTTAACTATTTCTCACCAGTATTGTAAACATATTCTAAGACTCAATAAAATGCTTGCAAATGTTGAAGTTGCTTAAAAAGAGCAGCTCAGCCTGCAAGAAGACATGGAACATAGTACAGGAAACTTTCGTTTATCCGGCACCCAAATATCCGGAATTCTCGCTTAACCGGCAAAAATCATCCTCCGAAAACTCCTCTCAAATAACCGGCAATGTTGCCGAGTCGCAGTCGAGTCTCCGCGAACGCAGAGTGCTCCGAAAAATCCTCTCAAATAACCGGCAATGTTGCCGATCCCGAGTCCGCGAACGCCGATTTAGTCAGTAGGGGTACTTTTCAAAAGTGCCACTACTCGGCCTCCTGGCGCTGTCGCAAGTCCGAAACATTGCAGTAGCTTGAATAGATTCTCCCGTGCTGCTTGGAGTCTCTTTGTTAAAAATAGCCTCGGTAGATATAACTCTCTGTTATCCGGTACTTTCGATAAACCGGCACCACGCCGGTCCCGTCGATGCCGGATAAACGAAAGTTTCCTGTACACCACAAGTTTACAGCACAGGAGGCCATTCAGCCGGCATCAGCTCTTTGCTAAATCAATTCAAAACTAATCCCACTGCCTTTCTCTCTCCCCCATAGCCTTGTATCTTTATCCAATTCTTCCTTAAAAAGATGTAATGATCTCTGCTTCAACCATTTCCATGGCAAAGCATTTCATGCTTTAATAAACTTGAGTAAAGAAATGTCTCCTTCCCACTGATTATTTTAAAATTGATGATCCCTCATCAGTTACTCCCCAACCAGAAGAAAGTCTTTCCTGTCCGCCTATCAAAGCCACTCAAGTTAAAAAAAACAATAAGCCACCTCCTGTGCTACAGTGGAAATAGTCACAGTATCTAAAGTCTCTTTACAATTTTCCATCCCTAGCACCATCTTGGTAAACCTGTTTTAAAAAAGTGTTTATGGGATGTGGGCATCGCTGGCAAGGCCAGCATTTATTGCCCATCCCTAATTGCCTTTGAGAAGGTGGTGGTGAGCCGCCTTCTTGAACCGCTGCAGTCCGTGTGGTGAAGGTACTCCCACAGTACTGTTAGGTAGGGAGTTCCAGGATTTTGATCCAGCGACGATATACTTCTTAGTCAGGATGGTGTGTGACTTGGAGGGGAACTTGGAGGTGGTGGTGTTCCCATGCGCCTACTGCCCTTGTCCTTCTAGGTGGAAGAGGTCGCGGGTTTGGGAGGTGCTGCCGAAGAAGCCTTGGCGAGTTGCTGCAGTGCATCTTGTAGATGGTACACACTGCAGCCACGGTACGCCGGTGGTGGAGGGAGTGAATGTTTAAGGTGGTGGATGGGGTGCCAATCAAGCGGGCTGCTGTGTCCTGGATGGTGTCGAGCTTCTTGTGTTGTTGGAGCGGCACTCATCGAGGCAAGTGGAGAGTATTCCATCACACTCTTTACTTGTGCCTTGTAGATGGTGGAAAGGTTTTGGGAAGTCAGGAGGAGAGACACTCACCGCAGAATACCTAGCCTCTGACCTGCTGTTGTTGCCACAGTATGTGTGGCTGGTCCAGTTAAGTTTCTGGTCAATGGTGACCCCCAGGATGTTGATGTGGGGGATTCGGTGATGAAAATGCCATTGAATGTCAAGGGGCGGTGGTTAGACGCTCGCTTGTTGTATAGTCTCTATGGCTTTAATGCAAAACTGCACCCTAACTGAAGATTTGCATTAATTTATTACTGCATTATTCCTGCACTCAATGCCCCTATTTATAAAAACCAAAAATGATGGCCCATCAATCTAGACTCACTTTTCAGAGAATTATGTATTTAAATCCATAGCGCTCGGTTCACTCACCTTCTTTATTATCCTTCCATTGAGGGTATACCCTCATTTCTTATTTTTCAGCCCATAAATATTACATCATACATCTCCACATATTAAAATGCATCTTCCATGTCTTTGCCCAACTAACCTGTCTATGCCCTTTTAAAGTCTTCCCAAACCCCCTACTTGTCAAATTTCAAGACTGCACTCTTTTCGCTCCAATCCAAATTATCTATAAAAATGCAAGACCAAAAGTGGACCCCAGCACGGAGTGCTAAAGTACACCATTTCCAACACTTCTCATTCCAAGCAACACCCATTTACCCTTGCCTCGTTTCCAGTCAACCAACTTTCTACTCATACATTTCCTCTTGTACCATAGCCTTCAACTTTTGTAACAAGCCTTATCGAATGCCTTCTGACTATTACACCACAGATCACAGAATCAGAATCAAAGTTAACTAAAGACATGGAGAAAGGCTGCAGCAAAAATGTATCGTCTCCAGATCAAAAACAAAGCTTGGCAACAGGCAGATATCTTACAAGAAGCTCCGAATATACACCCAGATAAACAGGACGTAGAAAGAAGTCTAAATGGGTTGTTTACATCAGGCAAAGCCTATTAGAAATTTCACGTTTGGCAAGCAACCCTTTGTGAAAGCGTGTCAGCTCGCCATCACAGGCTACAAGATGTCACAAAGATGAAAGAAAAAGAAAATGCCATTAGTGTGTAATGCCTGCAGACAGAATTGTATATTCACTATTTACAGGTTCAGAACAAAAAGGATAGAAGTTGTCAGCAGCTGCCATAGCTTCAATTTTAAAAATCCTAGAGCATTGGCTTAGCTAACATTCATAGAAAGGGATATTAGAAACAAGTTACAATGATGCGGGGCAGAGTCTTTATCCATCACTATTGCCATTTGATGTCAATGAACACAAAACATTTTCCAGAGCCCAGGTGATTAATAAAGGGTTAAAAAGAATGGTATTGAAAAAGTTAGCATGCATTAAATTCTTACAAAGTGAATTATCTTGTATGGCAAAAGTATCTTGCTACCTGACATTAAGACACTGAACAGATGTTTTCTATGCAACATAATCAAAACCTATTTAGAGATTATTCTAAATATAGACATGGCATTTTAAAGGCTATTCCTGAGGCTGCATCCTTCACAAAACATGGAATTGACCACTGCAATGTGACTGCAAAGCACAAACGTAACCCATGTGGTAACAGAAGTAAACCATTTAAGTTACTTGAGTTTTAAACTAAAGACATCCATTAGGAATTATTTTCAGCTAAAACTCTTAAAAAGTTCCATGAATAGCTTCAGTTTTAATTTTGGGAACCACCATTAAATACTGTTCTGTTTCAAATTCATGGAATTTAAGCCCATACAAAAAAAAATTATATATATCTCGATAGATAGATTAAGTTCTTCACAACCAAAACATTTACAGAAAATTTGAGACACAAGGTCAGCAACATTTAATGTACAAAATACAAGTCTTCATTTTAGTTGACATTTAAGGCATTGTTTATTTTAAACAACATTTTGAATATTACATTAGTCACTAACCAGCATAAAAGTCTGAAGTGAACAGTTGCAATGCATTAAAGCACTTAGTACTGGATTGAAGCAAGTTAATCAGGGCAAGCTAACCGCACCAGAGTCTAAATTCATGGAAGACTGTATGAAATGCAACAGTGACTATCTTTTACTTGGTCAAATTAATTTTAATTTTACATTAGTAAGTCAGAAATTCTATTCACATGCCATCTTCATACAAGCTGCAAATATACCGCAACAGTTGTAGCCCTACATATACAAAAAAAAGCCCGCTTTGACCGCCAACTCTGCACAAAACAGCATGGCCCATATTAAGATAACTCTCGCCCCCTCCTTAAGTGGGTGGCTGGATCACATTTACATTTGAGACAATTTTTTGTTGGGGAGGGGGCGGGGTGGGGTGGAGAAAGAGAGAAATAAACAGTATAATGTGTGTTGCACAACAGGTTAAGAGGATGTGGTTCTGCAAAACAAGATAGGTTGTCAGCACCAACAACAACAAATATTGTACAAAGTATCATTTCAAGAGGGTTAATTTTATAAAAATGGCTGAAAAATTTGGAAAAAAGCAATTGGGCAAGGCTATTAGGCAGGGAAATTAATGCTGAGGAAGAATGGGTAGTCTTTAAAATCATTCTAAAGTAAAAAGCCATTATCCATGTCCCAAGCTTTGGGGGGGGGGGAAGAGAAAGAGAAAGCACATGGAACTAAACAAACCAAAATGGCTAACTAGATATGTGCAAGGACAAATATAGACTTAAAAACACTTTTGAAGATTAGGGGTCGGTGCTGGGTCCTCTGCTGTTTGTGATTTTTATCAATGACTTGGAGGAGGGGACTGAAGGGTGGATCAGTAAATTTGCTGATGACACCAAGATTGGAGGAGCAGTGGATGAGGTGGAGGGCTGTTGTAGGCTGCAAAGAGACATTGATAGGATGCAGAGCTGGGCCGAAAAATGGCAGATGGAATTTAACCCTGATAAGTGCGAGGTGATTCATTTTGGTAGGGCAAATTTGAATAAGGATTACAGGGTCAACGGCAGGGTTCTGAGGAACGTGGAGGAGCAGAGGGATCTGGGGGTTCATATCCACAGATCTCTGAAGGTTGCCACTCAAGTGGATAGAGCAGTAAAGAAGGCCTATGGTGTGTTGGCGTTTATTAACAGAGGGTTTGAGTTTAAGAACCGTGAGGTTATGCTGCAACTGTACAGGACCTTGGTGAGACCACATTTGGAATATTGTGTGCAGTTCTGGTCACCTCACTATAGGAAGGACGTGGAAGCATTGGAAAGAGTGCAAAGGAGATTTACCAGGATGCTGCCTGGTTTGGGGGGGAGGTCTTATGAGGAAAGATTGAGGGAGTTGGGGCTTTTCTCTTTAGAGCGGAGGAGGATGAGAGGCGACTTAATAGAGGTTTATAAGATGATGAGGGGGATAGATAGAGTGGATGTTCAGAGACTATTTCCTCGGGTAGAGGCAGCTGTTACAAGGGGGCATAACTATAAGGTGCATGGGGGGAAGATATAGAAGGGATGTCCGAGGTAGATTCTTTACTCAGAGAGTGGTTGGGGTGTGGAATGGACTGCCTGCTGTGATAGTGGAGTCGGACACTTTAGGAACTTTCAAGCGGTTATTGGATAAGCACATGGAGCACACCAGAGTGATAGGGAGTGTGATAGCTTGATCTTGGTCTCGGACAATGCTCGGCACAACATCGAGGGCCGAAGGGCCTGTACTGTGCTGTACTGTTCTATGTTCTCTATGTTCTCATAGTCAAATACCATGTGCAATTAGGGGAGGAGATTAATGAAGATAGACAATTGTGGTAGCAATGACAAAAGCTTTTCCAGCTACGATAGGCACCAGAGGACCATTAAAGATTGTATAATGCCATTTAAAGACACCTTAAAGCAGACTGAAATGGACTCAAGGTATGGCAGTGGGGTTAAATGATTACTGCGCATCAGTCTTCAATCCTGTGGACATTGCTTAACGACCAGCTATGGGTTGCATTGTAGATAAGAATATTGTAAATATTAAAATAGCTACATTTTAGACAGAATAAGGAACCATGAAGTAGGTCGGGCTGCTAGTCCAGACAACATCCACCTGAATGTGATTAAAAAAAAGATGGGACATGTGCTTTGCAAACCCCTTGCCCACATCTTTAACAGTTCGCTAGACTCTGGGATTGTTCCCTTGGATAGGAAGGATGCTCATCTAGTTCCGATTTTCAAAAAAGGGCATTAGTTGGACGTCTGTTATAGGTAAGATGTTTGAAAGGATCAGGAGATGCTCTTTATGATCAACTGGATAGAGAAGGAGCCAGATGCACTCAACACAGCTTCTGAAAAAGGCAGCTGCATCATCATACTAATTTGCTAGAATTTTTTGAAGAAGTTACTCGGATGGTGGATGAGGAAATTTCATAAAGCCTTTGATAAAGTACCTCACAATAGGTTACTATACAAGACAGAATCTTCTGGAATCAGTGGGAAGTTAAATGGATTAAGATTGGCTGCATTCCCATACGCAGGAACTTATTAACACTTGGGAGACCAGTTACCAGTGGTGTCCCACAGGGATCAATGTTAATAAAAAATCAATGGCCCTATTTTCATAAAAGACCTAGATAGGAGTTGGGGAATGGTCCACAAGTTGGCAGATGACACAAAAATGTGTGCCAGTGTTGGGACAGTGGAGGGGAACAAATTTCTGCAAGCAGATTTAGATTCACTGAGCGAATGGACAAACTCTGGTAAATGTTATTTAACAGAGAGAAGTGGAGTGTTTCTGAGCAGGATCAACACCAAGTATGCTTACACTTTACATGCAACAGCATTGAAATTGGTTGAGAGAAAAGGATCTTGGCATTATAGTTCATATTTTTAATTAAAAAAAAAAGAAGATTCATGACCAATGCCAAGAAGCTATAGCTAAAGCAAATAGTCCTATTATTACAACCTATTCAAATATAAAACAAAGCACACCATTTGGTCCTGTACAAGACCTTGGTTAGACCACATTTAGAATACTGCATCCAGTTTTGGTCCCCTCATATGAGAATGAATGACAGCGGCTTTGGAACAGGTTCAGAGGAGAACCACAAGAACGATTCCCAGCCTAAACAGCCTCATTCACTCACATAGGCTTAAAATATTAGGTCTATTCACTTTACAGATGCATAGACTTGAGTGATTTGATAAAAGTATATTAAAAAGAGAGTTAAAAGGACTAGATTGTATACCTATTGATAGATTATTTCAATAGATTGGGGGGGGGGGGGGGGCGGGGGGAAAGAGAAAGAGAAGGGAGACGAGGGAGGGGAGGACCAGGAGTCATGTGTACAAATTGCTCAAGGGTAGGTCAGGTTAGATGTTTGGTGTCCCAGCCCCCCCCCCTCTTCCCCACCCCCAAAAATCCCGCAGGATAGTAGACCTATGGAACAAGTTGCCGGCTCGTGTGGGGATTGATGACTCACTGCATACTTTAAAAAGAGAGCTGTACCAGTTCCTGGCTGGGGCGGAAATCACGTTTTATAAAAGATAGGTTAAATAACAGGCAATAAGCATGATCAATGTTATCTCCTGGACTAGTTCTAATCATCTGAGGAAGAATTTTTTTTCCAGATTCCCCCCCACCCCCACAATTGACCTTGGGTTTTAATTTTTTTTTTGCCTCCCCAGGTGATCATATGACTGCTGGTGGGTAGGCGGTATCTAACCATGATACTTTACGCATCATGACCGTGTGGGGCAGGCTCGACAGACCAAAGGGTCTTTTGCTATCGTAATCTTCCTACATGTTGTATGACTTGATACTCTTAGCCAGAAACATGCTGTGCTACAATTCTCTCCATACTGTTCAATCTGCAGACTTAGTTTACTTGATTTCTTAGTTACACAGGGAACAATTCCCCTGAATATTGGAGGCAATAGTCCTGCTTCTGAAATATTTAATCATACATTAAAAACAAATTATTCACTCGTACACACAATAAAATTCAAGAGCGTGCTGTTTTAATATCACTCACCTGCTGCTGTGGCTCAGTTAAGTTTCATATTGTGAAAGAAGAGATCGGATTTCAGGTGTCAGGTGATCAGCTGCCTTGGCAGCTTCTGTAATCGCCCTACGGTATACTCCTTTTTTCTTTCTGTTAAACCTCAACTTAAAATACTCCAAAAATGGGGAGATTTTTGATACAGAAAGTAGCGATGTTGTAGGTGATCCAAACCAAGACACTCTGGCTTCCTGCCACAGTGGAGCCCCATTTTCCTTCTTGTTAATACTAATGCTGAGAATGCGTGCAGGCCACCAGGGGAAGCCATGAATTTTCCCCCATACTATATCTCCGACAGATATAGTCCTGCCTTCAGCTGTTACACATTTCGTGACAGTTTTGGTATGAAGTCTCACAGTTAAGGGTGGCACAGTCTTTTCTTCTTTGGAAGAAGATGACACAGATGCATCATCTCCAGGTGCAAAATCACATATTTCTGGTGAAGTCATCTCTGAACCAGAAGACTTTGATTCATCTAGACTATCGTTACTACAGACTGATAAACTTGATGAATCTGCTCTTTTTTTCCTATAACTTAAATAAACAGTCAGATCATCTTGATCCTTGTTTCGACGACTCCTTTTGTACCTCCATTGGTCCTCCTCTCCAGAACTCCCTGATGTCTCTACTGAACTCTTTCCTGTAGATTCTTCAGAATGAAGTGTACCACTATCGGATCTCCTTGTAGGTTGCACATCACTATTTACATTATCTACAAGCTCAGCCTTATAAATTGCAACACTGTCCCCATTACTGAGCCGATGAGGTTTTAATCGAATTCTAGGTGGTGGGATGTCTGCACTGGAATGCAAAGGCCTAGTCAGTTTTAGCTTTGGAATGGTTCCAGGTGGACTAGAGAATGACTTTTCTGGAAGAACCTCCATCGCCTCACAATTTGTATTCTTGTCCTGGTCCATACTTTCATTTTGCATTAACCGTTTCGGACAAAAGGGCTCAATTGAGCCATGTACCCGTGAGGGAATTTTCACAACCTTCCCTTTACCTTGAGGAGTGCTATATGATATTTTTATCACTGGGCTTCGATGCACCAGCTCACCAGAAAATTTATCATCTTTCTTTTCCTTTTTGATTTTCCTATTTTCACAGCATATTACCTCAGGTTTCCTCTTTTCATTTTCCTCCAGGCTAGTCTTTTTCTCATTTTTACTGTTGTGTCTATCTTTGTCATCATCGTCCTCCTCCTCCTCCCGATTTAGTGTGTTTTTGCATTTTTCACAAAGTACCTGCCTAGGCCGCAATCTAATGGTGCTCATTATAAGCTTACCAGGATCGCGATTCTTTGACAGACGTCTTTTTGTACGCTTGATTGTCCGAGGTGGTGGCTGGGGAACCCATTGATTGTAAGTCTGTCTCAATACTAAAGGTTGTGGTAGAGGTACACCTTCGCAATAAGGTGGAAAACAAGGCACAGTTTCTGGTAATGGCTGAAGAGGTGAAACTTGTTCTCTGCCTGGCATCTTGGGAAGTTGCAGGTTGCAGGGCTGCGACTCAGTTTGACAGACTGACTGTTGTTGTTGACCAGGAAGGACTTCACTGGCACATGACTCTGCAGGAAACTCATCTTGCTTGGGAAACTGGTTTGGTAGAAAACCATATAAACCAGACCTGGCAGATACAAGTATCCAAGAAACAACAAAAAAAATTAAAAGCCAACCTGACTCTGAACATAAGACATACAGATTGTGTATTACATCACTTACATTAATACTGCAAGAAAATCCCTCATTTCTGATACATGAACTCCTTTTATTGTAACTAAAATCTAATTGTAAAGGCTTGAAGTTTTATTATAGTATAATTAAAATTTGGTTACATAGCATATCTCGTCACTGAAGGTTGCTCAGTCATATTTTCAGTATCCTACTGTCTTGATTCACTAAACTGGTATTAATGACTCGGATTTTTGCTTTCAGTTGGGGTGGGGTTAAAGGAGAGGCAGAGTCAGAAAACAGTTGTGCAGAAATTTGAATCCAATGATATGCTGGCATACAGAACTAACTAGTTACATAATATTGAACATCACATGTTTTCAAAATGGGCATTTTATTTAAAATAAAAGCATGGCAAATCAATCTATTCCAAGGGCAGATAGCAGACTAAGTGAGAAAATAAAAAGTTATTCAAAAAAAAACAGAAGCAGAACACAATGGTTTCTTAAACTTCTCTACAACATTCTATTTCCTGCAAACATTTGGGAGGAAGCTGAACTGAACACGCATCAGATCACATTTGCAAGTACAGTATTTCAAAATCCTGTTAGTGACAAAGTAAAAAAAACAAGTTTACAATGTTACTTTGACTATTAAAATTTGAAGTTGCAATTTAAAAGATTAACCACGGCATATTTCAGACAGTTTACTGATTCTTACCCTAAGCAATGTCAAATTATTTTTTTTAAATTGTGTAAATGATAACTGCCTAGAAGTGATCCAAGTCATGGTTTGCAGCTGGAATAAGCCAGTAATGATAAACTGGTAGGCTTATGTTAGCCAGGGGGGGGGGGGGGGGGGGGGGGAGGAGATCGTAAGTGATAGTGGGGTAAATTTCTAGTCTGAAAAAGGAACTTGAGAAACTCCACTAGTTTCTCCGCTCACCCACAAAAGTTATCGGTGTCCGGCACAAATTCAAATCGGAGAATGTCTTACAAAATAATCCCGTCAGCTTCTGCTCCCCTGTACCAAAATCAACGATAGGAAAGGTTTAATGGCGGGGGAGAGGGGACATCTCACCCAAGTGGCCATTATACATATGCAAATCTCAGGGGGGGGGCAGGGGAAAGCAGCTTCACAGCCAAGCAACTGTCTTCGCTGGACATCTATACAATTCTCGCATGGATCCCCAATATCAATCAGGAGTGGAAACCTGTTTGTTTTAATACCGAACAATTTGTTTCCCTATTGCCACCCTAGTCAACGTCAGCCCTGCGCAAATTGAGATTGAACCTAGGGCATGCATTTCATTTTAATGGAGTGGACTCACCAGGGAAAAGGATTGCAATTGTACTGCAGCTGCTCCACAGTAATTAAATTTTTAGGTTTGATTTTGTTGTGGATTTTTTCTTGCCCTCACAAATATTTCTTGTTCTAAAGAGGGGAGGATGTGGAAGGAGAAACAAAAGGCCCGAGAAAAAACAATAAACCAGTTTCAATACTGTGAAGCAGAATGCAAAAGATAATTCTTGGCCACGCTCTCGCCCCCCCACCACCCACCAAAAGGGGTCAAAAAATATAGTAGGGCAAGTACATATTGTGCCTTGTACTTAACCAATACTAAAAGTCCCCTTCAAGAACAACTTGAGCTGAATAAAACCATATAATTTAATATTGGAGAACCATTTGTACTGTACAGGGGAGTTGAAGATAAACAGGTGAAGTCCTTCGGACAATTTTTTGCGCTTGATTTCCCTGAACTATACAGGCAGAGCCCACTATTGCTATCTAAAGCTTGAGTTATTATTTTTGTGTTTACTCCTTAGCAGCTTTTTTAAAAAATGCACTGGCTACAAAAACATAGCCAAAAAACTCTCAATTACCACAGACAATGAAGGGTGCAACAGGATGTCAGCACATCTTGTGAGCATCCCAATCAGGCCTGGCTATCTTTAACCAAGTTGGAACATGTAGTATCCAACCAGTCAGAATAAAACACCTATCATGTTTATGCTATAATAAAAAGAAACAGATTTTACATATGGAGCACTTTATATCCACTGTAATGTTAGGTTAGGGAAATGTATGTGAAAGACACAAATTGACATTCAAAACATCCCAATCTAAAAAAAAATATAACATTTGAATGGTAGGTTTACAAAATATTACACCAGTTAACCAGGTACCTCTTCTGCTGAGTGAAAATGCACCAATTACACATGGATTTTTAATCAATTTTATTAAGGAAGGGTGGGGTCTACATACTGTATGTGGCAATGTAAATTCTTATATAATTACTGTATTCTGAATGAAATAATTTGTAAAAAAAGTTAACAAAATGTTGCTGCAAACTTAAGATAATGGTGTCAATCAATAGGAAAACAAGATCATATAGCAGGTACACTAACAGTTTAGGACATTGCTTAATTCCTACAGTTGTTTATTGTGCAAAGATGCAGAGCACGGTTTTGAAAGGTGTTGTGTTGGAGAAAGTGCATTGAATTATAAACTGCAGAGGACAGCAATTCTTTAAATTTTGCTTGTCTGGATGACATTTCTAAAATATAGGATTCAAATCAACAAGAGTGTCAATAATATAATGGCTATATGGAATGGTGGTACTGGATGCCATAAAAATAGTTCCATGTTGTTATAAACTAAATAGCACTCACGGATTAAAATTTTAATTCCCCCAATTTTACAAGGAGGGTCAGAACCGAGAGGGTGTTTGATCTAATGCCAATTACTCATCTCCCTTGTGTTGAAGGCCTCGTCCTCATAGTTTAGCGTGGGTGACTCCCAGCTGGCTGCCAACTCAGGTTGTTTATAATGTGCGTTAACGAGGGCGGGGGGGAAGAGAGGACTTACTTCTTGGCCATGTCTATCAGGATCCCGGTGAAGCTGCTCCCTCCGAAGTTGGTGGACACCACCAAGGTGCCGCTGACGACGTGTTCCACAGTGACGGAGAGCTGGGCGCCGGCTCGGAGCCCCGCTGCGGCTCCGGGCTCGGGGATGAGCGCCGCCATGTTGCTGGCGGGGCAACGCCGGGGTGCGGGGCGGAGGGGGGAGGGGATGGGGGGGGCAGGGAGACGCTGCGGGAAGCGGCGGCGGCGGGAGCGAGCGCTGCTCCGTGCCCGCGCCTCGCCCTTCACCTGTCAATCAAAGGCTGGCTCAGTCACACGGCCCGGAGCGGAGCGCAGCGCGGGCGGCAGACGCATGCGTCCCATCGCCGATCCCGGAGCTCGAGACACAAACAACTGCTGCACAATCACCAGTGCAGCATGGACCATCGACTGGAGAAGACTCCCATTAAAAAAAAGAGCACCGCTCCTCCCTGCAAAGAAACCAGAAAAGGCACAAGTTACAACACAATATAGCGTTCATTTAATATCACACAACTGTTTTGCAATTAAAAAAACCCCACCACTTTCTAGTGTGTTTTTCCTCTTTCTCCCCCCATACAATGGAGGAGAGATTAAACGCATCTGATCCACTTCCTTAGATGCTCATTCCAATTTACTCATTCCAATTTACACCATTAAAAATATAATCCTCATCCAAGCAGAATTGTTTAGATGAAATTAGAGAGACGCTTAATTAGGATTCAGCGGTGTTCATTATTTTCATTATGGAAATCATATGCATTGCACTTCTGAACAGCTGCTGGCGTTTGACTATTTAAGCAGAGAGCTTTCAATTATGGATTATAACCAATTAGTGTTCCAAGATCTTCAATAAATACTGTAAAATATCTCTAGACGTCAGCAAAAATGTGGTTATTGCATAAGTCACAGGCCTATTGAATACTGCAAGCAGGGTTAAACAATCGTGCATAGTCAACTACCAACATGATTTTAAAGTACCCATGTAGATTTTTTAGAAATAAATTGTGCAACAAGAAAGTACAATGCTAACACATGTATCTTCTAACTCGTCCTATAGGGATAGGCTTAAATTACTCATTTATTTTAGAACAATAACTGAATAAATCCATACTGTTGGCCTACGAAGCACATAAACCAAGTCATTGCAATTAACAAGAAACTTTAAACTGGTCATTCTGAGACTGAGATATATGTACCTTCAACAAATCAGAAAGAGGAAATGCAAGAGGTTTTACTTTGAAACAACAGATTAGAACACATCTAAAAGCGCCTTCCCGTAAAAAGAGCAATAAATAATACCTGAGAATGCACCGACTGAACACTACGCGTAGACGGTTTCCTGAAGGTACACCATTTGAAGTCTTTAAAGCTTCCAGCACCAAACGCCCCACAGTGGCCTAATGAGCAAGATGACTAATAAGGCGATGCAAACGATGTATTGCGGAAGCACTAGACAGCGTCCTCTTGTGGCTCTATTACATGTCACTCATAATTGTCAGCCATGATGCCACCAGCACATTTTGCTCACTTTGCAAGCGAGTTAATTTACCATTGCCAGCGTTGTTGTTTTGATAATTCTTTGCCAAGAAAAATATTCTTAAACTTCCAAACGTTCCAAAGAGATAAAAAAGCAAAACTAAACTGAGATTAATTTGCAATCGTGCAATTCTTTGAGAACATTCATCCTCCTCTTTTTTGATTAATTCACGGGATGTGGGCGTCGCTGTTTATTGCCCATCCCTAATTGCCCTTGAGAAGGTGGTGGCGAGCCGCCTTCTTGAAGCACTGCAGTCCGCGTGGTGAAGGTACTCCCACAGTGATGTTAGGGAGGGAGTTCCAGGATTTTGTCCCAGCGACGATGAAGGAACGGTGATATACTTCCAAGTCAGGATGGTGTGTGACTTGGATGGGAACCTGGAGGTGGTGGTGTTCCCATGCACCTGCTGCCCATGTCCTTCTAGGTGGTAGAGGTCGCGGGTTTGGGAGGTGCTGTCGAAGAAGCCTTGCTGCAGTGCATCTTGTTAGATGGTACACACTGCAGGCAGGCAAGTGGAGAGTATTCCATCACACTCCTGACTTGTGCTTTGTAGATGGTGGAAAGGCTTTGGGGAGTCAGGAGGTGAGACACTCTCCACAGAATACCCAGCCTCTGACCTGCTCTTGTAGCCACAGTAGTTATGTGGCTGGTCCAGTTAAGTTTCTGGTCAATGGTGACCCCCCCAGGATGTTGATGTGGGGGCAACACACCAGAATGTGGTCCAACAATTGTTTCATCCTTGAGTATTTACCTTTAAAAACTACTTAGCAAATACCCAGGTAGTTGTTGGGCTCCCAATCAGGAACAGCGCACTTTCATGGTTGGATGTTAAACCAAGACTTATACTTGCTTAGCCTTAGCAGTTCCATCCGCAGTAGTGTGTGCTGGACACTTCTTTCAAATATTACTTACACGATTTTTGTAACTCTCTACTGAAACTTCAGTTAAAATGTTACATTTGTTGATGCACAAAAAAAGCCCAATAAAAGGATGTTGTTTATTGTATGTTGTCTGGGTTTGGTAATAACATCCCGTGTGACTTTGACTGGCACACCCCACCTTTTTCTCCACAGTGCCTTTTTGCATCCTTCAATATGGTCAATCACTCCATTCTCCTCCACCACCTCTCCTCAGTGGTCCAGCTGCATGGTACTGCCCTGTCATGGTTCCACTTCGATCTGTCCCAACATAGCCAGCTCATGTGGAATGACTTCCCCTCCTATACACTCGCCATATCTTCCATCCTTGGCCCCTCCCATTTGTGATCTACACATTGTCCTTTCATAATATTATCCATAAGCATGGGGTCAGCTTCCACACATAGGCTAATATTTCCCAGCTTTACCTCTCCACCACCGCCCACAGCATGAATGTTATTGTGCTGTCTTACTGCTGGTGTGACATCAAATCACAGATGACTCAAGCTTATGATCACCAATTTTGAAGCCATTCTATTTCGATCCTGCTGAAAACTCCTCACCTGCTAACTCCCTATTCCATCCCCTTCCCAGCTATATGTTCACAGTGAACCAATCAGTGCACAAGCTTGCTATCCCTTTTGTCCCAAGCAATGTCACAATTTGACACATGACTGGATAGATGAAGTGATGGATTATACATAGGATACATAACAATGGGGAAACTCTACATATACCGAACCCTTTTGTAAAGTGGTGTAAAGAGGCTCCTTGAACGTGTTCCTGACTGTAATTATTTCTGACAGAGGGTGATTATACACAGCAGGAACGTTTACTTAAATGGTGCTTTTAATATGGCAAAATGACTTAGGACATTTCACAAAGTGACATACCCCGGGATGGTGATGGAGGAGTCTGGGACGTTGGCTGAAAGGTATGATTCTGTGAGTAAGACTATGTCAGGTTGTTGCTTGACTAGTCTGTGGGATAGCTGTTCCAATTTTGGCCTAAGACCCCAGATATTATTGAGGAGGATTTTGCAGGGTCCATAGTTCATTGCACGGTTTCATGTGCCTTTGTCATGTCCGAATCCGATGCCTAGGTCGATGCCAGGTGCCCCGTCCGGTTTTATTTTTATTATGCTTTTTTGTAGCGGTTTGATACAACTGAGTGGCTTGCTAGGTCATTTCAGAGGGCAGTTCAGAGTCAACATATAGGCCAGACTGGGTAAGGATGGCAGGTTTCCTTCCTTAAAGGACATTAGTGAACCAGGTGGGTTACGACAATCTGGTAGTTTCATGGTCACCATTACTGATTTATTCCAGATTTATTTAATTAACTAAATTTAAATTCCCCAATTGCCATGGTGGATTTGAACTCACAATTCACAATCTCTGGATTATTAGTCCAGGCCTCAGGATTACTGGTCCAGTAACGTAGCCACTATGCTACCGTACCCCGCGTATTTTAAACAACATTTGTGTTTTTTGTCAAACTGATATATTCCAAACCACTACTGACATCCCCAGTCAGTAGACTCTTAAACATAATGGAAAAATATCAAATACTTAAACAATGTCAGGAGTCTTATAATATTAAATGAGAAATTTTAAACATAAGGAAGGCTCATTCAACATATGTAAATTAAAGTCCTGTTGTACAGCACACTGCTCCTTTTGCAAGTAGTCTGGCACAACAGGACCATACAAGGTTCGAATCTTCATTGCAACAATTTGAGCCATGTGACAGTATAATAACTCTTCAGCACTAAAACACCTGCCATAATTTCACTTTTGTCTCCCCGCTTTACATTAGGATTATCATTCTGAATGAACAACGCCTCAATTTTAAAATTCTCATCCTTGTTTTCAAATCCCTCCATGGCCTCATCCCTCCCTCTATCTGTAACCTCGACCAGCCCTACAACCAATGTTCCCGCTAAGGTGCGCGGCCACGCAGTAATCTCAAAGGTCCCGCGCAGGCCGCTCACCGGCTTTCCATTGTAAATACCACACATGCGCAGAAATTTAAAGGGACCGCGCATTAAAAGAAACAGGCCGCGCAGAACAAAGTGCAGCTTACAGGGAGCATTGCCTACAACCCTCCGAGATTTCTGCGCTCCTCCAATTCTGGCCTCTTGTGCATCCGTGATTTGAATTGCTCCACATTTGGCAGATTTGCCTTCAGCTGCCTAGGCCCTAAGCTCTGGAATTCCCTCCCTAAACCTTTCCACCTCTCTACCTCTCTTTCCTCCTTTAAGTTGCTCCTTAAAACCGATCATTTTGACCAATCTTTTGGTCATCTGCCCTAATATCACCTTATGTGGCTCGGTGTCAAATTTTGTTTGATAACGCTATTGTGAAGCATCTTGGGACGTTTTACTTCATTAAAGGCGCTATATAAATAAAAGTTGTTGTGGTGTTGTTGTTGTGCTATGTGCAGGTATGGCAGCCTAGTTACTATGGTACTGGACCAGCAAACCCAGAAGTCGTGAGTTCAAACCCCACCACGGCAAATTGTGAAATTGAATTCAATAAGTCTGGTAATTTGTGGAGTAGCCCCATAAAACCCAACTGGTTCACTATGTCATTCAGGGAAGGGTGCTTGCCACCCCTGCTTGGTCTGGCCTATATGTAACTCTAGCCCCACACTATGTGGTTGAATCTTGATGCTACTTGATGCTACTCGGGAAGTGGCCTAGCCACCCAGTTATCCCTGACAGGTCAGCCAGCATTGAGGGAGCTGCTCACAATCTATGCACAAGGTTCATAAGACCATAAAATACATTCATGTTCAGACACCTGCCCATAATGTGACAGGAGAACCTGCATAGCGCTTGAGTCACAGAGCGCCAATTTGGAATAGATGCTTAAGGGACAGCCCTATTAAAAAAAAGCCTGGGTCTTTTCCCCCTTCCACATTCTGCCCCTCCCTTCCTGTTGCTCTCTGTCTGTTCAGGAAACAAAACTATCAGCACTGTACAGGCAGCCAGTAACTGATGCCTGAAATTCCAGCCTCAGCATCCTAGGGCTCCCAGTGCAACATGAGCGACGTGCTGTGACCACCAGAAAAGTATCCAAAATGAGCTGACCATGCATTATTGGATAAGGTCAGCTCATGTGTGCAGTACCTGAGGGGCAACAGTTCTGGCAGTGCAGTACCAAGACTGCATCTTTGGCACTCGTGTTTCAGAAATCAATGTACAGCAAAATGTTGACACACATTCGACTTGTGCTATTGTAAGACAATACTCTTCATCCAGTTGCATTATTAACACAATATGTGGAAGCTGTTGAGTCTTGAGTTTTGTTTTGGTCTGTTTTGTTTACCTCTTCCCTCCTGCCTTATCAGGTTGTTTCCTCCCTATTTACCCTTTCTACAAGGACATTGATACAGTTTAGGGGAAGCTCATCCATCCAAACAGCTTCACCCTGGCCCAGAACTTGTTCCAATGTCCTGAGAACTGATCCCAAACATTTGGGTTTTTTCTTGGTTCCCTGACCCAGACCACTTCAAGGACCTTGTGCTCAACCGCACATCTCACATCACTGCACTACTACGCAAAACTATACAACAACATGACCTATGCAAACTACACAATATAAACAGAATTACACAATTTATAGAGAACGACACAACCCCATGTACGATCACTTATACCACACCCCGAACACCTGCCTTCACAACTGAACTGGTGCAGATTCCTCAACAAACCAGGAGTCTTTTGGTCATCCACATGATTGTCCATTACACTGAAGCTCTGATGTCAGCTGCAACTTTGTTTTGTCAGTACCTTGTCTGGCAGTCGGCAGTAAATGGCTAGACCTGGGATTACATCTCTGCCCTCAACTGGTCAGTATGAAATTCAAATAGGCAAAAATGCTCACTCTCTGCCCTAGATTTTCCACTTGATCATGATCTACGCAACCAACGAGAAGTAGACTAACCCCATTGCCGTTCCTGGGGCCAGACAAACTATTATAATGACAGCAACCTCCCAGCTTCAGGAAAACCAATTATTTGGAGCTCGCTATTTGGGTGCAGAAATTAGTGTGCTGCTGTAGGATTTAAAGCCCCGCAGCAGCTTAAAGGGAGCACAACACAAACACAACAACTTTGAGAATGTCTTGGAGGTCTGCAAGGTCTATCGGAAAGCCCAGAGCCTCGAGGTGCAGAGGAGCCTCTGCATGAAGTCAGACAGAGGAGACAAGCACGAAGTGACACAAGCCCACAAGGAGAGCGGCAAAGCTGCAGTGGCACAAGGTTGCCAGGGCAATCAGTGTGAAGTTGACCACTCCTTGCATGGCAACTCAGTGCCAAAAAAGTTATCAAGGCAAGCAAGGTAAGAGGAGCAAGCTGCACCTTCCCATAAGTATGTCAACCACTTACAGTGACTTCCCCTCACACTGTTTTAAAACGCTCGACTTATTTACCATCAAAGCCCAGACGGTAGCACGGTGCTCTTTATACACCCAGCCTTCACCTGAAAGTGTTCCATCACTCACAACCTTACATGCAATCATCCCACTAAAAGCTTTACATGGAATCTAATTGCTTAGTGCATGCGCCTGTTAGCACATCCATTATGGGATGCAAAGTTACATCAGGGTTTTACTGTATCTCTAGTTTAAAGCATAAGAAAGCTCAAAACAGCAGAGGCAGGACAGGAATAAGTGGCAGAAACGCACCCCCCATCCTAAACTAGGGTTCCCAACCCTCTATGGAGTCTCCAGGAATTAAAGATTAATCTCCAGGACCAAACCGGGAGAAAAATTATAGTGACATTGAAAAAAAATGTGTTTTATTTTCAGTTTCTTTGAACACTTTCATTTATTAGAGATGGGAAAAGTGGGCCGTTTGACTGGGCGGTGCAGGTGGAGGCAAGAGGTCATGTGATCAAACCTCCAGCAATAAGTCAAACCAGAGCTGAACAACCCTACCCCAAACCTCGACATCCTAACGAGGAGCAAGCTCTTCAGATCTTGCAGAGGGAGGCCAAACCAGATCTCAGAGACAGGGGCCGCGATTTCCCCTACCTCGGCGGGTCCGTGGCGGGTGACGTCGGTGGCAGGTCCTGACCCTGTTGCTTGCTCCAGCCCACTGTCCAAAATGATTTCCCCTGATTGGGCTTGTTAAGCCCGCCCAGCGTGTTTCCCGGCCAATTGAAGGAAGCGGGTCTGATTACGTCATTTGATGACACATCATCAGCCGGTATCCTTAAAGGGACCGTGCGCAAATTGATTTTGACAGTTGTGCTGACAAAGCACTGCACAGAGGTGCAGAGCTGCACCCAGGCTCTCCCATGACTCTTATGGAAGGAGTCATAGCACGCAGGGAGGTTCTCTTCCCTTCCAATGGGCGGAAGAGACCTCCCCAGGGGATCAAAGCAGCCTGGTTGCACATTGCACAGGAGGACACAAGATGTCGTAAGGAGGACCAGGCTGCAGTGGCGCAAACCTTTCAATAATCTCAGTAGATCACAAAATGTTAGTATAAAGCCACACTCAACCTCATCCTGCTGTGCCACTCATCACATCCACATCACTCTGCCTTCCCTACCCTACTCCTGCGCATCCTTACTCACACCAACTTACCTTGCACCTCCACCCATCCCTCTCTATCTATATTATCACTTCCCCATCTCACTAGCCACCCCTCACACTCACCCTCATCCTAGTCCAATCATACCAACTAACAACACACAAGGGTAGCCACTTGTGTGTTTAAGCCAATGTTCATGTGAGTTTCTGTTAATGTGCTGTCAAACATTGAAATCTTTATTTTCAACACTTTGCATTCTTGGACAGATTTGTGTGAACCTTTGGAAGTGGCTTAGTGAGTTGCAGTGAATGGTGAGACATAACGGAACCACCCCAATGGTGATGAGTGTGACAGGAATGGCTTGGCCATTGCAGGGATGCATTATGGTGTTGGTGTGGGGTGGTGCCAACCTGGCGCATCATGTGGCAGCCAGGGTGTACAGTGTCAAGTGAAGTAAATCTGGCCATGGTGAGGCCATCCCTGGCCTCCCGGGCAGCAATGTGGTCAGGTGCTGATGCCCTCTGTCCTGTGCAGCATCAGTTGATCACGGAGAAGGTTGGTGTTGTTGTTGGTGCTGCTGGTATGCCTGGTGCTGCTGGTATTGGGGCTGATCGTGGTGGGATTCTGAGGACCAAGGTGAGATAGTTTCAAGGTCACCGATGCTGATGTAATAGATGGCAGGTGAAGTTGAGATGACAGAAACGATCTGTCAATGGTGAGAGAGGTTGCTCCAATGAGGTGACACTGGAAAGAGCATTTACTCCAAACAATCTGTCTTCCAAATGCAGTAAGCAACAGCTTCTGAGCTGGAAAGTGAACATCTGTGAGATGGGAGCTTTTATAGACATTTGCAGCTGTCAAGTAAATAGATGATTCCATGTTCATACAACTCCCGACCTCCTTACCTGACATGATCCCCGAGCAGCGTGGACCCCATGGGCAACTTCGTAAAATGTAATGGTGCACTCAAAATACCTCTTAATGGGCTGTTAACAAGGTCATAATGACCTGAATTGCCTTCCCCGCTGCTGTGTGTCGGGTCTTTTCAACCCCAACAGACCCAACATCTGGGAAAGTAGCGTAGTGGCGGGATGACAGCGGGTTCCGGACCCGCTGTCAAAAAAAAACATTTTCCCACCCAACCCGCCACCGAACGCACCCGCTGACCCCCTGAAAAATTCCCCCAGGGAAACAGAAGGACACATCCTAACTGCAGGTTTCCTTCTCGTTCCACTGTAGTCTGCTGTAACAAAAATGTACATTTTGCCTGTATTAAATTTCTGATTTGGATGTTTTATGGTTAGAATCAGCGTATAAGGGGTTAAAATCTCACAGGCAGGCAAGGGGTACATCTCAACAGAAAAGATCAGAGACCAGACAGACCGACTGCAGAGTTTCACCAGGTGCAAGTTTCTAAGCCAAGCACAATGGGATGCCTGAGGTGTAAATTTGTTAAAATAGCCGGACCCATTGCATTCAATCACACATTTCTTTGCCGTTGTCAAAGTTTGGCTATCCATTCAATAGTGATGAATCGCTGTTGATCTGAAGTAATGATGAGATGCAGGAGTCTATTGCTTTTGTTTCTGTTCAACTTCAAAGGAGTTGGGATTGTATTTCTCTGGAAGCCAGCAGCCAGAGTCGAGCTCTGAGTAGAGCTCTGTGTTTTAAGTTTTGTACTGGCCAGCAGAAGAGCTGGATAAATCCTGAGACTGTGAGGTTTGGTTCACTGGAGGACCCTAGGGTATCCCGGGGAGGTCTGAGGTTCTGGTTGACATCTGGGTTCTGGATCCATTAGCACTGAGGCTGGGGGAGTTCTCCCGGTGTCCTGGCCAACATTTATCCAACCATCACCAAAACAGATTAACTGGTCATTTATCTTATTACTGTTAATGGGACCTTGCTGTGCAAAAATCATCTGCCAAATTTCAACAGTGATTACACTTTATTGGCTGTAAGGGTGCTATATAAATGCAAGTTCTTTCTTTATCTTGGTTTATACATTCCTTACCTCTTGAGTTTTGATAACTTTGAGCCAATCAACGAAGTGTGACTCCAGAATGCAACAAAGGAACTGTGATGTCTGAGCATGACATCAGAAATATGACAGACAAGAAGTGGATGAAGGTGCATGGATTTTGTAAGATAGATGGATGATAACCAACAACAACAACAACTTGCATTTATATAGCACCTTTAACGTAGTAAAATGTCCCAAGGTGCTTCACAGAAGCGTTATCAAACAAAATTTGACACCAAGCCACATTAGGAGACATTAGGACAGGTGACCAAAAGCTTGGTCAAGAGGTAAGTTTTAAGGAGCGTCTTAAAGAAGGAGAGAGAGGTAGAGAGGCAGTGAGGTTTAGGGAGGCAATTACAGAGCTTAGGGCCGAGGCAACTGAAGGCAAGGCCGCCAATGGTGGAGCAATTAAAATCGGGGATAAGCAAAAGGCCAGAATTGAAGGAGTGCAGCGATCTCGGGGGATTGTAGGGCTGAAGGAGGTTACAGAGAAAGGGAGGGGTGAGGCCATGGAAGGATTTGAAAACAAGGATGAGAATTTTAAAATTGAGTTATATCCAGACCGGAAGCCAATCAATGTTCCCCCTAATTTTGTTTGGTCCTGCGTATCCCCTTTAAACATGGTTTTTGTATTGAAAAGCTGGCTGTGCAGGTTCTCTGGAGCACTGCGCGGCCACACAGCTTACGGGGAACATTGGAGCCAACGTAGGCCAGCGAACACAGGGGTGATGGGTGAACGGGACTTGGAGTGACTTAGGATTCAAGCAGAGTTTTGGATAAGCTCAAGTTTATGGAGGGTGGAAGATGCGAGGCCGGCCAGGAGAGCATTGGAATAGTCAAGTCTAGAGGTAATAAAGGCATGGATGAGGGTTTCAGCAGGAAATGGGCTGAGGCAGCAGCAAAGTTGGATCATTAGAACATAGGAACAGGAGCAGGCCATTTAGCCCCTCGAGCCTGATCTGCCATTCACTGAGATCACGGCTGATCTGTGACCGAACTCCACGGGCTGGATTTTACCAGCCCTGAGGAGGCGGGTCTGGAGGTGGGACTGATGGGAAAATCAAACAGAATGGGAGCGGGTCCCGAACCCGCTCCCAACCCACCTCCAACCTATCTTCCCGGGAGTCGGGTCCCTGATTTGCGCAGGGACCCGACTCCTAGCGGCAGGAAGAAGATTATAGCCACTTAACTGCCTGTTAACAGATAGTTAACAGGCAGTTAAGAGGCTTTTTCCCCATTTTGAGACTTCTGCTGCGGGCTTCCCAATATCAGGGAACCCTGCCAGGGCAAGTGAGGCGTGCTGTGGGTCTGTTGTAATGTTTGTGTATAGATGACAGCTGCAGAAGTGGTGTGAAGGATGCAATGGGACACTGGTGAGTATCAGAGGTAAGGAGATGTTGGGAAAGTCATTTTTAATGTGTTTAGATTTTTCTGTAGGTGACAAGTTTTGAAGTGTTTGTGTGGCCTCACCTCAACGGGAGAAGTGACAGATCGCTTCTATACCCTCACCTGCAGCTGCCAACTGTTTTATCCTAAGGAGAGAGTCATTGGAGAGTCTGGGTGCAAGGGCTCACCTTTGTACAGTGAATGTCAGTGTTTGACAGCACCTCAATGCTGTCAAACACTATCAAATCATCTGTCAAAAATAAATGGTTCATGTCCCTTTAAGAAAACCGGCAGATGAAGCGTCATGAACTGACGTCATCTGACACCGGCTTTCTCTTAATTGGCCAGCAAGCCCGCAGAGCGGGCTTAACAAGGCATATCAGGAGAAAATAGCGTCTGTGCGTCGGACGTCGCTGGGGGCAGGACTAGAACCCAGAAGGCAGCAGTCCCGCCCCCAACTCGTCTCGGCAGGTAAAATCCAGCCTCACATGTTTGCCTTTGCCTCATATCCCTTAATACCTTTGGTTAACAGAAATCTATCAATCTCAGATTTATAATTAACAAATTGACCCAGCATCAATTGCTGTTTGCGGAAGAGAGTTCCAAACGTTTACCACCCTTTGTGTGTAGTAGGGTTTCCTAACTTCACTCCTGAAAGGCCTGGCTCTAATTTTTAGGCTATGTGCCTAGTCCTAGACTCCCCAACCAGCGGAAATAGTTTCTCTCTATCTACCCTATCAGTTCCCCTTAATAGCTTGAAAACTTCGATCAAATCTCCCCTTAATCTTCTAAATGCCAGGGAATACAACCCTAGTTTGTATAATCTCCTTGTAATTTAACCCTTGGAGTCCAGGTATCATTTTAGTAAATCTACACTGCACTTCCTCCAAGACCAATATAAACTTCCTAAGGTGTGGTGCCCAGAACTAATCACAATACTCCAGGGGCATAGAAATTCAAAATCGCTAAAAACCTGCCAGTGCCAACGTGGGCCGGAGTTAACGGCCACCGAAAATAATGGCACTGGCAGGACCAGGATATTGGCGCTGGTTGCTAATTAACATTAGCCCAGCGCTAAAAATATTATGCAAGGCCGTTTTCGTGGTGGTAGTCCCGGCAGGAGGCCCAATATAGCATGGCCATAGCGTCATTGCAGCAAGAACAGCCTTATCTTAAAGCATAGTATCATAGAATCATAGAATGGTTACAGCACAGAAGGAGGCCATTCGGCCTATCGAGCCGATGCTGGCTCTGTTGGAAAGCAGTGTGGTCCCTTAAAGGCGAACTGCCTTCGAAAATGAAAAAATAAAAATCATTTAAAAATAGGCAGTTTTTAACCCTTACAGCTGAACTGCATTCTGAAAAAGAAATTAACATTAAAAAGAATTCCCAAATGGGAGTCATGACATAAGAACATAAGAAATAGGAGCAGGAGTAGGCCATTCAGCCCATCGAGCCTGCTCCGCCATTCAATGAGATCATGGCTGATCTTCTGCCTCAACTACATTCACCGGCCCTATCACCATATCCCTTGATGCCCTTACTAGTCAGAAATCTATCGACTTCTGTTTTGAATATACCCAATGACTGAGCCTCCACAGCCCTCTGGGGTAGAGAATTCCAAAGATTCACCACCTTCTGTGTGAAGAAATTTCTTCTCATCTCAGTCCTGAATGGCCTACCCTTTATCCTGAGGCTGTGGCCCCTGGTTCTAGACTCCCCAGCCAGGGGAACCATTCTCCCAGCATCCACCCTATCAAGCCCTGTAATAATTTTGTATGCTTCAATGAGATCCCCTCTCATTCTTCTGAATTCAAGAGAATACAGGCCTAGTTTACTCAATCTCTTCTCATACGACAGTCCCGCCATCCCAGGAATCAATCTCGTGAACCTTCGTTGCACTCCCTCTATGGCAAGTATATCCTTCCTTAGGTAAGGAGACCAAAATTGTACACAGTACTCCAGGTGTGGTCTCACCAAGGCCCTATATAATTGGAGTAAGACTTCTTTACTCCTGTACTCAAATCCTCTTGTAATGAAGGCCAGCGTACCATTTGCCTTCCTAATGGCTTGCTGCACCTGCACATTCACTTTCAGTGACTCATGTACAAGGACACCCAGGTCCCTTTGAGCATCTGCATTCCCCAATCTTTCACCATTTAGGAAATACTCTGCCTTTCTGTTTTTTCTACCAAAGTGGATAACTTCACATTTATCCATGTTATATTCCATCTGCCATGTTCTTGCCTACTCACTGAGCCTGTTGAGATCCCCTTGAAGCCTCTTCACATCCTCTTCGCAACTGACACTGCCACCTAGCTTTGTATCATCAGCAAATTTGGAAATGTTACATTTAGTCCCCTCATCCAAATCATTGATATAGATTGTGAATAGCTGGGGCCCAAGCACCGATCCTTGCGGTACCCCACTAGTCACAGCCTGCCATCCTGAAAAAGACCCGTTTATCCCTACTCTTTGTTTTCTGTCTGTTAACCAATTCTCAATCCATGCTAGTATATTACCCCCAATTCCATGTGCCCTAATTTTGTTCACCAACCTCTTGTGTGGGACCTTGTCGGTTTATCTCGTGGAGCCCTTGGCGGCTCTTGTTGTTGGTTCATTGCGTTAGAGGCCTGTCGGGGCGGTACCTCCTGGAGCTGGACCATGTGTTGAGCAATGCCGACTCGCTCCCAGCTTCCAGTGACCTTTGCTAGTGTCTGCTAGAGCTGGACCGTATGTTGAGCGATGCCGACTCGCTCCCAGCTCGTGGTCTCAGTTCTAGCCCTTGCCTGGCCTTGTCTGTCCCTGCCTCCGATCTCGCCTCGGGTCTGCCTGCCTCGTGGCCTAGCTGCTTGTCTCTCCTCCTGCTCGTGTCATGTGGCTCACCCGTCTGCGCAACTCGCTGCTTCTTGGGGGATTAGGCCCTCAATTATACTGTTCAGGCCTATTGTGTTTTTCGCGCCAGAACTGCTTTACTAAATCGGTTTCTCGTTGAAGTGATTTAGGTTTCAGTTGAGGCCTGTTTATTCTATTGTCTTAGGTTTTGGCGGGCTCGTTAAGTCTGATGACTTTAACTTTGTGTTAACTTGTCCTGATGGCTTCAGATGTCTTCCATTTAGACAGGGCCTTTATCTACGCGCCAAATCTTGCTCCTTTTGTCTTAGGTTTTTGGCAGGCTCGTTAAGTCTGTTCCTGTAGATACTTGGCTAATTGGTTTTTGATGGGATGATGGGCTGTGAAGCTGTGTACTGGAAGTTTTATTGTTTGGAATTGTTGTCAGACTTCCAGCATTCTGTTTGGACCTGGGGATTTCAAAAGGGTCTTGGTTTATTCATTTTTTTGGATGTGTTTGTCAGGTTTTGGGTGAGGCTCTTCCTCCTTGGTTGGATTGCAGTGCAAACATCTCCCAGATAGCTTGGCTTGGTCCCAATATCCAAAAGCTGTCCACTGCCTCACCACACCCTTTCCTGCAGCCTGTGTTTCTGTGACTGCAGGTTTACCCAATGGCCCTTTTAAAAAGGTGTCTTATCATCCAAATTCGTGTTAAGATCCAACACTCACCCCCTTTAGGGTTCTATTCGAGTTTCTGGGGGATTTTGCGAAGCCTACACAATCTAACTATTAGTTTCTAAGTGCCCAGTTATTGCATCCTTTATAATAGATTCCAGCATTTTTCCAACTACTGATGTGAGGCTAACAGGTCTGTAGTTCCCCATTTTCTCTCTCCCTCCTTTCTTAAATAGCAGGGTTACATTTGCTATCCTCCAATCTGCAGGAACCATTCCAGAATCTATAGAATTTTGGAAGATGACAACCAATGCGTCCACTATTCCAATGGCCACCTCTTTCAAAACCCTAGGATGTAAGTCATCCGGTCCTTGGGATTTAGTCCCATTAATTTTGCTAGTACTGTTTTTTTTACTAATAATAATTTCTTTAAGTTCCTCATTCTCGTCACACCCTTGGTTTTCTTGTATTTCTGGGAGGTTTTTTGTGTCTTCCTCCATGAAGACAGAAACAAAGTATTTATTTAATTTCTCTGCCATTTCCTCATTCCCCATTATAAATTCTCCCGTCTCTGACTGTAAAGGACCTACATTTACCTTCGCCAGTCTTTTCCTTTTCACATACCTATAGAAGCTTTTACAATCCGTTTTTACATTTTTCGCTAGTTTGTGCTCATATTCCATTTTCCCTTTTTTTAAATCAATTTCTTGGTCCCCCTTTGCTGATCTCTAAAAAGATCCCAATCCTCAGGCTGACCGCTTTTTCTGGCAACTTTACAAGCTTCCTCCTTTGACTTAATACTAGCTTTAATTTCTTTAAGTTTTCTTTAAGTCTTCAGCTCTTAAAGCTGAATTGCCTTCCACAACTAAAAAAATGGGAAAAGTGCTTCAGCACTAACACAAATGATTAGCAAGCCAGGGAAGGGGCACCCAAGGTTTTCGCGCAGCACTCCAGCTTTGTGCAGGGGGTCAACACTGCAAGAGAGGTCCTCTACCCACAGGGGCCAGGAGGCCCTCCAGAAAGAATGATGTGGGAACACATCACCGAGGCCGCCACTGCCAGCAGTGTCGCCCCCACCACCTGGCTCCAGTGCCCAAAGAAGCTTCATGACCTCAGACCAGTGGTCAAGGTCAGCAATCCCATGTTAGCTGACATTGTTAACGGTTCTCCTCAGGTACTGTCCCCCTCTCCCTCAAATCTGCCATCATCACCCGCTCCTCAAAAAACCAACCCTTGACCCCTCCGTCCTTGTAAACTACCACCCCATCTCCAACCTCCTTTTCCTCTCCAAAGTCCTTGAACGTGTTGTCGCCTCCCAAATCCATGCCCATCTTTCCCGCAACTCCATGTTTGAATCCCTCCAATCAGGTTTCCGCCCCTGCCACAGTACCGAAATGGCTCTCATAATAAGAACATAAGAACATAAGAAATAGGAGCAGGAATAGGCCATTCGGCCCCTTGAGCCTGCTCCACCATTCAGTAAGATCATGGCTGATCTGATCTTGGCCTCAACTCCACTTTTTTGCCTGTTCCCCATAACCCTTGACTCTCCTATAGTTCAAAAATCTGTCTATCTCCGCCTTGAATATATTCAATGACTCCGCCTCCACAGCTCTATGGGGTAGAGAATTCCAAAGATTCATGACGCTCTGCAAGAAGAAATTCCTCCTCATTGCCATCTTAAATGGGCGACCCCTTATTCTGAAACTATGACCCCTAGTTCTAGATTCCCCCACGAGGGGAAACAGCCTCTCAGCATCTACCCTGTCAAGCCCCCTCAGAATCTTATATGTTAATAAGATCACCTCTCATTCTTCTAAACTCCAATGAATATAGGCCCAACCTGCTCAACCTTTCCTCATAAGACAAGCCCTTCATCCCAGGAATCAACCTAGTAAACCTTCTCTGAATTGCCTCCAATGCAAGTATATCCCTCCTTAAATAAAGAGACCAAATCTGTACACAGTACTCTAGGTGTTGTAGCAAGACTTCTCTACTTTTATACTCCATCCCCATTGACATCTTTTGTGACTGTGACAAAGGTAAACTATCCCTCCTCATCCTTCTTGACTTGTCTGCAGCCTTTGACACGGTTGACTACTCCATCTTTCTCCAATGCCTCTCCACCATCATACAGCTGGGTGGGACTGCACTTGCCTTGTTCCATTCCTATCTAGCAAATCATAGCCAGAGAATCACCTGCAATGGCTTCTCTTTCTGCTCCTGCATCGTTACCTCTGGTGTCCCCCAAGGATCTATCCTTGGCACCCTCCTATTTCTCATCTACATGTTGCCTCTTGGCGACATCATCCGAAAAGACAGCATCAGTTTCTACATGCACGCTGACGACACCCAGCTCTACCTCACCACCACTTCTCTCAACGTCTCCACGGTCTCTAAATTGTCAGACTGCTTATCTGACATCCAGTTCTGGAGGAGCAAAAATTTTCTCCAATTAATTATTGGGAAGACCGAAGCCATTGTTTTCGGTTCCCGTCACAAACTCCGTTCCCTAGCCACTGACTCCATCCCTCTCCCTAACATCTGTCTGAGGCTGAACCACACTGTTCACAACCTTGGTGTCATATTTGACCCTGAAATGAGCTTCCGACTACATATCCGTGGCAGAACAAAGACCGCCTATTTCCACCTCCGTAACATCGCCCGTCTCCGCCCTTGCCTCAGCTCATCCGCTGCTGAAACCCTCATCCATGCCTTTGTTACCTCTAGACTTGACTGTTCCAATGCATTCCTGGCTGGCCTACCACATTCTACCCTATGTAAACATGCAGTCATCTAAAACTCAGCTGCCTATGTCCTAACTCGCACAAAGTCCCGTTCGCCCATCACCCCTGTGTTCACTCACCTACATTGGTGCCCGGTTAAGCAACACCTCGATTTCAAAATTCTCATCCTTGTTTTCAAATCCCTCCATGGCCTCACCCCTCCCTATCTCTTTAATCTCCTCCAGCCCCACAACCCCCCGAGATATCTGCGCTCCTCTAATTCTGCCCTCTTGAGAATCCCTGATTATAATCGCTCAACCACTGGTGGGCATGCCTTCTGTTGCCTAGGCCCTAAGCTCTGGAATTCCTTCCCTAAACCTCTCCGCCTCTCTACCTCTCTTTCCTCCTTTAAGACGCTCCTTAAAACCTACCTCTTTGATCAAGCTTTTGGTCACCTGCCATAATTTCTCCTTATGTGGCTTCGTGTCAATTTTATTTGTCCTATAATACTCCTGTGCAGCGCCTTGGGACATTTTACTACGTTAAAGGCGCTATATAAATACAAGTTTGCGCCGCTCACGAAATTAACTAGACATTTTGCGGCGGCGCTAAACGGTACCACCACGATCTCCTGCGCCGGCCGATCGTGACGTCAGTCGAGAGTGCAATGCCCCGGTAGCACCCCGGACCGGATATTGAGTGGCGCCCCCTGTCGTACCGCCTGCCGTTAGCAACGACAGGTTGAGGGGAGCATTTTGCAGTCTGGAAGGGACTGGGGAAGCGTTATTTAAAGACAACCACTTCCTGCCTTTTTTTGTCAGCGAACTTTTTGCACCACGCATTCTGAGTGAGCGAGAGAGACTGCAGGAGATATTCAAAGCTGTGTTGAGGAGTTTTGGGTACTGAGCAGCACTTTGCAGGTTCTTTCTGGTTTGATCTTCCTTTCATCGATTTAGAAGAGAATATGGGGGCTGCAGTCTGAGCTCTTTCCCTGGGCCTCTCCATTGTTCTTTCCAGCAGAATTGATGTACAGGTCTCTCCAGGCCAAGATTCAAGGCTGCAATGAGTAGGATGTGGATGGAGAGCAAGATCGACCCTCCCCTTTAAGAACTGGCCCGCACCATTGTGTGTGTGTTCCATTGCTGACTGACATCACATGAGCTTCGCCAGCGCTCTGAGGTAGCGCCTCGCTCCTCGGCCTTTGCGCCTTAAGAGAGGTGTGTAGCGCCTGATTTAGTGCTCCAATCACCTCCAGGGGCGATAAAAGCCAAGTTTTCAGTCGGAGGCGATAATTAGCGCCAGGCGCTAAACTTTGCGCACGGCCGATAATCGCGCCCCAAACGGGGCTATGCCGAATTTTTCCCCCATAGGAACAGGAGTAGGCCATTCAGCCCCTCGAGCTTGTTCAACCATTCAATGAGATCATGGCTGATCTGTATCCTAACTCCATCCACCCGCCTTGGCTCCATATCCCTTAATACCTTTGGCGAGCAAATCTATCAATCTCAGATCTAAAAATGTAACTGAGCTAGCATCTACTGCATGTTGTAGGAGAGAGTTGCACACTTCTACCATCCTTTGTGCAAAAAAGTGTTTCCTTACTTCTCCGCTGAATGGCCTGGCTCTGATTTTAAGGTTATGTCCTCTAGTCCTAGACTCCCCCACCAGCAGAAAGACGTTTCTCTCTATCTACCCTATCAATTCCTTTCAAAATCCTAAAAACCTCAATCAACTCAACTGTTAACTTTCTATAATCACAGAAAATCTATATTAGAATTATTGCATGGGTCACACATTCCATTGTAAACTGGTATGTAACATTTCCCACAGGGATTCTCATGTTAAAATGTGCAGACAGCTGTTACAGTTGCCTGCTACATTTCCCTGTAACACCAGCAGGTGGCAGTCTAATAGTAGTTTCCGAGCTTAATTTTAACATTTGCCGGCAGTATCCATCTGTCACACCACCAAGAGGTTCTGGTCCCTTGAGGTTTCTTGTGTCGAACTCCATCTGTGAATTTGTCATCATCCCACTGCTCTAGCTCTCGGCTCAGTCCATCCCCACTGTAACATTTCTACTTTTTCCCCTGCATGCATTATTTTTAAATTTGTCTCAGCATTATTTTAAAAATTGAAAATCTTTTTTGAAATTCATCTCCTGCTGCACTTGAAGTTGCTCTCCAAACTCTACCTGTCTCTATTTTATTTTAACTGCTCTCTCCCACAGAAATCTTCTCCCCAATTAAAAATGTTTCAAATTCTTGAAATGCCAAAATTTCTTCACACCCCACTCTGCCTCCTGAACACCATCACTACTTCTGTCCCGACTCTGTCTCTCAAACACACCACTCCTTCTACAACCCACTCTATGCGGGCCAGACCTGGTGGAATCCCCACTACACAGAGGGAGCCCAGCAGATGGGCGGCAGTGGGACACCCGCTGCAGTGCGACGAGGAGGAGGTGCCGCATTTAAAGGCAGCGAAAGCACCCCAAAGATTTTTATCTCAATGTTGAAGAGAGGCTCTTGAAAAATCACAAGAGGTAAGGGGCCTGAAGTGTGGGAAAAGTGGCCATTACTCGGCTCCACATTTCTTCGACGGCACCTCCCAAACCTGCCACCTCTACCACCTGGAAGGACAAGGGCAGCAGGCGCATGGGAACACCATCACCTCCAAGTTCCCCTCCAAGTCACACATCATCCTGACTTGGAAATATATCGTCGTTCCTTCATCGTCGCTGGGTCCAAATCCTGGAATTCCCTCCCTAACAACACTGTGGGAGTACCTTCACCACACGGACTGCAGCGGTTCAAGGCGGTGGCTCACCACTACCTTCTCGAGGGCAATTAGGGATGGCCAATAAATGCTGGCTTTGCCAGCGACGCCCACATCCCAGGAACAAATATAAAAAAAATCCCAAGAACAAATAAAGAAAAGGCAAGAGTGGGATTCCATCGATGCCCCAGGGAGTACTGTCGCCCCTCTCCTAACAGTTCCCGCTGGTTTTAGGCAATCGAGGCAGGAGGCAGGGAAATCAGCCATCAGTTAATGCAGGGTAGCAGTCAAGGGGCTGTTGGCTGAGTGCCCTGCTTGATGGCAGGGAGGAGAATTCCCGGGGAGTTTTCTGTCACTATACCACCTGATTTCAGTATAGCAGAGGAAAATCCAGCCCTTCCTCTTACAAGTTAAGGTTGGTGGTTCTCAGATACCGAGAGGCTTGTCAGAAGGTGCGTTCATTTCAGAGCCAGCAGCCAAAGCCGTGTCTGTGCTTAAAAGCCTGAACCAGCTTAGCAAGGAAGAGTTAAACTAGTAGGTAAATGGCAAAATACTGTGGGTGCTGGAAATCTGAAATAGAAACAGAAAATGCTGGAGACACTCAGCCGGCCTGCTGAGTATTTCCAGCTTTTTCTATTTATATTTTGAATTAGTCGGTAGTCTTCTGTTTCCAGACCCATGTTTAAAGAAAAAGCAAGTTGTATCTTTATTGTTTTCATGTACCAAGGAGTGTAGGGAAATATATATTCTCACTGTTTTAAACTTTATACTGTTTATACATGTATCTCATGTAAATAAATCCATTTGTTGGTTCGAAGCGTGTGTCACAATTCTACGAGAAAGCTTATTCGGTCTGCTGTTTGTACAGAAAGGAGAATTCACATGGCACATCGTGATAGATTCCAATAGCCAGTGTACAAAGTGAGGGTTCTCTGTTCTGATTTCTAGGTCATGCTATTGTTTATTTAGAAATTGGACAATAAAAAGGTGCACTCTGGATTGTTGGAAATATGAGGTCCATTTACGGGAGTAACTAGTGATGCTGGACTTGAGAAAATATCCAGCTTAAAAACCCAAAATCCATGACACCTCTAAAGGCCCCCTCTCCTTCTCTTCCCTGCGGTGCCTCCAAAACACGACTGGTCCTTGTTTCCCCACTGTGTTCCCAAAGGCTGCTGCTCTGTATCTACTCCACTGTACCTCCGAGAGGCTGCCAACCAACATTCAAGCTCTTTTCCCCTGCTCTACCTCAAACGCCACTGCTGCTTCTCTCCACTGCTGTGGCTCAACTTTATTTTCAAAATCCTTGCTGTGCCTGAGCTTTAACAACCATTTTGTAAAATCTCCTGAAATTTGTACTGCCGGATTCCGTGCCTCCACATCTTTCCACTGCAATTCAACCAACTCTCTCCATTATCCCTGAAATAACTTGTTAAACGTGGATTTGGAGTATAAGGCTTAGAAACCAATTACACCTTGCTCACTGTACCTTTTGAACTACCAGTGTCTTTCAGACCTCTAGCCCAAAATTACCCTTTGGGGGTAATTGGCAATTTCCACTGCTCACTTCCCCGCATAGCCATCCCAGTATCTGCTGAAATTGTACATGTCTACATTTACAGATAAATTTTCAAACAGTCCTTGATGCCAAGGTATCACATTGCTGATGTACGTGCCAATTACAATAGCAACACCCATAACTCTCTTATCGCTGCCAATATGGAACTAAGTAGGAGGTTTAAGGAAGGAGAATGAAGTGGTGGCTGGTTGTGCAGTAAAACATGAATGCAGGGTTATCAGTGTCCTTATTTCATTAATGCCCATCCATCTTTCACAGATTCATAAAGACTATAATCTGAATCATGGCTCAAAATTGTGCACAAGGGAGTTGTAATGGGGCTCACATAACACCAGGCTAGTAATTGGAATTTAAACAATGATATTTTGATATTCAGGGATCATAGGAGGGCAGATCGCAATACAGCCCTAGGAAAGCATGCAAATACTTTGTTGCCTGCTGGATTGCATAACATAGCAATGCTGTAGGGTATTACTATGACACCACTTAGTAACTAAACTAACAGATGGTAGAGGAGGATGTGCAAGCAGGCACACAGCAACAAGATTATGCAGCTGTCAGAGATGTTCATAATTCGTAATCACTTGTCTTGAGGAGTTTGAGCACCTTGGTCACATAAAATGGGATTAGAATAGACAGGGCTTGATGGCCGGCGTGGAAACGATGGGCCGAAGGGCCTCTTTCTGTGCTGTATAACTCTATGACTCTATGACTATGACCCACAAGTTGTGCGTTGCACAGAGTCAGGGCTTGGGCATACAAGCAGAGCGAGTCATTAGGGTGCAGCTTGTGAGTGAAGAAATGCTGTCCGTAGCACATGCTGCCGTGAAAAGCTGACAAAGGCCACAGAAAAAAGTAATCAAACTTGATATTTAACGAGATGACAGCAAAAATGACTTTAATTGCCTGAACTACATTTTTAATGTGCAAAAAATCAGATTTTTTTTTCACTTGTAAATAATTACATTCACATATTCTACGCAAAACAATGAAAATCTTGTATAAAATCTCTATTTACAAATTAGTATCAGTTAAGAACATTCCGCTAAGTGGTGCTGTACAAGTTGGAAGAACAGTAAGAGTGATAACAATAAGCAAAGTGATAAGATACTGTGCGTACTGTCAGGTCAGCAGAAGGATGGATACAGAACTGTGGTCATCTGTTGCAAGGATATGTGATGCTCGCATGCATCATAGGGTGGGGGCCGGCCAGTGACAGTACAGGTCAGCCGGGGCATTGAGTCTTCCTGCTTCCAGGAATGCTGCAATGTGATTTATAGGGATGATCGCACAAGAAGCAAATCCCCTGACTCACCCTGAGCAATGCCAATGGAGATCTACTCCTCAAAACCACCTCATGCAGCGTCACCTCCACTGCAGCAGGTTTAGCACTGGGCTGCTCTCTCACTTGCCTGCTGATTCATGCCTGCATCTTGTGCTTCCTTTCCCTTAGTTTTTAGCTGCCTTTTCTTAATCCCTGCCTTCAGCTTTGGCAAAGGTTGCTGATGGGTTGGAATATTTTTTTAAGCCTTTCAGCATTTTTATCACCCTAATCTAACATTTTCCTTTAATTGTCACCATCCCTTTAAGTATCACTGACACACAATTTTCCATTCTCACCACCAAATCACCACTTGGATCTGTGAATAGTTAGGCAAATGGCCTGACCCAGGAAATTTGAGTGCTATTCGCATATTGCCATTCTGGCAGGATTAGAAGCAGTTCATCCATGCTTTTGTTACCTCCAGATTCCAATGCTCTTCTGGCCGGCCTCCCATGTTCCACCATCGGTAAACTTGAGCTCATCCAAAACTCTGCTGCCCTTATCCGAACTCGCACCAAGTCCCGTTCACCCATTACCCCTGTGCTCACTGAGCTATATTGGCTCCCGGTCCAACAACACCTTGAATTAAAAATGATCGCCCTTGTGTTCAAATCCCTCCATGGCCTCGCCCCTCCCTATCACTGTAACCTCCTCCAGCCCTGCTTAACAGACTTTAATTTGGAATCCCGCATGGTATACACATGCTTGGCATTCGCCCTTCCCAAATGCATAACATTACATTCTCAAGGGCAATTAGGGATGGGCAATAAATGCTGGCCTTGCCAGCGACGCCCAGATCCCATGAACTAATAAATAAGGAATAAAAAAAAAAATTTAGCCAATTAAACTGACAGATTCGGGCCAATTCCCCCATCGCATCTAAGTAGATTAATTGTTTTTTTTTGTGTCATCCAAGGTTCTAACACTCTAGTACTTGAGAAAAGCTAATTCAAGAACAGTCCAGTGCAATGTTAACAGTAAAACTCTTAAAACATTTCATAGCGCACAAGAGATTCTGTGATTGTAGCAACTCAATTGTACCAACATAACTGAGTGAATTAAAGTAATGCTACACCATTTGCAATACCGGTTCCACATGTTGCAGCTCATGTTTCAGCTTCTGCAGCTGAATATTCAGTATAGACTTGAAATTCCACTCAACATTATTTTTAGCATACTGACTAACATGCTCATGCAAAATTCTTATTTGTGTTATGATTTAGTTAAAATAGACACACTGAAGTTTCACACGAGCAGGTTATCAGTGTACTAAAGATAGTGCTCAGCAATATTTGAACCTTTACATTATTTGTTAACTTGAAATCATTGCAGTCAGATGCAGTGTTCAATAGGTAAAGCAGTCCTTAACTGTTGTTTTTGTAAAGCTTAGAATTTGACTCATTTTGCATTCAGGTATTCAAAGGAGCCAGTCATGTAAAGTGCAGACTTAAAAGCAGCATGTTGGAAACTGAGAATATCAGCGGGTTATGCATCAGTGTGATAGTTCAAAGGACATGCATGATAAAGACTGCATTTAAAGTCACATAGCACTTATTCTTCTTCTTCTCTTCTTAGGCAGTCCCTCGGAACCGAGGATGACTTGCTTCCACATTAAAAATGAGTTCTCAGGTGACTGATGAGTCCAATGCGGGACCTACAGTCTCTGTCACAGGTGGGGCAGACGGTGGTTGAAGGGACGGGGGTGGGTGGGGTGCTTGGGTTGACGTGCGCTCCTTGCGCTGGGCTTCCGCTTGCTCCCAGCAAAGAGACTCAAGGTGTTCGGCGCCTTCCCGGATGCTTCTCCTCCACTTTGTGCGGTCTTGGGCCAGGAATTCCCAGGTGTCAGTGGGGATGTTGCACTTTTTCAAGGAGGCTTTGAGGGTGTCCTTGAAGCGTTTCCTCTGCCCACCTGGGGCTCTCTTGCCGTGTCGGAGCTCCGAGTAGAGCGCTTGTTTTGGGAGTCTCGTATCGGGCACTTATTAGGCTAGTGACAAAAAGCACAAACAACACAGCAGCCCAGTTGTTCCAATAACCTTGCACTTGGTAGTACTCAAGATTGTGGTGAATGGGCTCAGTAACACCAACTTTCGATTAACAAACTTTGAAAAGAGCCAGTAGCAGGATATTTATCAGTATGTGTTATAAAGAATGCAGCACTGAGCCTATTAATATACATATATTATTTCTGAAATTACAATGGATTTTCACTGAAACATTGAGGCTGATTTTCCTCTTCTGGTGCAAGTCATGTTTCTTACATAGAATTTACAGCACAGAAACAGGCCATTTGGCCCAACTGGTCTATGCCAATGTTTATGCTCCACATGAGCCTCCTCCCACCCATCTTCATCTCACCCTATCAGTATATCCTTCTATTCCTTTCTCCCTCATGTACTTATCTAGCTGCAAAGAACCCTATCTATCCCCTTAATGATACTATCCCCTATCACTACAACATTTCTTTTTACTCCCCCCACTTGAATGGCTCCCCGTACCACAGTGCTGTGGCCAGGTTGCTCATCCTCCCTGCAGTCCCTGCTCCCGTCCTCACAGGGAGTAAGAGCCTCGAACCTGTTGGACAAGAGCAAGGGCTGCGGCTCCTCCAACACTACCTCCTGGATCCCCGTACCTGCCTCACTCGTAGTCACACCCTCCTGTCCCTGATCATGGGCTACATCTGAATTAGTTAATCTAATTGGTGTGACTACCTCCTGGAACAGAGTCCAGGTAACTCTCCCCCTCCCTGATGTGTCGCAGTGTTTGAAGCTTGGACTCCAGCTCATCAACACGGAGCCGGAGTTCCTCGAGCAGCCAACACTTACTGCAAATGTGATCACCGTGAACATCAATGGTGTCCTCCAGCTCCCACATATTGCAGCAGTAACACATCACCTGCTCTCCCATTCTATGTAATTAATTACATTTATTATTATTTACCCTTTAATTAATTTAAATTAAAACAATACACTTCTGTGACAGTTCGTTCTGAGTCTCCTCACTCCGTCCTGACAGTTTGATCTGAGTCTCCTCACTCCGTCCTGTGGCAGTTTGTTCTGAGTCTCCTCACTCTCCGTCCTGTGGCAGTTTGTTCTGAGTCTCCTCACTCTCCGTCCTGTGGCAGTTTGTTCTGAGTCTCCTCACTCTCCGTCCTGTGGCAGTTTGTTCTGAGTCTCCTCACTCTCCGTCCTGTGGCAGTTTGTTCTGAGTCTCTTCACTCTCCATCCTGTGGCAGTTTGTTCTGAGTCTCCTCACTCTCTGTCCTGTGGCAGTTTGTTCTGAGTCTCTTCACTCTCCGTCCTGTGGCAGTTTGTTCTGAGTCTCTTCACTCTCCGTCCTGTGGCAGTTTGTTCTGAGTCTCCTCACTCTCCGTCCTGTGGCAGTTTGTTCTGAGTCTCCTCACTCTCCGTCCTGTGGCAGTTTGTTCTGAGTCTCCTCACTCTCCGTCCTGTGGCAGTTTGTTCTGAGTCTCCTCACTCTCCGTCCTGTGGCAGTTTGTTCTGAGTCTCTTCACTCTCCGTCCTGTGGCAGTTTGTTCTGAGTCTCCTCACTCTCCGTCCTGTGGCAGTTTGTTCTGAGTCTCCTCACTCTCCGTCCTGTGGCAGTTTGATCTGAGTCTCTTCACTCTCCGTCCTGTGGCAGTTTGTTCTGAGTCTCCTCACTCTCCGTCCTGTGGCAGTTTGATCTGAGTCTCCTCACTCTCTGTCCTGACAGTTTGTTCTGAGTCTCCTCACTCTGTCCTGTGGCAGTTTGTTCTTATCTGGCTAAGTAAAGAAATTAAGGATAGTATCCAACTAAAAACAAGGACATATAAGGTAGCCAAACTTAGTGGGAGGATAGAAGATTGGGAAGTCTTCAAAAGACAGCAAAAAGTAACTAAAGGATTGATTAAGAAAGGGAAGATAGATTATGAAAATAAATTAGCAAAAAATATAAAAACAAATAGCAAGAGTTTCTATAGTTATATAAAAAGAAAAAGGGTGGCTAAGGCAAACGTAGGTCCCTTAGAGGATGAGACCGGGAAATTAATGGTGGGAAACATGGAGATGGCAAAAATGCTGAACAAATATTTTGTTTCAGTCTTTACGGTAGAGGACACTAAGAATATTCCAACACTGGACAAACAGGGGGCTCTGGGGGGGAGGAGCTAAATACGATTAAAATCACTAAGGAATTGGTACTCAGTAAAATAATGGGACTCAAGGCGGATAAATCCCCTGGACCTGATGGCTTACATCCTAGGGTCTTGAGGGAAGTGGCAATAGGGATTGTGGATGCTTTGGTAATAATTTTCCAAAATTCCCTGGAATCAGCAAAGGTCCCGGCAGATTGGAAAACTGCTAATGTAACACCCTTATTTAAAAAGGGTAGTAGGCAGAAAGCTGGAAATTATAGACCAGTTAGTCTAACATCTGTGGTGGGTAAAATTTTGGAGTCTATTATTAAGGAGACAGTAACGGAACATTTAGATAAACATAATTTGATAGGACAAAGTCAGCATGGCTTTATGAAGGGGAAATCATGTCTGACAAATTTGCTTGAGTTCTTTGAGGACATAACGTACAGGGTGGATAAAGGGGAACCAATGGACGTAGTGTATTTAGACTTCCAGAAGGCATTCGACAAGGTGCCACATAAAAGATTATTGCTCAAGATAAAAAATCACTGGATTGGGGGGAATATTCTGGCATGGGTGGAGGATTGGTTATCTAACAGGAAGCAGAGAGTTGGGATAAATGGTTCATTCTCGGACTGGCAACCAGTAGCCAGTGGTGTTCCGCAGGGGTCGGTGCTGGGTCCCCAACTCTTTACAATCTATATTAACGATTTGGAGGAGGGGACCGAGTGTAACATATCAAAGTTTGCAGATGATACAAAGATGGGAGGGAAAGTAGAAAGTGAGGAGGACATAAAAAACCTACAAGGGGATATAGACAAGCTGGGTGAGTGGGCAGAGATTTGGCAGATGCAATACAATATTGGAAAATGTGAGGTTATGCACTTTGGCAGGAAAAATCAGGGAGCAAGTTATTATCTTACTGGCGAGAAACTGGAAAGTACTGCAGTACAAAGGGATCTGGGGGTCCTAGTGCAAGAAAATCAAAAAGTTAGTATGCAGGTGCAGCAGGTGATCAAGAAGGCCAACGGAATGTTGGCTTTTATTGCTAAGGGGATAGATTATAAAAACAGGGAGATATTGCTGCAGTTATATAAGGTATTGGTGAGACCGCATCTGGAATACTGCATACAGTTTTGGTGTCCATACTTAAGAAAAGACATACTTGCTCTCGAGGCAGTACAAAGAAGGTTCACTCGGTTAATCCCCGGGATGAGGGGGTGGACATACGAGGAGAGGTTGCGTAGATTGGGACTCTACTCATTGGAGTTCAGAAGAATGAGAGGCGATCTTATTGAAACATATAAGATTGTGAAGGGGCTTGATCGGGTGGATGCGGTAAGGATGTTCCCAAGGATGGGTGAAACTAGAACTAGGGGGCATAATCTTAGAATAAGGGGCTGCTCTTTCAAAACTGAGATGAGGAGAAACTTCTTCACTCAGAGGGTAGTAGGTCTGTGGAATTTGCTGCTCCAGGAAGCTGTGGAAGCTACATCATTAAATAAATTTAAAACAGAAATAGACAGTTTCCTAGAAGTAAAGGGAATTAGGGGTTACGGGGAGCGGGCAGGAAATTGGACATGAGGCTGAGTTCGGATCGGTGAGGGCCCTGTGGGTGGCGGAGCGGGCCCAGGGGCTGAGTGGCCGGGTCCTGCTCCTACTTCTTGTGTTCTTTAGATTTGAGGTGAGGATCAGATCAGCCATGATCTTATTGAATGGCGGAGCAGGCTCGAAGGGCCGATTGGCCTACTCCTGCTCCTATTTCTTATGTTCTTATGTTCTTATGTTCCCCTTAAATGCATCTATGCTATTCGCCTCAAGCACTCCGTGTGGTATCAAGTTCCACATTCTAACCACACTCTAGGTAAAGAAGTTTCTCCTGAATTCCCTATTTGGATTTATTAGTGATTATCTTATATTTTAAAAATCTGCCTAAATTGCAACTCTTGAGTCAGTTCATTTACATCTTTGTTCACAAATCCAGGTGCAGACTGTGCTAAGTGCAGGAACACAGCAGTGACAGGGGAGAAAAAAAGTATGTAAGTGAAACTTAAAGGGATGGGGACAATTAAAGGGAGTGTCAAAAATTCTGAAAGCCTTTAGAAAGGCTCAAAAGGCTTTCAACCCAATAGCAGGGTTTGCCAAGGCTGAAGGGCAGGGAATTGATATGTGACAGCCAAAAATGAAGGGAAAGGAAGGTCGATGTGCCTGCCTGAGGCTACCGCTGACTGGCTCCATCACTTATTGTGCTAACCTAATGGTGCATGTTAGCAGCATGGCAGAACTCTGCATCTGCTCCAGACCCCATGAGGACACTTCCCTGCAGCTATTGCTAGGTGAGTGCAACAATGCCTGCAAATATGATTGGTGGCATTTTGGCAGATACGGCCAACCAGGCCATGCTGACTGATGACCTGGCATGCCTTCTTTGATGCAGTACCACATAAAGCTGTGATTGGGGTGATTGTGAAGAATCATCCACCATAACTGTTAGTCGGGCCTTCACAGGTACCTGTGCCACTGGGCCTGTTGTCACAATATACATTGAGAGTTGGAACCTCCATCTGTACCAATCTTCTGCCAAAGCAAGATCTGGTCACCTCTGTATGCAGAAATGGATGTGCAGGTTGGGCACAAAGCACTTCTCATGCCTCGCAACTTACTTGCCATCCCTTCGGGTCCTCTTCTTCCCAGCAATTGACATCAGGGGATATCCTTGGGAAACCCACTGATTGCGCCATGAGGAGGAAAAAAAAACAACTGGTACAATGGCTCATGAGAACTAAACAGAAACAATGAGCAAAAGTGGACTGGATATGGCCTCAGAGCAGCAAACAGAAACTTCCTTGTGGACCAGTTAAATGTTGTTGCTTGCACTGCTCGTCACCTGGTAACCCCGGATGCTCGGTTATACTGAACGTAGTTTTTTGCTGCTGTCTATATGGTGTTGACATCAGAAGAAAATGCCAGAGTCCTCAGAAGAGTGCTCCATGTCATTAACATATGCTCATGATGCGGAGATGCCAGTGTTGGACTGGGGTGGACAAAATTGAGAGGTCGCACAACACCAGGTTATAGTCCAACAGTTTTATTTGAAATCACAAGCTTTCGGAGCTTACTACTCCTTCGTCGGGTACTACACCCGACGAAGGAGTAGTAAGCTCTGAAAGCTTGTGATTTCAAATAAAACTGTTGGACTATAACCTGGTGTTGTGCGACCTCTCAATTAACATATGCTGCCAGGGCACTGCCTGTTTCACATGGGAGCGGCTGCTGTCCCTCCCCCGCCCTGCCAGAAATGGGCGCTGAGCATTGAGAGAAAAAAAGTTGATGACAACTTTTAAATTGTAAGGGTTTATGATTCAGCCGTATACGTGCTTTATACTTCGCTTATTCTTTAATACATAAGAATATAAGAAAGTATGCAATTACTTAATAAAACACTTCCAACAGTGGACTGGAATGGGATTTTTTTATAACAGTACGAAGCCCTAAGAGGTTATCACTCCACAATCTTTCCATGCATTAAGCAACAAGCAAAATCATCCAACATGTATAAATAGTATGGGTAGGTTAAGGCTGTGTTACTCTAGCAGAAATACCTATCAAATACAGAGAGGTTTCTGTCAGTTCTTGGCAAAATTCTCTCTGCTGAGAGAAAACCCATACTTTGAACTTATCATTGATAAGCGGTAAAATGCTTATTTTTTGTGATAATCCCATTTTCAGCTGTATTAATAAAACTGCACCAGGTTACCACTCTTAAATATATCAATGAATATATTTTAATGCAATTTAAAAAAATTATTACATTCTAAAACAATGCCCGATTGCGCCGGTCCATGGCGGATTTTACGTTCGGTGATATGCAAATGAGATTAAGCGGAAACTTGAGCAAAAAAAATCACTTCTGAAAACTAGCGCAATTTTGAGCGCAATTTGCACCCGATTTGCCGATTGCGTCCAAGACGGAAACTCTACCCCCAGGTCTTTTGTGCTTCTTGGTTGTTAGCCCCATGGAGAGGAAAGTATTTAATTTGGCAGCGCAGCCTTTCAGGCTTAAAGGTGGATACTACCCGTACCTATTTAATCACATCCTCAGACCCCAGTCTGCTCAGGGCAATCCCAGCTAGGTATAGCTTAACTTCAAGCTGGCAGTCCCTCCATGAATCTTGCCACTCCGAAGAAGCACTTGAAATTTGCAAGAGGAGTTCTTAAAATCACCCAAGTTATTGGTAGTAAAGGACTTTATTACAGCTACATACACAATACAACAGGTATTGTAAACTACATGTTCTTTCCCCTCCATTATGGACTGAATGGCCTTTTCTCACTCTATTTTGTATATCTTTATGTATAAACAATAAGAAAAGCATCAAGCACGTACAAATAATGCTGACAGTCTAGTCTGTCCTGCTACAACAGATATACTTGCAACAGTCATTTATTTTGTTGCAGTTGTTTGGTAGTGAAGGTGCATTGTAGCACAGTATATGCCCACAGTACAGTATTTATGGACTGAATCTGTGTCCATGCCATGGGCTGTCTACAGATCCTGAAATAAGATACTTATTGTAATTCTAGGAGGAGAGGTTACTAAGTGTGAATAGAAGTCAGAAGCAGAAATAGTTTCACATGATGGTTTGATTTTTTGTTGTTTCCCAGTATTGACAACCTAAAAATGTTGTACAGTAATTTATAAGGCCGTGTAACTCTAGAATGCAGAAGATGAGAATCAATCAGGAGAGTATCTTTTAATACAGCTCATCATTGTAATTTTAATATAATAGCACAAGTCTCATCAGGTAATAAATAAACAGGAGTCAGAAATTGAGACCAGCGCCAAACACATATGCTGATACAACTCCTATAAACACAATTATAATTGAAACTGTGTTCTGTTGCTTCAGATAACAAACATGATTTATCAACTTGGCACTCAACCTTGAAATGTTGGAAATGGGAACCATGTTGCAGGCACTTCAAAATAGCTCTTTTTTCCAGCAGAAATTTAAAGCAATCTCAAAGGCATGTGACGGCTAGCAGCAGCTACACTTCGTCATCAAGTGGTGGGGGATTCAGAGAGGAGAGGTACAGGGATCTTGGGGAAGGGTAAATGTGCTTATGAAAAATGGAACCTGAGGGAACCTATCTAATTGCGATTGCCTTTATAAGATCACAAGATATATAGCACATCTCAGCTCATTCATCCGAGACTCTACAGTCGCCCATCACTTTGCTTAATGATTGTTTGTCTTTACTATCCTACATGGAAGTTTATTCCATGTGTTGACCACTCTTTATATAAAGAAGAACTTGCTCACATCAGTCCTAAGTTTGCCTTTCACTAGTATGAATTTGCTTGGGTTGTTACTGTTACCGGGAGGTTGATTTAACGACAAGTTCGATGTCCTGTGAGACAACATTAGTTGTGATCTAAGATCGCCTAACAGGGTGGCCCGCGAGAAGGCTGTCATCATCCACCCCAGTCCGCATGTCAAATCCGTTGCTGTCCAGCTGAATTCTACTATGAGAATTATCACTGGTACGCTTTTATCGACACCAACACCTTGGCTGCCCGTGCTTGCAAACATCGCACCACCACACCCACGCCGTGAATATGCAGTCTCCAGAGAATACAACCGCTACACCAGCAAAGACATGCCGATCCAGGCCAACTTGAACAACCTACCACCAACCCGTCTCAAATCTAGAAGGCCATTTGGACCATTGCCGAAGCCCTTCAGCGATCTCCCCTCAGCCTTGATGACCGATGGCCAAATGCTTGGAAGAACTGTGACATTCAGAATGGATTCCTTATAGAGGACCCCACAGTACAACTTGAAGGATCAAACCTTCCTCGCAAACAGTGGACAACCATCAACCGCCTCAGAACTGGTCATGGTAGATGCTGCCACCTTCTCCATAGATGGAAGATTAAAGCATCCCCATCATGCGACTGTGGAGCTCCTGATCAGACCCTGGAGCACATCATTGAGCACTGCCCTCAGAGGAAATTCGCAGGCAGCCTACAAGATATCCACGCTGTTACACCGGAAGCTTTGGCCTGGATATCTGACTTAGATATTGACATTTGATTTGCTTTGCTACTACCATACGAAAGACGACGACGACTAGTATGAATCTGAATCCCCTTGTCCTACTAAGTTCAAGGAGTGTTTTCAATTTATCTTTGATCATATGGTAATTTTTGAAAGTCTTCTTCTGTGGGATTTATAGAGGGACTACTGGGTTGAAACAAAGGTCTGCTTATTTTTAAGTAGTGTGCTGAATTTACCAGGGCTGATCTTCCTCCCCTCCTCACCTGGGTGTAAATCAGGAAGAGTGCATGTGAAGTGAACCAGTCTGTATTTCCGAATTTAGGTCATCATCATAGGCCTTGAGGCACCCCAGGCACGAGGCATTGGAAGATAATATTTAAGCACCATAATTTTTTTTTCAATTTCCAGAGGAAATGTAATATCAACTATAGTTTACAAAGAGAATGCACAGGCAGGAGTAGTGTCGTCTGCAAGATTTGTGATACAAGAAAGCATACTACAGCAATGCAATGCAATGCATTAAAAAATTGTAACTGTAGACCGCAAGCGAGAAAAAATCAGCAACAGCTTTTTCTTTTTCTTTCTATAAGGCATATGAAGGTGGCACTGTGTTATTTTCTCCAGGGACTAGCATTATTGTATGATCAAAATGTGTTATGAGCCCTGCTGACTTATCTTCACCCCCTATGGAGAAGCACTTTACCGTTTCTTCACACTCCTCCTGACAGCTCCTACATATTTAATAAAACTGCAAGGGAGATGGATCTGAAACACATATAGGCACAGTTATCCAAATGTTAACGGACTTTCATTTCCATCACTGTACATGTTTACACCAGGTTAGATATTTTCTTATTTTGCACTTTCTCCATGCTCCCTGGATCCTAGACTTCAAATTTGATGCAATAGCTTGTCTCAGCCCATACCCGAGTGGTATTAACGATGACAATCATTCCAACAGTTCATCACTCTTTACAATGAGGAGTAATTAATTTTCATAGATACTGTTCTCCATATTTTTTATTTTAAGAGACTGAGGAGTTTGTAAAACTTACTGATGATAATGATATGAGGAGCTAAAGCACAGGAAAGCTCAAAAGTCTTTCTGCGAGGGAAAGCTCTTTCTTCATCACAGATTAGAACGATTCACCAAAACCCTTCAGATTACTGAAAAACTTCAGACAAAAGAAATATGAACTACTAGTTAATCTCCTGTGTCATTGTACATGTGGTGTTAAGAGCAAGTGCCAGATGAAGCTAGGCTAGAGGGCTGGACATAATTTTACTGGGGTGCACAGACGTAATTTAGTTCCCATATTAAAGTCACACATTATTTTTATACAATAATCTGATTTGATATTGTTATTTATTTTTAAATGGACAACTGTATGGCAATTTAGGAAGCAGAGCAGTAGAGATGGTTGGAATATGGAAACTTCTCTGCAGCATAGGCTGAGGAGCCAAGAGACACAAACTAGGGTGCTTCAGCACCACCACTGGCAGGAGGTTTTAATTACAGTGAGGCAAGATTAAGTGGGCAGTTTCCATTATAAATGTGGACATCGGAATTTATAACGGAAACGTTAACAGAAAGTATATGCAAGACATAAGATTTTTAATTTCCTAATATATGAAGTAACGGAGAGCGTTGATGAGGGTAGTGTGGTTGATGTTGTGTATATGGACTTTGATAAAGTACCACATAATAGACTTGTTAGCAAACTTAAAAGCCCATGGGACTAAAGTGGCAGTGGCTGCGTGGTTACGAATATGGCTAAGGGACACAAAACCAAGAGTAGTGGTGAACCATTGTTCTTCAGACTGGAGGGAAGTATAGAGTGGTGTTCCCCAGGGGTCGCTATTAGGACCACTTCTCTTTTTGATCTATGTTAATGACCTGGATTTGGATATACAAGGCATAATTGCAAAGTTTGCAGATGACATGAAACTCGGAAATGTAGTAAACAATGAGGAGAATAGTAACATATTTCAGGATGACATAGACAAACTGGTGAAATGGGCAGACATATGGCTGATGAAATTTAATGCAGAGAATCATGAAGGGATACATTTTGGTAGGAAGAATGAGGAGAGACAATATAAACTAAGTTGTACAATTTTAAAGGGCTTGCAGGAACAGAGAGACCTAGGGGTGTACGTATACACATCTTTGAAGGTGGCAGGGCAAGTTGAGAAGGCTGTTAAAAAAGCATATGTGATCCTTGGCTTTATTAATAGAGGCATAGAGTACAGAAGCAAGGCAGTTACACTAAACCTTTATAAAGCACTGGGTAGGCCTCAGCTGAAGTATTGGGCCAGAAATTCGGCTCTCCGGCTTCCCGCGGGTGCAAGGATCGCGCGCGTACTTACCTAGCGCGCCTGCTGTTGTGCTTCGGGCCCGCGTGGAATTCAGCTCCTGGGCCTCCTGCAGCTGCCGGCGCGCAGTGCTTGCGTATCCCAGGGGCGCAGTTAGTTCGAAGCGTCCCCTGGGATCACGTGGGCCATGGAGAGCGAATTGGAGCAGGGAATCTTCATTCATAGATTTTGACAGGAAGACCTGTCAAATCTATGAATAGAGATCGGCCCCAAAACCTCACTAAAACTTCAAATAAAAAAAAAATCACATTTTTAAAATAACTATAAATTACATAAATTAACTACTTTAAACAAAAATTAAAATTTTTGAAAAAATTAATTACACTTTTTAACGGTGCTAAAAATAAACTTACCTTTCTTTAAAGTATGTAAAAAAGATAAACCTGTTGAAAAAATGTTTAAATTGTACTTAATTCACCACTTATCTAGTTAAAAGCAGGCCTTGCGCCTCCTTTTTTCCTGCGCAGCGTCTCTGTACTTACCCTCACGGAGAAACCTGAAAAAAACCCTGAAGTTTGCTGCATGCGCGCTGCCTCTCCGGCGCATGCGTTCGACCTCTGATTCCCTTCCTTCAGGGGAATGGAAGTTCCGGTTTCCAGCGCATGCGCGAAACCGGCACTTTTGTTGGGTCTACGGGTGAGTACACAGCGCGTACTCACCTGTGGACACCCGAATTTCTGGCCCAGTGTTCAATTCTGGGCACCACACTTTAGGAAGGATGTCAAGACCTTAGAGAGGGTGCAGAAAAGATTTACTGGAATGGTACCAGGGATGTGGGACTTCAGTTATGAGGAGAGACCGGAGAAACTGGGGTTGTTCTCCTTAGAGCAGAGAAGGCTCAGAGGAGATTTGATAGAGGTGTAAAAAGTCATGAAGGGTAAATAAGAAGAAACTGTTTCCATTGGCAGAAGGATCAGTAACCAGAGGACACAGATTTAAGGTGATTGGCAGGAGAACCGGAGGCGACATGAGGAAACATTTTTTTACACAGCGAGTTGTTGTGATCTGGAATGCACTGCCTGAAAGGGTGGTGGAGGCAGATTCAATAGTAGCCTTCAAAATAGAATTGGATAAATACTTGAAGGGAAAAAAATACAGGACTATGGGGGAAGAGCAGGGAAGTGGGATAAATTGGATAGCTCCACCAAAGAACCGGCACAGGCACGATGGGCTGAATGGCCTCCTTCTGTGCTGTATCATTCTATGATTTCCCTCAGTCTCCTTTGGTGTTGAACACAGGGACTGAAGACTGAGTGTCATTTTCACGTGAAGAGGGTTAGTGAGCAGAGGATAACTGGATTAGGGCACACAGCATAATTCTGACCCCATTTTAAAGTCTACATTCTGCACTTATATTTCTATTTCTATTGCAAATTCATATATGCACATATATGATGGAAAGTACCTGTGCAAATTTGTCATGTTGCAATTACACAATTCTCCCATTGGTGGCGCTGCAACACCTACACAGGGGAGTGGGAGGCTGTAGTTACAGAATGACAAAATTGCACAAGCCAATTCCATTATAAATAGGGCCAGTGAAATCTATAATGGAACAAAATTTACACAAAGTGCATGCAGATGTAAGCTTTTAAATATTTTAGTCGGTAGCATAACAATGAACAATTTCAAATAACAACAGAAAACGCTGGAAAAACTCAGCAGGCGAGGCAGCATCCGTGGAGAGAGAAACAGAGTTAACGTTTCAGGTCGAAGACCTTTCGTCAGAACTGGAAATAGCAGGAAATGAAATAGATTTAAGGCAAGGATAAAGCTGGGAAAAGGGGGAGGAGATGAAAGAACAAAAGGAGAGATTAAGAGACATTAAGAGATGATCAAGGCAAGAGGTGGTGTTAATGTGACAGGTTGAGGCTAAAAGAAGTGTGAAATGCACTGGCAGAATGAAGGACAGCTACCAGCTTCTAGGAGGGAAAAAAAGGGGGGGGCAAACAAAAGGGTGGATGAAAAAATAAAATATAAATGTGATAGGGGCTGAGGATATGATCTAAAATTGTTGAACTCGATATTGAGTCCAGAGGGCTGTAGGGTGCCTAAACGAAAGATGAGGTGCTGTTCCTCGAGCTTACGCTGCGCTTCCGTGGAACAATGTAATAGGCCGAGGACGGTGAGGTCAGAGTGGGAGTGAAGCAGTGAATTAAAGTGACAGGCGACCGGGAGCTCGGGGTCCCCCTTACGGACTGAACGGAGGTGTTCCGCAAAGCGGTCACCCGATCTGCGTTTGGTCTCCCCAATGTAGAGGAGACCACATCGTGAGCAGCGAATACAGTATACTAAATTGCAGGAAGTACAAGTAAATCGCTGTTTCACCTGGAAGGGGTGTTTGGGGCCCTGGACAGTGGGAAGAGGGGAGGTATAAGGACAACTTTGTTCTCATTATCAATCAGCAATTAGATTCTTTGAACACGAGCAAAGAACAGATTCCTGGTGCAACAAATACGTAAAATTAACAGATCATAATCTCTTACCTTACTGAAGGATTTTTTTTTAGCTAATCCGTATATTTTACATCACTACTAAGTGATTTTGGCTTTGCAGCAACACTCATTGTGCAGTATAACCTCAGCCAAACTAACAGGAGTTTGGATTTCAGCTCCAGGTCTGAAACAACCTCCAGGAGATATTCTCATGGTTTTGCTTTCAAACTGGTTGCAGAGTACCTACAACTGGTGAGAAGCAAACTCTTGAAACTTGACAATAATAAACTCCCAAAACTCCCAGGGAGTTCATTGGGCTGCCCTTTTATGTTCTTAATGTTGATAAACAGCTGACTATATTAGACACTCTTTAATAATATGTCACTGGCATTTTGGGTGCCATGAATAGAGCCCAGTGCATAGTCTACTTTTCCAAGATTTCAGCCGTGGTGCAAGCAGAGCTCTGCAGCGGTGCTGCTGCTCTGCCTGATTTTCAAAGCAGGTTTTGCTCTCTAATGGTGTTTGCAATACAACTGCAGCATAACAAGACAAATTTACATTTGTGCTCTCCTGACGAGTAGCCTTGCCTGCCATGAGCGCACGTTGGGAAGTTGTAGGCTTGCTCCACATGACGGAAAATCGTGGGGAGTGTAACCCATGAGTTCCTGATACATGCTCCCACTGGGCAAAAATTCCCAACCAGGAGTGCGCATTCATAAAATAGGCCCTTAAATTTCTACTTTGGATACAAAACAAATTAATATGATATATTCGGAGAGCTGGATGAGAAATGTTACATCTCAGAGAACAATATATTTGAAACAACATTAGATTCCTTTTATGACAGATATTTCTGTTTTGGATTAAAAGGGAACTGGATTTGACTCTTACATTTGGCTAATGTAGGGGTGGGAGTGACTCATTCTATAGAAGACTCCCAGTTCACATGCCTTCCCTAATTATGCAGTTCCTAGGGGAGGAAAGGTCTCCTCACTGTGTGGAAGGTATGCACCCATCTGTCGGATAAACATAGACTGCAAGATACTTACCATCCACGATTTGGGTGACTTGACTGGAAAAAACTTTTATCTCCCCATCCCATCCATCCAGGTTCATTCGCGAGGCAAATCTTTCAGACAACAGCTAGAGATTTGGGGTGAATGCTTTGCAATGATGGTGCAGCACCAGCCTTGGCAATCTCACTAGATGCAGTGAAGGCTTTTAACCAACTAAAAATGGGTATACCTGTGCAACACTTTGGGTTTGTAAAGAAGTTTTAACACCGAATCGCTATTCTCAGCCCATTATACAGAGGGTCAATACAAATTTAAAGTACACAAGATACCCTTATGCACCTCTCTCGGCTTTTTACACTTGGCATAAGAAGATAGTCTTTTTAGGCAGACTGGAGTCTGCTGTATAATGGAGAAATGTAGAGCATAAACGTGCTGAGCTGGCTCCAACAGGGAGAAAAGCACTCCTGCAGTGTGAAAGTGCCTTTAATGATAACCTCCTGAGCGTTGCTGTTAAAGCACAGATCTTGATACAGCTTTGAATATCTGAAGCCATCCTCAATACCAGAAAAGTAACAAATTAATTGGTTTGAATAAGTTCTGCATGGTTACATTTTCAGCATTATGCAGTACATAAAGCTGAAGGTGACCATTACTGTCTAGCTGTGTCGCTGTATCACAGACTGTTGTTTGTACTAGTTTCACAATCATCAGTATCAATTCTTTTTTAGCCTTTTTGTGGAGATGTCCTATCTGGTGATATGGAAAATACATGCAGTACATTTAATTCATGTTAATTCTTGCCTGCAATGTGCCCTCAGCATAACCTCGACAACACATATTGGCCTGGAATTCCCTGCGCATTTACGCAATCTGGGCGTAAATCAAATACGCGGCCTAAAAGATGACGGAATTTTGAACGTGAGTTACATGCATGAGTGCAATACGCCCAAATCTCCATTTACGATAGTCTGTTGATCCCGTCGCCCGAACACATCTCTGCTGATAATACTGGCCCTGTTCCCAGGTTACAGAATTTTATACACAAGTTTCTTGCAATTGCGTTTGTTCAGAGGCTCTCTTCAGATTACGACCACATTTTCAGGTGCAGCAGGAAGTAAAGTCATTCTTCTGGCGTTTAAAAAAAAAACTTTGAGCATTTAAACTTTTATCCTCACTGAGACCTGCACTGTATTTTCTGTTTCTTTGAATAGATTTTTATGGCATAAGTATGAGAGTCACATTAAAAATTGAAAAGGTTCCCCATTTGGAGGTTCTTAAACATGCTGTGCCTAATATGCATGAATGATGGTTGAATGAGTTGAAACTTTAATTTTCTTACTTAAAGAGGAAATACATAAGTTTGACATTTTTCTTGGGCCCCGATTGCTTACACTGATTTATGCACATTTTGCGTTCAGGCATTTCCTTTTTGAGATTCGCAGGAAATTTGAGCATAACTTGAAATCAGCAGAATTGTCATTCCGGGTTGCGCCCATGGAGGAAAGTCCAGGCCATTATTTAATGGATTCTTAGGCTACAGGCCATAAGGCAGAAAAGTCCTCCAATGGTGATTTTATAAAGTGAGACTGAACCTGATAAACTATTCATGATGTTCTATCAAGATACCAAATGCTTGCAGGCATAATCGAGCTGCATATTTGGACATTTTTTCCCCCCTCAAGGGACAGAGAAATTCCGTCGAGGCATGACATTCAACAGACTCCTTGGACTAATTTTATCCCAAAAGAACGTGTGTATTTGGGGTAGATGGGAAGTAAACATTGCAAATATTTCAAACCTGCCCCAACCTGCCCACTTCCGGTTTTAATGGAGGCAGATTGGGGGCAAAGTTCCCCCTAAATTGCGCGGGTGCGCAGACGTGCATCAATCTGGAGGTCCTGCGCAGACCGTTCACAAGCTGTTGCAGCTGGAAGAGACACCGCACACAAAAAAAAGAGAGGGAACATTGATCGGGGGGCGGGCGACCAATGCGCTCTCAGGAGACGGGTCATTAAGATCTTTTAAGAAGGCTGCGTGCCTCCATTTTCACGTGATTTTTATTTTTAACTAATGTTGGCTGGGTTTCCCGGGGCTTGGACTGTTGGGCGGGAAACATGTAGAGAAAATTTAAAAGACGTCCTGCTGTTAATTTCAGCAGGACATCCGGGAAACCTTTACTTCCGGGTTTCCCATCCGGAAATCCATCCCCCACCCGGCTCTCTCCAAGGCCCTGAGTAAATATCGGGGCCCCTATGTCTGGGATTTGGATATGTTTATGATATATAGTGATTCTAGCTGCGTATTGAAGGCATACAATTAGGGTGTGAATATTAAAGAGAGATTTCTCCCACAACAGAACAGTTCCAAATGTAAATAATGCCAACGTGGGGAAAAGGAAATTGATATTGATGATCACCAGTAGCCTTCTTGTAGGATGTGGGGGGCATGGTCATAATGACATCTCAAAAGATATTCCTGGTTGCTGACCCTTCCAGTAGCAGGTGCAGTGTAATAAATGTAAATATTTGATATTAATATTCATATATTTCTAATATTTCAAGTTTTTATTTAAAATTGTGAGATTTTCAAAGTGGGAGTGAGTTGCTGCACAGGAAGCCAATTCTAGATTAATACCATGCAATATATCTCTCCTAACCATACCTCACCAACGATAAAACCTTCCTTTCAACATTCTAGGCTTTGTTTTTTAAAATGATTGCATGGTTATGTGTCCCCTCATTAAACAAATATTTTGCTCTATGATCGCTCCAAATACTTAAATCTCAATTACTCTCCCATAACAACAACAACAACTTGTATTTATATAGCGCCTTTAACGTAGTAAAACGTCCCAGGGCGCTGCACAGGAGTATTTTAAGACAAAAAATTTGACACCGGTCCACAAGTTTAGGCAGGGAATTCCAGAGCTTCGGGCCGAGGCAACAGAAGGCACGGCCACCAAAGGTTGAGCGATTATAATCAGGGATCCTCAAGAGGGCAGAATTAGAGGAGCGCAGATATCTCGGGGGGTTGTGAGGCTGAAGGAGGCTGAAGGAGATTACAGAGATAGGAAGGCAGATGGATTAGAAGACATCTCATGACCCAAAATGGAACATTCCAGTTGGAAGACAATAACATTACAATTAAAAATTCATATGCCTGGTGCGCGTCCGTCATTTTTCAAAGGTGTCACATCTAAAAACGTGTCCTCAGAGGCATCACATTTCGGGACATCACACCTGCAACGTGTCACACTCTATAGGGAAAAAGAATTAGAATGTCTGAAATAAACACTGCTGATATGATATATTGAGTTGCAGTGTTTCAAAATGAGGCATTTTTATTTGCTGAATGTTTAGACTTGACAGAAGGCAGTTAAGCCCTGATTAAGATATTTGTCCCAAATTTAAGAACCCAAATTGAGCGCAGAGTACAGCATAAACTGCCTGCACAAACATATTAAATTCATTTTACTATTTTTTTAGACACGTTATTTCTGTGATGAATAGCACTGTATCACCTAATTAGTAAATAATTCAAACCTTCATTAACAAGAGCAAATAAAGTGATAAAGAAGTCACTAGAGAAAACATGTACTAAAAATAGCACATCGAGGAAATTAAAACCCAAAATGTTTGAGAGTGGAGAAAATTGCTGATAACTAGGAAAGAGTGAGGGCAGGAATTAACTACTGCCTCTTTTTTCTTAGAAACTGACAGGATCCTTTAAAAAAAATATCTATTTTGCCACACTTTAATATTTTTGAATATATTTTTTGCCAGAGATCAGGTAAACTAACAGTACAATATTAAATCTAAATAATAATCCATTGGCCAATACGTGAGCCAGACAGGCCTGCAGTAATTCATGATACTGTTGATAACTGACCAGCCAGACAGTCTGGCTCATTAACAGTACTTGGAAGGGTAGTCCTGTCATGGAGGATTCAGATTCTTTGCACTCAGCTCGAGAGAACCTTCCAAATCATTGTCCTAATTGGTAGGATGGTTCTAGCTAGACAAGTAGCTCATCAGTGATTAAACTCAACAACACTTGTATTTATATAGCGCCTTTAACATAGTAAAACTTCCCATGGCGCTCCATAGGAGTGTTATAAAACAAAATTTGACATCGAGCCACAGAAGGAGAAATTAGGGCAGATGGTCAAAGAGGTAGGTTTTAAGGAGTGTCTTTAGGGAGGAAAAAGAGGTAGAGGGGCAGAGAGGTTTAGGGAGGGAATTCCAGAGCTTAGGGTCTTGGCAGCTGAAGGCACGGCCACCAATGGTGGAGTGATTGAAATCAGGGATGCTCAAGAGGCCAGAAAGTCCAGCAGCACCCCTTGCAAAATTGTAGGGGGGAAAATTCGGTTGGTTTGCGCCTCCCGTTAGCGCCCGAAGAGGGCGCTAATGGGGCGCAAAGCAACAAGAGCCCAGGCGTGGCGATGTTTGCGCCGCTCCCGAAAGTGACTAGAGTTTTTGCGGCAACGTAAAAGTGTACCGCCCCGATCTGCTGCGCCTGCAGATCGTGACGTCAGTCGAGTGTGCAACGCCCTTGTGGCGCCCCGGACCGGATATTGAGTGGTGCCCCCCTCCTTTCCACCTGGCGCAAGCAACGACAGGGAGATTGGAACGTTTCCCAGTCGGTGAGGTGCTGGGGGGTCGCTATTTAAAGGTGGCCTCTTCCTGGCTTTTTCTGTGGTAGACATTTTTGCACCACTCATTCTGACAGAGAGAGAGATTCTGAGAGAGAGAGAGAGACTTCTGCATAGAGTCAATGCTGTGTGAAGTAGTTTTGGCTACCGAGCATCACTTTGCAGGTACTTTTGGATTTGACCTTCATTACTTCGATTGCCAAGAGACTTTGGGGGCTGCACTGATTCGGGGCGTCGTCCTGCGCTTGCAGAATCGGAGGCAACAGAGACGCAGAGAGAGAGTGGCAATCATGGCCAGACGGAGGAGGGCCAACAGGCCTCTGCACAGGAGACCTTACCCTCCCAGGGTATTCCGGGAACAATTCTCCTACATTAATTTGTCTGAGGAGCAGTGTTTGCGCAGGCTGCGCTTCAGCAAGGAGGTGGTGACTGAGCTCTGCCACCTGCTGCAGCCAGATCTGCAGCCTCAACTGAGGACCAGGACGTCTCTGTCGGTGGCAGTGAAGGTCACAGTGGCTCTGAACTTTTATGCCATCGGCTCCTTTCAAGCAGCTACTGGGGATATCGCCAATATCTCCCAGTTTGCGGTCCATTGCTGCATCTGTCAGGTCACAAATGCCCTCTATAAAAGGAGACGCCAGTACATCTCTTTCCCGATGACCCGGGCCAAACAGCATGAACGCGCATTGGGCTTTGCGAGGATAGCGGGCTTCCCCATGGTGCAGGGCACCATTGACTGCACGCGTGTGGTATTGCGTGCATCGCATGAGAATGCAGAGGTTTTCCAAAACCGCAAGGGGTTCCACTCCTTAAACGTCCAGTTGGTCTGTGACCACAGACAGCTGATGCTCGTTGTCAATACCCGCTATCCTGGCAGCAGCCACGATGCTTTCATCCTGCGCTAGACTGGTGTGCCAGAACTTTTCCAGGCACCACATCAGCCAAGTGGTTGGCTCCTCGGGGACAAGGGTTATCCACTCTGCACCTGGCTGATGACACTGCTCCGTAACCCCAACACCCCTGCTGAGCTGCGGTACAATGAGAGCCATCTCGCCATCAGGAACATCATTGAGCAGACGATCGGCGTGCTCAAGCAACGGTTCCGCTGTCTGGACCACTCAGGAGGAGCCCTGCAGTACTCGCCTGAGCGAGTCTCCCTCTTCATAGATGTGTGCTGCATTCTTCATAACCTGGCAATCCCTAGGACCCAGCCAATGCCACCAGGCCTTGGAGCACCACTGGAGGAGGAGGAAGAGGAGGATGATCAGCAGCAGCACCAAGGCGGGAGGGAGGCCCACAATGTTGAAACTGCAAGGGCCGTCCGTCAACGACTGATAACAAGCCGCTTCTAGGCCCCTACTGAGGAAATGGCTTCTGGCATGGAGAACAACATGAATGAAAGCAACCCGCAACCCCTAAGCCGGCCAAGGCAGCAATGATTCCAAAGGCCAAACCTGTACATTTTGAACACAAAAACTTTTTTATTTTACAAACTCTGTGTGTGTCATTTCTTCATGACAAACTAATAGAAACAAACACAAAAAATCATTAATTAATATAACTGGTTCTCACAACCTGCAGATAATGTCCAAAACACTAAACAAAAGTTTGAACACGAACCTCGGCCTTTAATAAAAAAATTCCCAACATTTCGTCACACCTCCTACTTTTTGCCCTTCAAGGGTGATCTCCTTCCCTTGCGCACTTCCCCCCTTCCCACCCTACTGCTCCTCCGTAATGGGGCCCCAGCGACTGCAGCAAGGCTGGTGGAAGGCTGCTGATTGTCAGAACCTGAGACTACAGATGCCCTTGAAGGACGGCCTCGACCAGCTCTGGGCCTGGAGGGCCCGGCTGCAGACTGCACCAACTCTGCATGGGCGGCAGCAGTCTGGGCTACAGGTGGTGGCAAGTGCAATGGGGAAGTGACAGTGGTGGCAGCAGGAATGCTGTCATCTTGAGAGAGGACAGCAACTCCCTGCTCGACCGACACACTGGCACTCCCACGGGGCAGCACCTCAGCATCCGGAGCAATCTGCTGGAGCACAGATTGCTGGCCTGCTGCGGCGCGGTGAGAGCCCCGGGGAAATGTGTCCGAACCAGCGACAATGGCAGCAGTCAGTGCTTGCGTGGCCTCAATCTGAGTCTGCATGAGACCAGTCTGAGATTGGATCACGGCAGCCAGTGACTGAATTGCAGCACTAAGCATTAGCGTGGCATCCGCCTGCGCTACAGCGTAGTGCTCCACACTCCTTGCCAGTGCATCAATGCATTTGGGCACCCTTCCCACTGCACCCATGAGCTGAGTGTGCATGTCCACCGCCTGGGTGTTCATTTCAGCGATGAGCCGCTCCTCCTCTGTGTCCATTGCAGCAGGACTCGCTGGCCTACTCTCCCTCCAGGGAGAAGGCCCCCGAGCTTCCCTAGTCACATCGCGTTGCTGCAGCCCGCTGGGTCCCGGAGCTTCACCGTCATCAGACCCTTCCCTCCTGCTCCCCTCCAGGGAAGACATGGTCCCAGTGTGGGCATAGGCTTCCTCGGGAGAGGATGGCGCTGATGCTCCAGCTTCCTCTTCCTCCTCGCCTGCAGCTTCGCTCCCACTGGCAGCTTCAGGGCCCGTCTCCTCAGCTGGTGAATCACCATCTGAAAGCAGGGAGGTACAAGAGTGGCTTTAGCGTCAGGACAGGGGGGCAGTAAGGGAGGAAGGAGTGCAGCGATTTAGTAAGTTGGATTGAAAGTGTCAAAGGCTGGTGTTGTGAGGGACAAGTGGAATGAGAGAGGAGAGAAAGCTGATGACCTTGCCGTTGCTGTCCCAAACGGGGTCGACCTCTCCAGGGGCAACGGGACCGATCACAATCCTGTGGACGCGCGCCTCAAGATCGCTGTGGGGTTGCAGCTGAGGCTGCCCTCCACCCGTCCGTTGCTGCTGTCTCCTGTTATGAGATAGCTTGGCCTGCAAGAAAAAGGATGGCGTCTGAGTAAATATACAGCCATGGTCTTGCCTGATGTGCCTCCAATAATTGAATAGCCCTTAATGTATGCAGCCATGGTCTTGCCTGATATGCCTCCCATAGTTGAATAGCCCTTACTGTATGCAAGGTGTGGAATGTGCGTGTGTGTTTCATGAGAGGGCCATAGGTGTTGGATGAGTGTTGGGCATTGGGGTTTTAAGACCCTCTGGCCATAGAGTTAGGTTGAAATGGAGGGATGGAGAGGTATTGAAAAAGCCACTCACCCTGACGACCCGAGTGAGGTCGTTGAACTTTTTGCGACATTGAGTATGGGTCCTGGGCACCATGCTCCTGGAGGAGACGTGCTGAGCCACCTCCCTCCACACTCTTCTATAGTCGCACGGCAAAGGCCTCCTGCCACTCTCAGGGTAGAGTATAGATCTTCTGCGCTCCACCGCGCAAACCAGAGTCTCCAAGGCCCGCTCGCTGAAGCATTGAGCTCGTTCTCTCACCCTCTCCATAGTCCTTGGCTGGAAAATGTAGTCACAGGTCTGTCCAGGGCGAGATTCAAGGCTCCAATGAGCAGGGTGTGTCTGGAGAGCAATATCGACCCTCCCCTTTAAGAACTGGCCGGCGCCAGTGTGTCTGTGTTCCATCGCTAACTGACATCACCTGTGCTGCGCCTGCGCTCTGAGTTAGCGCCTCGCTCCTCGGCCTTTGCGCCTTAAGACAGGTGTGCAGCGCCTGATTTAGCGCTCCAATCACCTCCAGGGGCGATAAAAGCCAAGTTTGCAGTTGGAGGCGATAATTAGTTGCAGGCGCTAAACTTTGTGCCCGGCCGATAATTGCGCCCCAAACGGGGCAATACCGAATTTCTCCCCCTAGGTCTCTAAATCTCAGCACTTGCCAACTCATCTTCTTTGGACCAAGGTAGTGGGATGTGTCCCCACAGGAGCAGAATATGCACTCCATATTGGACAAACAGAGACTCTACCTGTGGAGATTTCTCAGTAGTTTGGTGTGGAGACTAAGCATGGCAGTGGGTTTTCATACGTTAGACACACACCTAAAGACAATTGGGGAACATATGGAGTGCTGGATAACTGTTACAAAAACATTACTGTAGCTGCAATGCTGCTAATTTCACTGCCCATCAGGACTAATCATATACATCAAGATCAAAATGATAACTCTAAAAATGTAATATTTGATGGGCATCTGCCAAAGAGCATTCTGGAATTCAAAACAATACCCTATGGCTAACTCTTCTGATAGCTTAATGCGACATATGGTGGGGTACTGCACCATACTAGAAAAATCCCATGTTGTATTCCTGGTTTGTGTTGAATTAGTTGATCTTAGCCAAGGCAGTACCAGGGAAGCCGAGATAAATGGTAGCACTCATCTTGGAGGGAGGCAAGGAGAGTGGGAGAAAATCAGAAAGTGATCTTCATCTGCACTGTCATTGGTGGATGTATGCACCCATCGAATAGCCTGCTGACACTCCATTCAAGTTCATGCAGGAAGGCTTCCCAATTCGGCCAGAATACCAGAGGACTATGACGACAAGAACAACAACTTCTCTAAACTATCACTGGCAAGAAGTCATTAACTTGTTCCTGCTCCAAATTCTGACAGACAAGAAAGAAATTAATGCATTCCATTCTGATTTTGATTAACCATTTGAAAAATGCGATATTGCTTCATTCTAGTAACTTATATAAAATATATCAAGAATAGAACTTTAAAAATTGTGCATATGGACAAGGAAAAGGTTTAATAACCGATTACTCATTTCTTGTTACAGACAGAAATAATTGTAAGCTCGCATGCATTGAACAGGATATATCAACTGAAAATAGCTATTGATTCAATTTGGCTCCAGACTACGAATATTAACTTGATGTTCCCAATTATTTCACTTCCATTATAAACTGTAGATATTCTTCAGTGGTGTGATAGTCCATTAGAATTTCATGCTATAAATACCATTTTGGGAATCGATAGTGGGTTATGTGCTGGATAAAGGTTCTCCAGTAACCGCAGTATAATTACTTTCTAATGGATTGTCCTCGATTTTTCTTCTAGCAAGTGCATTTTTCAGATTTGTAGCCTACACAGAAAGAGAAAAATAAATCATTAAACAGATTAAAATCTGTGTAAAGACTGTGCACACAGGAATGTAGTACGAGAATATTAACGAACCGTACCTGACTTCACTGATAGAAACTTCTACCTTTGTATCTGTCTTCCCCTAATATGCACACAGCATGTGCCTGTGTCTCCTTCTCTCTGCCCTTCTGTCTGATTCCCCCTCAACCACTCCCTCTCTGAAGTAAAAACAAGCACTGGAAAATAGCTTTCCTGTCAAAACTTACCTCAACAAAGCTTCAAAAGTTCACGCTCCAGATTGTTTGGAAGTCATTTAGAAAAATAAACTCAATTCCCGCAAAAGCTGAAGGAAAGACATGCCTCAACTGACAGCTTTGGGAAGAATATCAACAGAAACCCTACACATTTCCAAGCTGAGACCTCCAAGTAAGAACGAATAAGGGAATTCAAAGACACAAAAGGCAATTTTATAGATAGATTTAACCATGCTATTGCAAAATAAGTAATTTTTTAAGTCTTTATTATGGTAAAAGTCTAATTTTCTCATTTTTCCACTGGTGTGTAGTGGACTGGCTAAAGTAAAAAACAATCAGCCCAAAATATTTTCAACGTTATTTTAAGTGATTTTATTACTTCAATGTCTGCTGTTTTTGTTGGTAGATTTGTTCCCCACTGCCAATGCTTACAGAATTGTGATTTGTTGCTCTTGCAGTAAAATGACATTTGTGCCGATCAAGTGGAAGTATGCCACAGAAATTTGCGGTATACAGAGAGTGACAACTGAAATGGACAGGAAATACATGCAGATATTTCACTTTTATATTACTAGTAGGTACCCTGTACATTGCTTACGAAGGATATGTAGGATGTAGCTGGCTGATGTAGTGATGGAGATGCTGTGGTCTCTCAGGAGATGTGGTGGAGCAGCAGCTGAGCAACCTTGCTGAATGCATGTCGATGGAAATTGTGCTTTTGTTGGGAGGCACTCAGTGATGTTTTAACTGCATCATAGGGCCTGCCCAATGTTCAAAGTTCCCTTAAATTTTCCTTTTCATGTGTCCTGAAGACTCTGAACATTTCTTTTCTCCCTTTCATTCATTTTGCTGCCTTTTTAAAAAAAAAACATGGTGGCTGGTGTGGGGCACCAGTAAGGCAAGCAATCCATCCAGGGCTGCAAGTAGCAGGTAAGTATGGAAGCCTGTTTTATTTAAACAGTGAATAATGTTTAAACTAAAAGGTGGTTCCCAGCTCAGAGCTGAGAAAGAAGCTTTTTGCGAGGTTTGATCATGCAGGAGGCCTGATAATAGAGGAGGTGATGGGAGGGGATACTAGGGAGCAGTGGACTGGCTCTGGGTAGGGGTGAGTGTAGAGCTGAGAAGACAGAACAGCGGGGCCCAGGATTTTCTATTGGATGAGGCCCGATTTTGAAAGCCGTCAGTAGATTCTTACCTAGGAGACAGCACAGTCGACTCTGCAAAGCCCTCCTCACTAACATCTGGGGACTTGTACGAAAATTGGGAGAGCTGTCCCACAGACTAGTCAAGCAACAGCCTGACATAGTCATACTCACAGAATCATACCTTTCAGCCAAAGTCCCAGACTTCTCCATCGCCATCCCTGAATATGTCCTATCAGAGGTGGCAGCACAGTGGTACACAGTCGGGAGGGAGTGACCCTGGGAGTCCTCAACATTGACTCCGGACCCCATGAAGTCTCATGGCTTCAGGTCAAGCATGGGCAAGGAAACCTCCTGCTGATTACCACCTACTGCCCTCCCTCAGCTGATGAATTAGTACTCCTCCATGTTGAACACCACTTGGAAGAAGCACTGAGGGTAGCAAGGGCACAGAATGCACTCTGGGTGGGGGACTTCAATGTCCATCACCAAGAGTGGCTCAGTAGCACCTCCACTGACCGAGTTGGCCAAGTCTTGAAGAACATAGCTGCCAGACTGGGCCTGCGGCAGGTGGTGAGAGAACCAACACGAGGGAAAAACCTACTTGACCTCGTCCTCACCAATCTACCTGTCGCAGATGCATCTGTCCATGACAGCATTGGTAGCAGTGAGCACCGCACAGTCCTTGTGGAGGCAAAGTCCCATCTTCACACTGAGGACACCCTCCATCGTGTTGTGTGGCACTACCACCGTGCTAAATGGGATAGATTCAGAACAGATCTAGCAGCTCAAAATTGGGCATCCATGAGGCATTGTGGGCCATCAGCAGCAGCAGAATTGTATTCCACCACAATTTATACCTCATGGCCCGGCATATCCCTCACTCTATCATTACCATCAAGCCAGAGGACCAACCCTGGTTCAATGAGGAGTGCAGAAGAGCATGCCAAGAACAGCACCAGGCATACTTAAAAATGAGGTACTAACCTGGGGAAGCTGCAACACAGGTCTACATGCATGCTAAACAGCGGAAGCAGCATGCTACAGACAGAGCTAAGTGATCCCACAATCAACAGATCAGATCAAAGCTCTGCAGTCCTGCCACATCCAGTTGTGAATGGTGGTGGACAATTAAGCAACTAACAGGAGGAGGAGAGTCCTCCTCAATGATGGCGGAGCCCAGCACGCGAGTGCAAAAGATAAGCCTGAAGCATTTGCAACCATCTTCAGCTAGAAGTGCCGAAAGGATGATGCATATTGTCCTCCTCCGGAGGTCCCCAGCATCGCAGAAGCCAGTCTTCAGCCACATGATATCAAGAAACAGTTGAGCGCACTCGATACAGCAAAAGCTATGGGCCCGACAACATCCTGGCTCTAATGCTGAAGACTTGTGCTCCAGAAATAGCCGCACCTCTAGCCAAGCTGTTCCAGTACAGCTACAACACTGGCATCTAACTGACAGTGTGGAAAACTGCCCAGGTATGTCCTGTCCACAAAAGCAGGACAAATCCAATCCGGCCAATTAACACCCCATCAGTCTACTCTCAATCATCAGCAAAGTGATGGAAGGTGTCATCGACAGTGCTATCAAGCGGCACTTACTCACCAATAACCTGCTCACTGATGCCCAGTAGGGTCCGCCAGGACCACTCGGCACAGATCTCATTACAGCGTTGGTCCAAACATGGACAAAAGAGCTGAATTCCAGAGGTGAGGTGAGAGTGACTGCCCTTGACATCAAGGCAGCATTTGACCAAATGTGGCATCAAGAAGCCCGAGTATAATTGAAGTCAATGGGAATCAGGGGGAAAACTCTCCACTGGCTGGAGTCATACCTAACACAATGGAAGATGGTTGTGGTTGTTGGAGGTCAATCATCTCAGCCCCAGGACATCGCTGCAGGAGTTCCTCAGGGCAGTATCCTAGGCCCAACCAGCTTCAGCTGCTTCATCAATGACCTTCCCTCAATCATAAGGTCAGAAGTGGGGATGTTCGCTGATGATTGCACTGTGTTCAGTTCCATTCCCAACTCCTCAGATAATGAAGCAGTCCATGACCGCATGCAGCAAGACCTGGACGACATTCAGGCTTGGGCTGATAAGTGGCAAGTAACGTTCGTGCCACACAAGTGCCAGGCAATGACTATCTTCAACAAGCGAGAGTCAAACCACCGCCCCTTGACATTCAACGACATTACCCTCGCCAAATCCCCCACCATCAACAGCCTGGGGTCAAAATTGACCAGGTCAGAGGCTAGGTATTCTGCAGCGAGTGTCTCACCTTATGACTCCCCAAAGCCTTTCCACCATCTACAAGTCACAAGTCAGGAGTGCGATGGAATACTCTCCACTTGCCTGGATGAGTGCAGCTCCAATGAAACTCAAGAAGCTCGACACCATCCAGGACAAAGCAGCCTGCTTGATTGGCACACCTTAAACATATACTCCCTCAACCACCGGTGCACCGTGGCTGCAGTGTGTACCATCTACAAAATGCACTGTAGCAACTCACCAAGGCTTCTCCGGCAGCAACTCCCAAACCTGCGAACTCTACCACCTAGAAAGACAAGGGCAGCAGGCGCATGGGAACACCACCACCTCCAAGTTTCCCTCCAAGTCACACACCATCCTGACTTAGAAGTATATCGTTGCTGGGTCAAAATCCTGGAACTCCCTACCTAACAGCACTGTGGGAGTACCTTCACCACACGGACTGCAGCGGTTCAAGAAGACAGCTCACCACCACCTTCTCAAGGGCAATTAGGGATGGGCAATAATGCTGGCCTTGCCAGCGACGCCCACATCCCAGGAACGAATAAAAAAGAGAGCTAGGTAGTCTCAATTAGAAGCAAGTATAATTAAGGTAAATAGATAGGTTTTGAGTGCAGCAGACAGACATAACAGGAATAGTGTGACCGAAACAGCATGACAGCAAAGTGACAGGAAGTGTACACACAGGATGTTTAATGCATCACTCAATCTTCCATGGTGTTGTTCACAGTGATTCAGAGAATGTGATGATTTATAACACAAGGGGGTAAAAATTGAGTCGCGCCCCATTTGGGGCGCTAACCTCGCCGGGACGCGACTTTTAGCGCCCCGAAAAAATTAGCGGCCCCGCGCCGGAACTTCAGTGGTTGCGCCCCAAGAGGGAAGCGGGGCGCAACTGGAAGCACCCCGCATCCCTCTTGGGGCGCTGCGAGTGAATATCCTGGCGCTACGTGCCGCAGCGCCACGCGCTGCGGCACGTCGCGCCGCGGTATTGCAGGCCTTCCTCCCCTTCTTAAAGGGGAGGGACCCTGCGCAGCGCGAACCGGGGCCCAGCTGGGCCCCCAGGGATCGGGAGTGCCAGCAAAAGAGCCCGGCACTCAAGAGAAGTGCCGGGCTCTTGGAGCGCAGCCGGCACTTCACGGTGGGGGGGCTTCACGGGGGCCGGGGACAGGTGCTGGCAGGCGGCCAGCAACAAAAATGGCCGCCTGCCACCTCCGCTTTAAATATCGCCGCCCCGGCCGCCTCCCTGAACCCGTCGGACATAGCGTCTGGCGGTAAATCAGGGGGCGCGACTGAAGATCACGGCCGGGGCGCGAGCGGGGTGCTGCGCACGGCGATGACGTCATCGCCGGCGGCGCAGCGCCACAGGGCGCTACCGGCTGCCGCCGCCGCTAACCTCCCACTAAATTTTTCGGGAGGCGTGGGCGGCGCTGCGCCCGGGCGTTAGCTGCTTTACGCCCCATTAGCGCCCTCTTAAGGCGCTAACGGGAGGCGCAAGCAGCTGAATTTTTCCCCCAAGGTCTTTAGTTTCTACATTTCCTATCTCTTCCATTCTGACTGCTGTTTTGAGCGAATCAATAAAGTATTGATTTTGAACTGCGTCTGTCTCTCTGCTGAGCTGGTTCTACTGGTTTTTCAGCTTTGTTGGCTTCTGGCTAGCAGCTGCTTTTTCACTGCTGTCCAGTGACTCGTTCTATTGGTTTTTCAGCTTTGCTGGTCACTGGCTTGTGGTTTGACATTTTCTCTGCGGCTTTTCATCTACGGTGACCTCCAACTTGCGCCAATGTCGCCATCATCTCTTTGCACCGCTACCAATTCTCAGTCCTACGGCAATAACCTCCATCCTCCAAATTCTCTACCCTTCAAATAGCTTCTGGACTTCACTCGCCTGCTACACCTGTCTCCGAATTTGGAGAGCGCGTCATCAATGCTCTGAGTCGGCTCCATCTTGCCTATGTCAGCTTTGTCCCTCCATGGGACCTCTGACTTTGACTCTGGTCTCCCTACTAGTGTCTCCAACCTATCCCCTGCTACTACCAGGAAATATGTATTCCATTAATTACTACATAACCAGGCCTATGTAACCTGAGCTTTTTCCAGTGTCCATTCGTGTGTGCACTTTGGCTGCCGCTCCGGACCTGAGCCATTCACTTCTATTTCCACTTTTTTCTCCCTCCCTTTTCCTTTTCTCTCTATCCCTCCCTGACTGCTCTCTCCTGTTGTCATGCCTCCTTTCATCTCTCCTCTCTCGGATACTCTGCCCTCCCAAATCCATACCCCAATCCTTCATTACTCTTCGACCTTCCTATCCTCCTACCGCCATCCCAGGCTTAATTCCCTCTTGGATAATCCTACAGCTTCCCTCTGTGCCTCTCTTGGCATCCTCCAAAAGGCCCATCGAGGCACTCGTTGCTGCCTCTTCACGAGCAGCAACCTCAACTGTCCCATCCTACTCTCTCGTCGACCTTCCCGCCCAGCGCGCCCACTTGGGGCTAATCTTGCCAATCTCCTCCCCGTCCAACTCACCCCTCCCAGCGCTGACCCTATGGACGCTGGCAGTGGGGCAGCCATCACCAACCCTCTCCACATCTCCCTCCAGAATGTCCGTTCACTTGCAAACAAGGCCATTGCCATTCATGAGCTTATCGTGGATGATTGCATCAATATCATGGCTCTGACGGAAACTTGGCTGAGGGATGATGACACCTTACCCTTAAATGAAGCCTCCCCACCTGGCTATACCTTCCACCACTTGCCCTGCTCAGACCGCCATGGTGACGGTATGGCTCTCATCACCAAATCGCACCTTGGTCTGTCCCCCTACTCCTCTGGTACTTTCTCCTCCTTTGAGCATCTCGCCTCATTCCACCCCTCTCACCTCTCATTTAAAATTCTTGTTCTCTCCCACCCACCCAAGTACCATAAAAATTTTATTACCGAGATATCTTCACTGCTTTCCTCCCTCAGCCTCTGCACCGAGCGACTTCTCATCCTCGGTGATTTCAACCTCCATCTCAATTCATCATGCTCTCTCTCCTGAGTTCACTACCCTCCTATCCTCCCTCCATCTCTCCCTCCACGTAAACTCCCCAACCCATATTCACGGCCAACCGCTCGACCTTGCCATCTCTCGTGGCCTCGCTAGTCCCATCGTGTCAATCGCAGATGAGGCCATCTCTGACTACTTCCTCGTATCGCTCTCCACCCACATCCCCCTTCACCCCCCACCCCCAAACCGACTTCCTTCTGTGTCTGCCCCTGGAAAAAAATCTCTCCCAACTCTCTTACGAAATCCCAACTGTCCAGCCTTTGGCCCTCCATTCACCACGACATTTCTGCAGCTACCAATCTGCTCAACCACACCTTCACCACCACCTTTGATGCCCTAGTCCCTATTAAAACAATTACTTTCTCTCACCCTGGCCGTTCCCCCTGGTACGGCCCTCACATTCGCTCCCTTAATTCCAAGGGACACAGACGTAAATGGATATGGTGGACAACTGGTTTAGCCATTCACCGCCAGATCCGGCTGGACCACATAAAGCATTATCGGGTCCTGCTCACGTCTGCCAAAATTGTTCACTATTCCAGAATCATTCTGGAATGCAAAGATAAACCCCGGCTTCTATTCTTCACTGCTAACCGTCTTCTTAAACCCCTCTTCCGTCTCCTCCACCCTCACCTCCGACAAGTGTGAGAAGGTCATGGACTTCCAAGATTGAGACCATCCGTTCTGCTGCCTCTGCCACTTCCCTTCCTTCCCCTAACTCACCAGGCCAAACTTCCCCTAAGGTTCCCCCCCTGCCCTAGCCCTGAACTCGCATCTTTCTCCAGTTTCTCTCCGATCTCTCCTCATAACCTCTCTGCGCTCATCTTGTTCATGAGGCCCACTTCCTGCTCCCTCGACCCTATTCCCACCAAACCGCTGACCACCCAACTGCCTTTTCTGGCTCCCATGTTAGCTGACATTGTTAACGGTTCTCCTCAGGTACTGTCCCTCTCTCCCTCAAATCTGCCGTCATCACCCCTCTCCTCAAAAAAACAACCCTTGACCCCTCCGTCCTTGCAAACTACCACCCCATCTCCAACCTCCCTTTCCTCTCCAAAGTCCTTGAATGTGTTGTCGCTTCCCAAATCCGTGCTCATCTTTCCCACAACTCCATGTTTGAATTCCTCCAATCAGGTTTCCGCCCCTGCCACAGTACCAAAATGGCTCTCATCAAAGTCACAAATGACATCTTTTGTGACTGTGACAAAGGTAAACTATCCCTCCTCGTCCTTCTTGACTTGTCTGCAGCCTTTGACACGGTTGACTACTCCATCCTCCTCCAACGCCTCTCCACCGTCATCCAGCTGGGTGGGACTGCACTCGCCTGCTTCCATTCTTATCTATCTAATCGTAGCTAGAGAATCACTTGCAATGGCTTCTCTTCCTGCTCCTGCATCATTACCTCTGGTGTCCCCCAAGGATCTATCCTTGGCACCCTCCTATTTCTCATCTACATGCTGCCTCTTGGCGACATCATCCGAAAACACAGCGTCAGTTTCCACATGTACACTGACGACACCCAGCTCTACCTCACCACCACTTCTCTCGATCCCTCCACGGTCTCTAAGTTATCAGACTGTTTGTCCGACATCCAGTTCTGGATGAGCAGAAATGTTCTCCAATTAAATATTGGGAAGACCGAAGCCATTGTTTTCTGTCCCCGCCACAAACTCCGTTCCCCCGCCACCGACTCCATCCCTCTCCCTAACAGCTGTCTGAGGCTGACACCACACTGTTCGCAACCTTGGTGTCATATTTGACCCTGAAATGAGCTTCCAAGCACATATCTGCGGCATAACTAAGACCGCCTATTTCCATCTCTGTAACATCGCCCGTCTCCGCCCCGCCTCAGCTGCTAAAACCCTCATCCATGCCTTTTTACCTCTCGACTTGACTATTCCAACGCACTCCTGGCTGGCATCCCACGTTCCACCCTACATAAACTTGAGGTCATCCAAAACTCGGCTGCCTGTGTCCTAACTCGCACCAAGTCCCGTTCACCCATCACTCTTGTGCTCGCTGACTTACATTGGTACCCGGTTAAACAATGCCTCGATTTCAAAATTCTCATCCATGTTTTCAAATCCCTCCATGGCCTCGCCCCTCTCTATCTCTGTAATCTCCTTCAGCCCCATAACTACCCGAGATATCTGCGCTCCTCCAATTCTGCCCTCCCTAAACCTCTCTGCCTCTCTACCTCTCTTTCCTTTTAAGACGCCCCTTAAAACCTACCTCTTTGACCAAGCTTTTGGTCACCTGCCCTAATTTCCCCTTATTTGGCTCAGTGTCAAATTTTTTGTCTTATAATACTCCTGTGAAGTGCCTTGGGACGTTTTACTCTGTCAAAGGCGCTATATAAATGCAAGTTGTTGTTGTTATGATGGTGAAATTTTGATGCAGGGTTTTCTTATTATAAATGTTAACGTATAAGCATTACTCAAAAATCATAACACTTGAAGTAAGAGTAAGTAAAGGAAGAGCGTGCCATACATAAAATCTTTACTACACTATATAGATAGATGTGAAGATGGATGGTCATCCTTCATGGGCAGTTTTTATTTGTTTGTGATCAGCTGAGTAATGCAGTTGTTGGCAGGAATAATATGTAGTCCATCTAGCTTTACGAGGGTCAGAGTTTGACCTGGTTTCCTTCTTTGTTAAAAGATGATGACGCATTAGTAGACAGAAAAATTTTGTTGCAAGCACCTCGTCTCCTGGAAAAAGTCTACCAAAACAATGCATTTAACAGTGTGGCTCTCCCACAACACTCCTGAATATATTGAATCCTGAATTTAGGTAGCCCTCTTGCCTCAGTCAGAAGGTTGTCGGTTCAAGCCCCTCTCCAGACTTGAGCACGCAATCTAGGTGGATACTTCAGTGCAGTACAGAGGGTGTACTCCACTGGTTGAGATACCGTCTTTTGGAAGAGACTGATGAAATAGATTATCTGATCGTTTACCTCATCGTTGTTTGTGGGACCTTGCTGTGTGCAAATTCGCTGCTATGTTTACCTACATTACAACAGTGACTAAATGTCAAAAGTCAGCTTTGAAGAGTTTTGGGATGGTGTGAAAGGCACTATATAAACGCAAGTTCTTTCTTTAACTATATTTTATGCACGTACAAATACCAGGAAGTGATACTGAAAATGTTGAAATAGACATTTTAGTATATGTTGCATTTAGCTCTTTAATATTATCAGTTACTTTGGCCAGTAGTTCCCTGCGCTTTCCTCTCCCTTCCTTCTCAACTCCATATACATTGTCCTACATGCCCTTCCTTCTCCATGCATGTCACTGTGTGAAAACTAGATTTCCTACTCTTAACACATTCTTTTGCAGGACCCAAAAACTGTGGAACTCCTTATATCGCTCAACCAAATCTTAACACCTCATTACAGCTTCCTGCTATTTGCCTAATGGACTCTTTGGTCCTTTTGAAATTTAATGGTCGCAGTACTATGAGTGTTGGTCTCTCTCTTTAAAAATAAAAAACACACACCATTTAGATCCTAGACTTACTGGAAAAATATCACTTTCAGAATAATACTGAATTTTCATATTTCCTATTCTTCAAACTCTGTCAACAAAAACCTTTAAATTCATTCGATAGCAAAATACTGCGGATGCTGGAAATCTGAAATAACAACAGAAAACGCTGGAAAAACTCAGCAGGCCAGGCAGCATCCGTGGAGAGAGAAAGAGAGTTAACGTTTCAGGTCGATGACCTTTCGTCAGAACTGGGAACAGCCGGAAATCAAATAGATTTAAGGCCAGGGTAAAGCTGGGAAAAGGGGGAGGGGATAAAAGAACAAAGGGGGAGATGAAGAGACATTAAGAGACATTAAGAGATATGCAAGGCTAGAGGTGGTGTTAATGTGACAGATTAAGGCTTAAAGAAGTGTGAAATCCACTGGCAGAATGAAGGACAGCTACCAGCTTCTAGGAGGAAAAAAAAGGTGGGGGGGGGGGGGCAAATAAAAGGGTGGAAAAAAAAATATATAAATGTGATAAATTCATTAATCTCTTATAAAAAAAAACATTAAGCAATACTAAATTTAACTCATGCAACCAAGAACACTTGATGAACATACAATTTCTAACTCTCTCTTTGCAGCCTCTAATTCCTCTTGAGGTGTTCCCTTTGGTTTTCTTCTTCTATCTCGCATCAATCTGATACTCTCTTTCTCTCTCCACGGATGCTGCCTGGCCTGCTGAGTTTTTCCAGCGTTTTCTGTTGTTATTTCGGATTTCCAGCATCCGCAGTATTTTGCTATTGTGATATGATGCTGGATCCGCTGCTGCAGTTCTTGATCTTTAGCAGCTCTACGGAAAAATCAATACAAATACATTTAAATTTCAAAGAATAGCTTAAGTCAAGATTAAAATGTAGTAAGAAAATGTTTACTAGCTTCTTGAAACTATGCATACAGCAGAAATATGCTCACACACTTTCAGAAGTAAAAGTTCAATCATTAGTCATGAATGTAGTAGAAAGTAAAGTGAAAAAGTGGAGTTATAATTAAGGTGACTGAGAAAAAACAACGCAACGTTTTCCATCAATCTGCTTTCAATATTTTCAATTCCTTAAAACCCAAGTTCCTTAAGAACATGCACACTCATACATAGAGGACAGGACAGTGGCACATCATGTTAAACATACACTGCACCTTTCTTATTACTGAAATAAATACACAACATAACACATCACCCCAAACATTATGGTCATTGTTTTCTTTTGAAATTTGTTTTCCCAGAGAAACTGCAGTAATAAATAATGGTTTTAAGGAGCAAAGAGAAAATAACATCCAATTAAAAATAAAGGTAGATCTCAATGGAAGATGCCCTCAATTAAAGCGTAGAAAACACATGCTGACTTCTGCAGGAATTCTAGGAACTCATCATCCTCCTTCATTTCCTAAGTCATGTCTTGTTACTGCTCTTCATCCACAATTTGACATATCCCTCTTTCCATGTGCAGTGTGAGCCTAACACTAACAGTCTGACAACTCTCTTCAGGATATATTACAAAGCACCCTTGGTGCAGTCCAAACATCAGAACAATTGTTCCAGCATGTCAAATGTCTGCTCGATAGGGTTTCTGTCTCATATGTACTGTTGTAGGTTTAAAGGTGTTGTATTTTTTAAATATATCTAGGATATGTGTTTTATTTTAAAAAGAGTTGTATAGCAGTGTCATGAACCAGTTTCAGTATTGTAGTCAAATATTACTCAAAGTTATGATGAGAGAAAATAGCAGGAACCAATGGATAATACCCATTGTGATAGCAATAAAAGAAACAGAAATTATAGGTAAACCTTGACAAATAATCCTAGTGAATATAATTGGATAGTTTGGCAAAAACAGTTAGAATCATGTAACACAAAACTTTTATTTACAATTCACTTATTATTGTACCCAGGAGAAATGCTTGCAGATCTAAAATCTACAGAGGTCCACGCTAAATAAGATGTAGCTTTATTGTTTAAATTAGGTTTCATATTTCCTTATGGCAGAAAAAACACCTTTCTCTGTAAAAAATGAACTGACCACAATTTGTAAAAAGAATTCATTGCATCTTGGAACAGGATGGACAAATACAATGTTATTTATTCAACTTGTGTACAACTATAAAATAAAAAAATGGGTACTTGATACAAAAGTTATATCCATCAAGAATTTACTTACCAGATTGCCATTATATACATCTATTTTACTACATATGGAAATCAGACAAACAAATTTCTGCTTTAACTAAAATGTTTTCAAGTCTTATTTTGTTTGTAAACTGTTCCTATCACAAGTGAAATAAAAACAGAAAATGTTGGAAACACTCAGCAGGTCAGGCAGTATCTGTGGAGAGAGAGAGTATCTGTGGTTTCTTTCTCCAGAGATGCTGCCTGACCTGCTGAGTTTTTGCAGCATTTTCTGTTTTTATTTCAGATTTCCAGCATCCGCAGTATTTTGCTTTTGTTTTCCTATCACAAGTGAGCCTGGTTTAGAAGGGAAATTTTATTAATCCTAATCTTCATTGCACACAATTGAATTCTACTGCCATTTAAACATATGAACAGAATGTTTAATGCTAATCTAAGCAACCAACTACATTGTACATAGTTGGTTATACAAGTGCAAACTTAGTGTTATGTTGCATCAAGCTCTTGATATTTACTAGCAGAAGCCAGTAAACACGCTTCAAGTTAGGCAAGGTCGGAGCTTACTGTATCTGAATGTTCACCAGGGAAGCTATTTGATGTTTAATTTGTTCTTCCAATTCAAAGTCTTTCATAGTTCTGTTCCATACCAGAAGCTGCAGGTAAGCATTTTGTGTAGATTGGACTGAAAGTGTATCTGTTCAAACGATTACAAATACACGATATCTGTATACTTTTTTATTTTACTTGTCCCTCTGCTTTGCTAGTTTAAATAACCTCCCAACTCTTTTATTTATCCCATCGGTCAAGATGAATATGCGTCCTTGAATCCCCCACAACTACAACGCTCACTTTAACCTTATCTGTGCTCCCTGACAAACCACTTGCTGCCCTTTGCTATTAGCTTGCTTGTGGTTACCGTTCCCTGTGGTTCCATCCTCATCCACTTCCTGAGAATATTTTGAACAGTTTCTCTTTCTTTCTGCCTACCCTTTTAACAAGCGCTAAGAGCCACCACCCATTTCTTTGTGTCTGCTCCACTATTCTTTTTTAAAATTTGTTTATGGGCTGTGGGCGTCGCTGGCAAAGCCAGCATTTATTGCCCATCCCTAATTGCCCACAGTATTCCCTCTATTTGGGGTTTGGAAACCATATGGAAAATATCTTCCAGAGACTTTTCCTCACTGTGTATAGTATGCAGTCTAATTAGTTGGTCCTCAAATCTTTCAATTCATTCCTTGGGGTGGGGGGCAGTCTTAATTAGTTGGCATTTTATGCAAGTATACTCCCAGTTCCCTGAAATAAAGAAGAAATACTTCTTCTCTTCATAAATTGTCTCATTCTGCTCAACTTTCTTTTTTTAATACTCCGCATATATTACTGCCTGTTGGCGGGATATATATACATATACACACACACCTGCCAACAGACTGTAGCCCTCCTGTCCAAAACAAAAATAGCTGAATACTAATAGGCTACTTGATTCAAATTAATATAATAAACCAGACTTCAGTCAGTTTCAACCACGCCTCCTCATTCCTAACCGCTTTAAATAAAGAACAATACCTCCTTGCTCAATCAAAAACACATCAATGACACCAGGGGAACTCCCCATTCTTCTTTGAGTGGTGCCATGGGATTTTAACACCTACCTGAACACCAGAGCAGGCAGATGGGAGCTCCATTTAACAGCTCACTCAAAGGGAGTGTCAGCCTAACATAGGTGCTCAAGTCCTGGAGTGGGGTTTGAACCTACAACCTTCTGACTCAGGAAAAGTTTGCTTTCATTTGAGCCAAGCTATAAAATGGAATAAAGAGTTTTTCAACATACATGTGAACCTAAAATGTGCTGAGCTGTAAAGGAGAGTAACTGAACTCCTCAATAAAAGTTAGATAAATTACAGAACTGTACTATTAGGCACATAAAATAAAACCATCTGAATATGTTACAGCTCTACTTGTGAGCCTACCACTTAATGGTACTGGTCCTGAATTTGCGGTCGGAGGCTTTCCGCAGAAACTAATTTTTCTACGACTAAAAAACCTCATCTAAACTAACCAATCTAGCTTATAAAAGCAGTTATGAACAATCAATGTGTAAATAAGAAAAATATTTTATTTCTAATAAAAAGGATGCATTTTGAATATTTCTAATGTTATCACATTATTGATGCACATTTCTATAGATGTAACAATAAAACTCTTAGGAAACACACCTTGCTTCTTCCATTTCCTTTTCTAAATGCACTCTTTGGATACATTTATGGACACGTGGTCTTTTCCAATCCACACTTCTCGTTGTGCGGTAGTAGTTTGGATCTGTAGCATATGGCGCACTCTTCACTACCTGTGCACAAAACATCAGATTACTTAGTTCAGGTATGCAGATTATCACCTCAGCGGTAGCAGTCATTTCCTTTTTTGTCTGGCAGTCTAAATATCATTGGTAGATTGTTAAACCACACAGGAAATTTGCACCCACGTACCTTTAAGCGTGTTCAGACTGGAATCATGGGGTACAATTCCTCTCTTGGCCTCATGGAGGCAGATCTGGGGCATATCTGGGAACTTCTGTGTGCCCTATGGATGCGTCCCTAACCTTTCCAAAATCCCAGAGTTAGGGAGCCCACATCATTTTCAGCAGGAGAGGTGGGATTTTGCTGTGGCACCTTGCCATAGCATAAACAGACCCGCCATGCTGTCCAAATATTTGAGTCATTTTTTATTTAAAAAAAATAGACAATATCAAATTTGTGGCCTTTTAAATAAAACTGGGCAACACTTCTGCCAGTAACAAGTCCTGGCATGCTAGTATGCCTGCTTGATGCACCCAATTAAAAAGCAGCATTGAGAGCCTTGTAGGGAGTGGATCTTGTAGGGACCCAAAATGTCCATGGCCTGTTTTAGACCATCAAGTGCCACCCTTCCATGGCAATCCTACCCAACAAATCCAGTCTTCTGACCCATCCACGATCCCTTTTGCGTCTGTGAGTAACACCTCTGCAACCCAATGCTTTTCCCATCATCTCTCGTTCATCTCTTTACATTCCTACACTAATGCATTTAAGGGTAGATCTGCTGTTTCTGTGTTCCTGTTGCATGCTGGAAGCATAATTTTGGAAACTGCATATATCCAAGTAAAGGCTGGGAAAGCACAAGCTGAGGATACGTAATTTCCCAATAGGTACTCCATGTGTGCTCCAAGGGCATAGTAATGGAAACTTTACCCTTTAGTGCACTGTCAAATAAGTGAGCTTGTTAACTTATCAGCCTAGTTTCCAAGTTTTATACATAAAACAAATTTCATTAAGTGTCAAAATTGGTTCGGAAGTCAGATTTGTAAACTGCATTGTCTACACAAAAGACAGTTGAGTGACTAAAGAAGGAATGCATTTTCAATGTACAAACTCTTTACTTTGGGCAGCTGGGGAATTTAAATTCAGTTATTTAAATAAAAACCTGGAATAGAAAAAAGCTAGCATCAGTAATGGTGACCATGAAACTAACGGATTGTCGTAAAAACCCATCTAGTTCCCTAATGTCCCTTAGGGAAGGGAACTGTACACACAAAAGGTTTGCGAGGTCACTTTTATTCTACCTTTACTCCTTTTCTACCAGCAGTGGGTGCTATAATGGTGGTCATCATCATAGAAACATAGAAGATAGGAGCAGGAGTAGGCCATTCGGCCTCTCGAGCCTGCTCCGCCATTCGATGAGATCATGGCTGATCATCCAAACGCAGTACCCTGTACCTGCCTTCTCCCCATATCCCTTGATACCTTTAGCTTTAAGAAATATATCTAACTCATTCTTGAATATATTTAATGACTTGGCCTCAACTACCTTCTGTGGTAGAGAATTCCACAGGTTCACCACTCTCTGGGTGAAGAAATTCTTCCTCATTTCTGTCCTAAATGGCTTACCCCTTATCCTTAGATTATGACCCCTGGTTCTGGACTCTCCGACCATCGGGAACATTCTTCCTGCATCTAGTTTGTCCAGACCTGTCAGAATATTATATGTTTCGATGAGATCCCCTCTCATTCTTCTATACTCCAGCGAGTATAAGCCCAATCGACCCAATCTCTCCTCATATGTCATTCCTGCCATCCCAGGTATCAGCCTTGTGAATCTTCGCTGAACTCCCTCCATGGCAAGAACATCCTTCCTCAGATAAGGCGACCAAAACTGCACACAATACTCAAGGTGTGGTCTCACCAAGGCCCTGTACAACTGCAGCAGGACATCCCTGTTCCTATACTCAAACCCTTTCGCTATGAAGGCCAACATACCATTTGCCTTCTTCACCGCCTGCTGCACCTGCATGCTTACCTTCAGCGACTGGTGCACAAGGACACCCAGGTCTCGTTGCACTTCCCCTTCTCCCAATCTATTGCCATTCAGATAATAGTCTGCCTTTCTGTTTTTGACACCAAAGTGGATAACCTCGCATTTATCCACGTTATATTGCATCTGCCACGTTTCTGCCCACTCACCCAACCTGTCCAAATCATCCTGGAGTTTCTCGGTATCCTCCTCGCAGCACACACTCCCACCCAGCTTTGTGTCATCTGCAAATTTGGAGATATTACATTTAGTTCCCTTATCTAGATCATTAATGTATATTGTGAATAGCTGGGATCCAAGGACCGATCCCTGCGGTACCCCGCTAGTCACTGCTTGCCACTCGGAAAAAGACCCATTAATTCCTACTCTCTGCTTTCTGTCCGCCAACCAGTTCTCTATCCAAGTCAATACCTTGCCCCCAATCCCATGTGCCTTAACTTTACACGCTAATCTCTTATGCGGGACCTTATCGAAAGCCTTTTGAAAGTCCAAATACACCACATCTACTGGTTCTCCCTTATCTATTTTCCCAGTTACATCCTCAAAAAATTCCAGTAGATTAGTCAAGCACGATTTACCTTTTGTAAATCCATGTTGACTTTGTCCGATCCTGTCACTGTTTTTCAAGTGCTCAACTATTACATCCTTTATAATGGACTCTACAATTATCCCCACTACCGATGTTAGGCTTACCGGTCTGTAATTCCCCGCTTTCTCTCTACCACCCTTTTTGAATAGTGGGGTAACATTAGCTACCCTCCAATCCATGGGTACAGTTCCAGATTCCATCGAATGTTGGAAGATGATCAGCAATGCATCTACTATTTCTAGGGCCACTTCCTTAAGTACCCTAGGATGTAGATTATCAGGCCCTGGGGATTTATCCGCCTTCAATCCCGTCAATTTCCCAAACACCATTTCCCTGCAAATACTGATTTCTTTCAGTTCCTCCCTTTCATCAGACCGTATGTTCTCCAACATCTCTGGGAGGTTATTTGTGTCCTCCTTTGTGAAGACAGAACCAAAATATGCATTTAATTGGTCTGCCATTTCTTTGTTCCCCATTATAACTTCCCCCGCTTCTGACTGCAAGGGACCTACACTTGATTTCACTAATCTTTTTCTCTTCACATATCTATAAAATTTCTTAGTCACTTTTTATGTTCTCTGCAAGCTTACTTTCATATTCTATTTTCCCCTTCTTAATTAATTCCTTTGTCCTCCTTTGTTGAATCCTCAACTGCTCCCAATCCTCAGGGTTACTGCTTTTTCTGGCCAATTTATATGCCCTCTCCTTGGATCTTATGCTATCCCTAATTTCCCTTGTTAGCCACGGTTGAGTCACCCTTTTTGTTTTATTCTTATGCCACACTGGGATGAACAAATTCTGTAGTTCATCCATGCTGTCTTTGAATGTTTGCCATTGCCTATCCACCGTCAACCCTTTGAGTGACATTCCCCAATCAATCCTACCTAATTCGCGCCTCATACCATCGTAGTTTCCTTTATTTAAATTCAGGACCCTAGTCTCTGATTCAACTACTTCACTCTCCATCCTAATGAAGAATTCTATCATATTATGATCACTCTGACCCAAGGGGCCTCGTACAACAAGATTGCTAATTAATCCTTTCTCGTTACATAATACCCAGTCTAAGATGTCCTGATCTCTGGTTGGTTCCTCGACATATTGTTCCAGAAAACCATCCCGTAAACATTCTAGGAATTCCTCCTCCACAGTATTTTTACTAATTTGGTTAGCCCAATTTATATGTAAATTAAAGTCACCCATGAGGACTGCTGTGCCCTTACTGCATGCTTCTCTAATTTCCCTTTTAATGCCATCCCCAACCTCCGTATTACTGTTTGGAGGTCTATATACCACTCCCACTAACGTTTTCTGCCCCTTGTTATTTCTCAGTTCTACCCATACAGATTCCGCATCATCAGAGCTAATATCCTTCCTTTCAATTGTGTTAATTCCCTCTTTAACCAGCAATGCTACCCCACCTCCCTTTCTTTTTTGCCTATCTTTCCTAAATATTGAATACCCCTGGATGTTGAGTTCCCAGCCTTGGCCACCCTGGAGCCATCAGAGAGCAGTCTCCTAGGATCAGATCATGAGATTTGAACAAACTCAAATTGTACTGCGTGATTTGAACTGGGTGACATCAGTTTTACTTTACTGCACATTACAGGGAAAAAGCATATTCTGTTTATCATAGGGTAGATTTTCCAAGTCCTTTCCTGGACGAGGTACCTGACTTGATGCTCACAGTGGACCAAGTACCTCGCCATTGACAATGAACCATAAAATCTACACTTGTGTTTTGATTGCTCAGTTATTACTTTCTTGAGGATAAACTGAAATACAACAAATGGCTCCACTATAAAACAGAAATGCACCTATTTTTGCAAAGGTAAAGAAATTCATTAGAAAGCAATAGTATAAATATTTTTGTATACAAGTACCATGTTCCTTTCTGTTGCCTGCGTAGTAGGCTTTTCCTTTCTTTCTGTTTCTTTCTTTTCCTGCATTAACTTAGCTTGATCCCTCCAATCCTTCAATGCTCTCTTGTCTCTGTAAATAAGTACAATTCCATTTACTCTTATAATGATAAAATCAAGATACAACAAAGGCAAATTCATGTATGGTGACAAATGATATTTAACCAAAAACCTGAACCCAGGTCATAAACTAGCTTGACATGGAATCAGATGAGATGTTAATTTAAACTACAATGGAAACAGGCTTTAAGCTAAATGTTCTATTCTACAACTGATTTAAGGTGCAGATCTGAATAATGCAGGGAATCCCACTGAAGCCAGTTGGCCGCATTATATATAACATTTAGATCACATGAAACTGAGTATTGTTTCCAATATCTCAGTCGATTGAGTTCTGAAACTTTGAAAATTATAAGACAATTATATTAGCATTAATAAATGTCCAAGATTACTGGACAGTTTTTGATGGAATGACTAAAACCTAGGAGTGCTTTAAAACATCTGACAAGTGGATGCTTATGACATTTTAAACTCTATTTATTTAGTTTCCTATTGATGTTTTTGCTGGTAAAAGCTAAGCTTGAACATTGCTTTCTTGATGCATGACAGTGGTCACCAAAGCGTACGAAATCTTGTCCAGTGTTCAGTAATACTTGCCAGTTTCCGCTGTGCCAAATCGAACTGATTTACATTACGTGATGGATTCAGCAACAGTGGGAATTTGCATGCATGCGAGATTTGCGTTTGTGCAGTTGCGCTTAAGTCCTGAATCTCACATTAGTGCAGTGGCTTTTCAACCTGCCTGCAACCAGATCCCAAAAGAGCATAAGAAATAGGAGCAGGAATAGGCCACTTGGCCCCTCGAGCCTGCTCCGCCATTCAATAAGATCATGGCTGATCTTGTAAAAATCTGTCTATCTCCACCTTAAATGTATTTAATGACCCAGCCTCCATGGCTCTCTGGGGCAGAGAATTCCACAGATTTACGACCCTCTGAGAGAAGAAAAGGGTACCGTATGCCAAATCTAATTGGTGCAAACTGTTTATATTTACCACCACAGTTGATGAGGGGGGTCAGAAAGGAACTGCATCTTTCATGATGATCAGGTAAGTGACTGATTACAGTATTAACTGCTCACGTCCTTTAAAAAAAACCCCTAAAAACCAATTTTGGTACTTTAATGTTTTGAAGTTGGAAAATTAGTGTGGTGGAAGGGTGGGGTAGGTGCAATGGGAGGGTGTAGAAATAACAATAGGGGACAAGGGGGAAGTAGAAAGGGGAGAGAGGGTATGTGTGACAGGGAGTGCATAGGGGTTATTGTGGGGGGACAAGGATGAAGGTGGGATGTGGTGTTAACCCGAGGCCCGGTCTGCTCTCAGGTGGATGTAAACGATCCAATGGCACTATTTGAAGAACAGCAGAAGAGTTGACCTGGTGTCCTGGCCAACATTACCTCTCAATCAACATCACTAAAACAGATTATCTGGTCATTTATCTCATTGCTGTATGTGGGATCTTGCTGTGCGCAAATTGCCTGCCATGTTTCCTACACTGCAATAGTGACTACACTTCAAAAATACTTCATTGGCTGTGAAGCGCTCTGGAACATCTTGCAGCTGTGAAAGGCTCTATATAAATGCAAGTTCTTTCTCTCTTTTAAAACTTTAAACTGGAGACATCAGAAAGGTGTAGGTGCCTTTGACACAACGAGTTGGGTTATTGTCTCTGGCGGCACTCTGGCAATTGGGTGCAACTCTGTAAAGTTAATTTCCAAGCACCTAGCCATCTGTCTAAAAACTACTGACTCTTATGAAATTAAAACATAATATTGAACCTGAACTACAATTCAAACTTACAATATTCTAGGCTTGGAGTCCACACACACACCAATGCTGGAGATACAATGCCACATTTTCAAGGATATATTTTGATTGGTAACTGAGCAATGTGTTGAAAGTAAGCTTTGAAATTTTGTGGTTGAAGAAGGGGAAAATTACGAGAATTAACTTGCCATAATGCAAGTGGAACTACTGTGCTTTAAATTTGCCACTTTCCCAATGGCAATCGAACAGTTGCAATTAGGTAATTGACATCTCACAAATTTATGAGCCCTATTTCTGTTACAATCTGATCCCGACACACTATGCTTGCTTGCATGATGCAGGCATACTTAGCATTGAGGCCTTTTGAAGCGGCATTGGTGGGAATTCCAATAGATGCCATCATCCCGCAGCCCCGCCTCTTCTGGTGACGTGCATTCATTTTTAATGGGCAGGAAGTTGCTGTTACAGAGTACACAAGCAGAAAATCCTGACAATTGAAAAGTGTATTGTGTTACTCAGTATCACACTGTTATTGTATCTCTGGTAAAATAGAGGGAAGAGTGTTGAAATTGAAAGGGGCACCAATAATTAAAATCTTCAAATCAACTTACAAACATTGCAAAAATATCAAAAAATCTCTGAAACTAATAAAAATAAAATAATGCATTCATAAGTTGCATTCAAACCCATTACCTCCACTTCTAATGCATTAAAACTGCTGAATCATGACATGCAACTTCTGTGTTCCTTATTAATGATGAATATAAATGCAAGATAGGTCCCTCTTCTTTCAATTTTCCTTATTTAAACAAATTTCTAAAACAAAACAAAAAACTAAAATAATTTGTCTATGGTATAAATGGAATACCAGAAAAGTCCTGGGGGGAAAATTCAGTTGGTTGCGTCTCCCGTTAGTGCCTTAAGAGGGCGCTAATGGGGCGCAAATCATCTAGCGCCCAGGCGCGGCGATGTTTGCGCCGCTCGCGAAATTAACTAGACACTTTGCGGTGGCGCTAAACACTACCGCCACGATCTCCTGTGCCGGCAGATCGTGACGTCAGTCGAGTGCGCAACGCCCCGGTATCGCCCCGGAGTGGATATTGAGTGGCGCCCCCTGCCTTACCGCCTGACGCTAGCAATGACATGTTGAGGGGAGCGTTTTGCAGTCATGAAGGGACTGGGGGAGCGCTATTTAAAGGCGACCGCTTCCTGCCTTTTATTGTTGGTGCCATTTTTGAACCACGCATTCTGAGAGGGAGGGAGAGAGTCTTCTGGAGAGATTCAACGCTGTGTGAAGGAGTTTTGGGTACTGAGCAGCACTTTGCAGGTTCATTTTGATTTGCCATTCCTTGTATCGATTTAGAAGAGACTGTGGGGGCTGCACTCTGAGCTCCTTCCCTGGTACTCTCCATTGTTCTTTCCAGCAGATTTGATGTGCAGGTCTCTCCAGGCCGAGATTCAAGGCTGCAATGAGCAGGATGTGGATGGAAAGCAAGATCAACCATCCCCTTTAAGAACTGGCCCGTGCCATTGTGTGTGTGTTCCGTTGCTGACTGACATCACATGAGCTTCGCCAGCGCTCTGAGGTAGCGCCTCGCTCCCAGGCCTTTGCGCCTTAAGACAGGTGTGAAGCGCCTGATTTAGCGCTCCAATCATCTTCAGGGGTGATAAAAGTCAAGTTTGCAGTCGGTGGCGATAATTAGCGCCAGGCACTAATCTTTGCGCCCGGCCGATAATTGCGCCCCAAATGGGGCGATACTGAATTTCTCCCCCCTGGTGTGATACTAAGGCCCGGATTTTGTGTTAAGAATAACAGTCAGGCTACCAGTGCTCACCATTTTTATTGAGTAAACTGGACAGCAACTTCTGCACATGCGCAGTTAAGCGCGAAATCCGGAAGTTGGTGTCCAATTTGCCCTGCTCCTCCACAGGCTGTGCTGTAATAGTACCTCACCGATAGATTCGGCATTGAAATCCATGTACGGGCGTGAAGTTGCTGTACTTACCTACTAGTTCCCCACTAAACGCACCAGAAAATGTTAGGGCTGGTGCATTCAGGTGTAAGCGAATTTATAACGGCGTGATAAGTTTTAAATACTGCCAAACAACCTCTCTGGCACTGAAAATGTAATTTTACAAATGTGGAGTCTCATTCCTTCAGAATGTAATTATTGTTGAAGATTTAAAAAAATTAATAATTTTTAAAACTTTTTTTTTCTGTCTCTTTTATCTCTCTTTCTTAATCCCATCTCTCTTTCCCTCTCTATTTTGTTTTCTGTACGTAATTTTACATTGAATTAAATATTCTAATTTACATTTCCTGGTTCAGACTCGGCGTGTCTCAGTGAGGATTCTTCAATCTGATTGGTTGAAGAGCCACGCTGTTTCTTGGCCTGCTCACACATGCTACAGATCCCCTGTAGAGGGCGCCGCACTGAAAAGGATCTCTAAATACTGGAAGTTGCCGCTCAAAAGCCCACAGAAAGTCTGTGGGCAGCTGTAAGCGCAATGAACGGCAAGCACCGTTCCTTCACCACTGACCGCAAAATCCAGGCTATTGTTTAAATAACTCATGGGCCCAAGCAGAATTTATGCACAAACAACAAAATTTGGACAGTTTGTAAAAGCCTCTAACTAGCATAGGAATTCTGTTCCTGCTCCCCAACCTCAACCCCATTGCGAGTGTGTTATGCTTAAAAGTGCAACATTTCTTCATTCAACAAACATCTACTTTAGGAATTATGGGTCCGTAATGAACAAAATTATAGCACAGCTCAGATCCAATTTGGCCAAAATGCTGGCATGATCATCGAATCACAGAGCAGAGAACGCGGACATTCGGTCCACTGAGCCAGTGTCGTGCATGACGTCACATCCTCATAAATCATAGAATTAAAAGCAATGGTCGAAGAAAATGTCAAGACTCCATATTTGCTTTAGCAGTTAAATAAACTATTGCCCTGTAATGGCTGCTGAATTTAATTCCTAAGTTATAAATTTGTGGATACATTTAGCCCAAGCTCTTAAATTTTCATGACAACTTATGGAGGCATTTGAACTAGTTAGAAAATAGCAAATTCTAGTTAGACAGAAAATGAATTTATGTCTATTTGAATTGGCTATGCAACCAGATTTGACTAAATTCAAGAAGGTCATCAGGTTGCCGCAAAGCGGTCACCCAATCTGCATTTGGTCTCCCCAGTGTAGAGGAGACCACATCATGAGCAGCGAATACAGTATACTAAATTGCAAGAAGTACAAGTAAATCGCTGTTTCACCTGGAAGGAGTGTTTGGGGCCCTGGACAGTGGGAAGGGAGGAGGTAAATGGGCAGGTGTTGCATCTCCTGTGCTTGCACGGGAAGGTGCTGTGGGAAGGGGAAGGGGTGTTGAGGGTGATAGAGAAGTGGACCAGGGTGTCGCGGAGGGAGCAGTCCCTTCGGAATGCTGAAAGGTGGGGGGGGGGGGGGAAGAGGGGAAGATGTGTTTGGTGGTGGGATCATGCTGGAGGTGGCAGAAATGGCAGAGGATGATCTGTTGAATGTGGAGGCTGGTGGAGTGAAAGGAGGACAAGGGGAACCCTATCGTGGTTCCGGGAGGGAGGAAAAGGGGTGAGAGCAGAAGTGCAGGAAATGGAACGGATACGGTCGAGGGCCATGTCAACCACAGTAGAGGGGAATCCTTGGTTGAGGAAAAAGAAAGACATATCGGAAGCACTAGTATGGAAGGTGGCATCATCAGAACAGATGCGGCGGAGACGGAGAAACTGGGAGAATGGAATAGAGTCCTTACAGGAAGCGGGGTGGGAGGAAGTGTAGTCCAGGTAGCTGTGGGAGTCAGTGGGCTTATAGTGAATGTTTGTCGATAGCCTCTCCCCTGAAATGGAGACAGAGAAGTCGAGGAAGGGAAGGGAAGAGTCGGAAATGGACTATGTGAAGGTGAGGGAAGGGTGGAAATTGGAAGCAAAAAGTGAATTAAATTTTCTAGTTCAGGGCGAGAGCAGGAAACGGCACCAATACAGTCATCAATGTACCGGAAAAAGAGGTGAGGGAGGGGACCTGAGTCGGACTGGAACAAAGAATGTTCCACATATCCCACGAAAAGGCAGGCATAACTGGGGCGCATGCGGGTTCCCATAGCAACACCTTTAATTTGGAGAAGTGAGTGGAGTCAAAGGAGAAGTTGCTCAATGTGAGAACAAGTTCAGCCAGGTGGAGGAGAGTGGTGGTGGATGGGGACTGGTTGGGCCTCTGTTCAAGGAAGAAGTGGAGCGCCCTCAGGCCGTCCTGGTGGGGGATGGAGGTGTCGAGGGATTGGACGTCCGTAGTGAAAAGGAGACGGTTGGGGCCAGGAAACTGGAAACTGTTAAAGTGGCGGAGGGCGTCGGAAGAGTCGCGAATGTAGGTGGGAAGAGACTGGACAAGGGGAGAAAAAATAGAGTCGAGATAGGACTCACTTTAATTCTCCGCTCCACTCCCACTCTGATCTCTCCATCCTCGGCCTCTTGCACTGTTCCAACGAAGCTCAACATAAACTCGAGGACCAGCACCTCATCTTTTGATTAGGCACTTTACAGCCTTCTGGTCTCAACATTGAGTTCAACATTTTCAGACTATAACCTCGGCCCCTGTTTTCTTTTTTCTCTCACACGGCAGCTGTTGATGATTCTGCCATTGCCATTTACACCTCATCTCGACTCATCTTTTGTTTCTTAACTTGTCCCATTACCATCTCCTTTGCCTTGCACCATCATCCATTTTGTCTTTTAATCTCTCCTGCCTTCCATCCTATCACAGACCTTCCCTTTGTTCTTTCCTCTCCTCCTCCCTTTCCCTGCCCCACACTTGCTTAAAAATCTGTTACTTCTCCAACTTTTTCCAGTTCTGACGAAGGGTCACTGACCTGAAACGTTAAATGTTTCTCGCTCCACGATGCTGCCTGACCAGCTGAGTGTTTCCAGCATTTTCTGTTGTTGTGCCTTTTATTGTAAATTGGTCGTAACCAAAAAATTATTTTAATTCAAAGTTTTAATGCATTTTGAAAGCATAAATTTTTTTTTAAATTCTACTGGATAAATACGTCAACTTCACTAAAAAAAAAAGTGAACTTTGTCAAGACTGCTTTGTTGTTAACACTTGGCCCCCAAATCAGCACCTGCCCTTTGTGAAAAAAAAGTCTGATTAAAGTGTTAAGCTAGCCATAATTCCAGTGAAAAACACACAATTTCACGAACAAGAGGGCAAAGGAATACTGTACTCACTGTCTCCTCTGTTCAATAAATGCCTGCTTTTCTTTGTGCTCTTTCAGTGCAGCTAATTTAAGTTCATTCTTTCTCTTTATCTGAATGGACAAGTCAGAAGCTGTCAACTCTGGAAATATTGCTTTCGGATTAGGAGTCTTCTCTCTGAAATACACAATATAAGGCTGTATGTTTACATCAGAAATAGCAAACTACATACCCTTCCCAAAGAAAGGAACATAGGAAAACGAGTAGGCCACTTAGCCTCTCGATACTGTTCTGCTATTTTACTAGATCATGGCTGATCTGTATCTTAACTCCATTTACCTACCTTGGTTCCATATCCCTTAATAACTTTACCTAACAAAAATCTATCAATCTCAGATTTGAAATTTTAAATTGACCTAGACTCAACAGCATTTTGGGGCGGGCAGGGAGGTGGAGGAAAGAGTTCCAGATTTTCATTATCTTTTGTGTGAAGTGCTTCCTGACATCATCCCTGAATGGCCAGCTCTAATTTTAAGGTTATGCCCCCTTGTTCTGGACTCCCCAACAGAGGAAATAGTTTCTCTCCATCTACCCCATCAAATCCTTTAATCATCATGAACACCTCAATTATATCACGCCTTAATTTTCTATACTTAAGGGAATACAAGCCTAGTCTATGCAATCTGTCCTCATAATTTAACCCTTTTAGCCCCAGTATCATTCTGGTGAATCTGCGCTGCACCCCCACCAAGGCCAATATATCCTTCCTGAGGTGCAATGCCTAGAACTTGAAAAACATAAAAATGTTTTCCCTCTGGGCAAATAAATTAAAATTTGATGAAATTAATAAAACAATATCACAAAAAACAGGTGATTAGATTTGATAATGTACAGTTTTCATTTGCAGATTGACAAAAAGACACAGACACGATGGGCTGAATGGCCTCCTTCTGTGTCGTAATTTTCTACGATTTCTATGATTCTTTCAAAGCCGTCCCTTGGATGAGACTTTAAATCAATGCCCTGACCGTCTTGTGAGAAAGAAATGCTAAAAATGACAGATGGCATGCCTCAGGAAGAAATGAGAACATTGGAGAACATTTAAGTAACGCCTAGTGGGTATGGCAACCATAATTCATGCTACAGCTATACAAAACCCTGGTTAGACCACACAAGGATTACAGTGTTCAGTTCTGGGCACCACACCTTAGGAAGGATATATTGGCCTTGGAGGGAGTGCAGCGTAGATTTACTAGAATGATAGCTGGACTCTAAAGGTTGAGTTACAAGGAGAGATTACACAAACTAAGGTTGAATTCCCTGGAATTTAGAAAATTAAGGGGTGATTTGATTGAAGTTTTCAAGATATTAAGAGGAACTGATAGGGTAGATAGAGAGAAACTATTTCTGCTGGTTGGGGAATCTAGGACATAGCCTATAAATTAAAGCCAGGCCTTTCAGAAGTTAGGAAACACTTCTACACATAAAGGTGGTACAAGTTTGGAACTCTCTCTGCAAACGGCAGCTGATTTTTTTTTTTATTCGTTTATGGGATGTGGGCGTTGCTGGCAAGGCCAGCATTTATTGCCCATCCCTAATTGCCCTTGAGAAGGTGGTGGTGAGTCGCCTTCTTGAACTGCTGCATTCCGTGTGGTGAAGGTACTCCCACAGTGCTGTTAGGTAGGGAGTTCCAGGATTTTGACCCAGCGACGATGAAGGATCGGCGATATACTTCTAAGTCAGGATGGTGTGTGACTTGGAGGGGAGCTTGGAGGTGGTGCGCCTGCTGCCCTTGTCCTTCTAGGTGGAAGAGGTCGCGGGTTTGGGAGGTGCTGCCGAAGAAGCCTTGGCGAGTTGCTGCAGTGCATCTTGCAGATGGTACACACTGCAGCCACGGTACACCGGTGGTGGAGGGAGTGAATGTTTAAGGTGGTAGTGTGAAGGAATAGCCATATTCAGAAAAATACACCATCCTATGAAAGAATTCTGACTTTATTAAACATGACAAACTGGGCTTGGAAATCTGGAAGCCTCAACAATGAAAAGCTGTAAACACCATACAGGCTTTTGAGATAAGATAAGTTGTTGACACTGAAACAATAGCCTCATTGAAGCAGAGGGTTCGAGCTTCCAGAAAGTCTGCAGCTTGGAAGGAACACAATGGTATAACCCAGTTAAAGTGTCTTAAACCAACACTTCGAAATGAAACACAGAACATTAAAGAAACATGTGCCTTTGTAAAAATGACATCAAGTAAAAGGAACACCTGCTGTCAAATCATTTTAATGTTAAAATTAGAACACGGAGACAGGAGTCTGTGGTACAACCAGTTGAGGTAGCTAGGGGGACAATGGTGTACCCGGTTGAAGTGTTTTTAATTTACATGTTGTAAAAAGATACAAACAGAAGACTTTCATAAATATGACATCAATAGATGCAACAGCCATCACATTGTTTTTGTGTTGAACTTGGAACACCTAGGAGACACAAAGTCTGCTTACAACCAGCTGAGGTGACTTAAGAATTGAATAGAGGACCTTCATGAGAATGACATCATCTGTTACAACTGTTTTTTATGATAAGTTTTGAACACCTAAAGGAGGAGACATAATTCTGAAAGCTACAAGCTGAACTAACTGTAAGAATAGAAGGGGTCGACAGAAAAATGACTAGAGATAATTAGCTTACATCAGCAGAAAACTTCAAAGGATATACCACTGAGAAAGAGTATAAATATAGAACTTTCAAATAGGAAGACAGAATTCGCTGGAAGGGGCAAAGCGATTCTCAGCTTCAGAGGCAATCTCTGTAAGTTTTCAACTCTTTGAGTCTCGGGGATCAAGGTATTTGATTTTGGTGGATATCCTGGAATAAGACTAAGTAAGAAATGTAAAAATGTAACGAAGTTAAGATTTGAGAATAAGGATCTCTGATGATAAGAATTGTAAGCTTTTTGTTTTTGGAATTGTTAAAGTTGCGATTGAATCACCAGCTGTAAACTACATGTCGGTTCTTTAATAAATCTATATATTTTTAGAATTATCTCAAATAGTACTTCTGTATCAAACTCGCAAACTCAATCTCTGTACACTCTTTGGTGAGGAGTTGCAGAATTCTGGGGGAGTTTACCGGACCCTCATAATATCCGGAAGGTTACAGTCTAGCTAAACTTATTAAAAGTGCTATCTGGAGGACGGTAACATCTTCAGGTCGTTCCTTTCCTTTAGGGAGAGATAGTCTGGACCTTTAGACCCAATTAAGCGTCTTTAGGATTCGGCTACCTCTAACTTTAGTTGAAGGTGAACGTCTGGGGAATACACCTGATCTGGGGTAGCCCAAAAGGGGCTAGGACTAGTAATAATCCCTTAAGTAGATGGGGTGCCAATCAAGCGGTCTGCTTTGTCCTGTATGGTGTTGAGCTTCTTGAGTGTTGTTGGAGCTGCACTCATCCAGGCAAGTAGAGAGTATTCCATCACACTCCTTACTTGTGCCTTGTAGATGGTAGAAAGGCTTTGGGTAGTCAGGAGGTGAGACACTCGCCGCAGAATACCTAACCTCTGACCTGCTCTTGTTGCCACAGTATTTATGTGGCTGGTCCAGTTAAGTTTCTGGTCAATGGTAACCCCCAGGATGTTGATGGTGGGGGATTCGGCGATGGTAATGCCATTAGAACATAAGAACATAAGAAATAGGAACAGGAATAGGCCACTTGGCCCCTCGAGCCTGCTCCGCCATTCAATAAGATCATGGTTGATCTTGGGCTCAAAACCACTTCCCCGCCCGCTCCCCATAACCCTTCACTCCCTTATCTTGCAAAAATCTATCTGTCTCTACCGTAAATGTATTTAATGACCCAGCCTCCACAGCTCTCTGGGGCAGAGAATTCCACAAATTTACGACCCTCTGAGAGAAGAAGTTCCTCCTCATCTCAGTTCTGAAAGGGTGACCCTTTATTCTGAGACTGTGCCCCCGAGTTCTAGATTTCCCCACGAGGGGAAACATCCTCTCTGCATCTACCTTGTTGAGCCCCCTTAGTATCTTATATGTTTCAATAAGATCACCTCTCATTCTTCTAAATTCCGATGAGTATTGGCCCAGCCTGCTTAACCTTTCCTCATAAGTCAACCCCCTCATCTCTGGAATTAACTTAGTGAATCGTCTCTGAACTGCCTCCAATGGAAGTATATCCTTCCTTAAATAAGGAGACCAAAACTGTACGCAGTACTCGAGGTGTGGTCTCACCAATACCCTGTACAGTTGTAGCAGGACTTCCCTGCTTTTATACTCCAACCCCTTTGAAATAAAGGCCAACATTCCATTTGCCTTTTTGATTACTTGCTGTACCTGCATGCTAACTTTTTGTGTTTCATGCACAAGGACCCCCAGGTCCCTCTGAACCGTAGCATTTTGTAATCTCTCTCCATTTAAATAATAATTTGCTTTTTTATTTTTCCTGCCAAAGTGTATAACCTCGCACTTTCCCACATTATACTCCATCTGCCAAATGTTTGCCCACTCACTTAGCCTGTCTATATCCCTTTGCAGATTCTGTGAGTCCTCTGCACAACTTGCTTTCCCACCCATCTTTGTATCATCCGCAAACTTGGCTACATTACACTCGGTCCCTTCATCCAAGTCATTAATGTGGATTGTAAATAGTTGAGGCCCGAGCACCGATCCCTGTGGCACCCCACTAGTTACCTTTTGCCAACCAGAAAATGACCCATTTATCCCGACTCTGTGCTTTCTGTTAGTTAGCCAATTCTCTATCCATGCTAATATATTACCCCCAATTCCATGAGCTTTTATCTTATGCAGTAACCTTTTATGTGGCACCTTATCGAATGCCTTCTGGAAATCCAAATAGACGACATCCACTGGTTCACCTTTGTCCACCCAGCTCGTTACCTCCTCAAAGAACTCCAGCAAATTTGTTAAACACGATTTCCCTTTCATAAAACCATGCTGACTCTGCTTGACTGCATTATGACTTTCCAAATGCCCTGCTACTGCTTCCTTAATGAAGGACTCCAGCATTTTCCTAACGACAGATGTTAGGCTAACTGGTCTATAGTTTCCTGCTTTCTGTCTCCCTCCTTTCTTAAAAAGGGGAGTTACATTAGCGGTTTTCCAATCCACTGGGACCTCTCCAAAGTCCAGGGAATTTTGGTATATTGCAACCAATGCATCCACTATTTCTGCAGCCACTTCTTTTAAGACCCTGGGATGCAGGCCATCTGGTCAGGGGACTTGTCGTCTTTTAGTCCCATTATTTTACCGAGTACTATTTCCTTAGTGATAGTGATTGTCTTTAGTTCCCCCTTCCCTGTGGCCCCTTGATTATCCATTATTGGGATGTTGTTAGTGTCTTCTACCAGTGAAGACAGACACAAAATATCTGTTCAGAGTCTCTGCCATTTCCCCGTTCCCCATTATTAATTCCCCAGTCTCATCCTCTAAGGGACCAACGTTTACTTTAGCTACCCTCTTCCTTTTTATATACCTGTAGAAGCTCTTACGATCTGTTTTAATGTTTCTTGCCAGTTTACTCTCATAATTCATCTTCTCTCTCTTTGTTATTTTTTTAGTCATTCTTTGCTGGTTTTTAAAAGTTTCCCAATCCTCTGGTCTCCCACCAATCTTGCCAACATTGTATGCCTTCATTTTCAATTTGATACCATCCTTTACTTCCTTAGTTAGCCACGGATGGTGCTCCCTTCTCTTAAAATCTTTCTTTCTCACTGAAATATATTTTTGTTGAGAGTTATGAAATATCTCTTAAATGTCCGCCACTGCATTTCAACTGTCTTACCCTTTAATTTATTTTTCTAGTCCACTTTAGCCAGTTCTGCCCTCATGCCATTGTAATTGCCGTTGTTTAAGATCAGGACACTGGTTTGAGATACAACTTTCTCACCCTCCAACTGAATTTGAAATTCAACCATGCTATGATCACTCTTTCCTAGAGGATCCTTTACTATGAGATCATTTATTAATTCTGTCTCATTACACAGTACCAGATCCAAGATAGCCTGCTCCCTGGTCAGTTCCATCACATACTGTTCCAGGAAACCATCCCGGATGCACTCTATGAACTCCTCCTCAATGCTACCATGGCCAATTTGATTTGTTCAATCAATATGGAGATTAAAATCACCCATGATTATTACCGTACCTTTTTACAGGCCTCTATTATTTGTTGATTTATACTCTGTCCAACAGTATTGCTACTGTTCGGGGGCCTGTAGACTACGCCCACCAGAGACTTTTTCCCTTTATTAATTATTATCTCCACCCAAATCGATTCTACATCTTGATCTTCTGAGCCAATATCACTTCTCACCACTGCACTGATCCCATCCTTTACCAACAATGCCACCCCACCTCTCTTTCCTTTCTGTCTATCCTTCCGAATTGTCAAATAACCTGGAATATTCAGTTCCCAGCCCTGATCACCTTGCAACCACGTCTCTGTAATGGCGATCAGACCATACCCATTTGTATCTATTGGTGCCGTCAACTCATCTATCTTGTTACGTATGCTGCGTGCATTCAGATATAGAGCTTTGAATGTCAAGGGGCGGTGGTTAGACTCTCGCTTGTTGGAGATAGTCATTGCCTGGCACTTCTGTGGCGCGAATGTTACCTGCCACTTATCAGCCCAAGCCTGAACGTCGTCCAGGTCTTGTTGCATGCGGGCTTGGACTGCTTCATTATCTGAGGAGTTGTGGATGGCACTGAACACTGTGCAGTCATCAGCGAACATCCCCATTTCTGACCATGTGTTGGAGGGAATTGATGAAGCAGCTGAAGATGGTTGGGCCTAGGACACTGCCCCGAGGGACTCCTGCAGCGATGTCCTGGGGCTGAGATGATTGACCTTCAATCACCACAACCATCTTCCTTTGTGCTAGGTGACGTAAGAAAGCTACTAGGCACTTGGTCTAAGCGTTAAACAAAGCTTTAATCAACTGTTTTTCAACATGGATGTCTAGTTGTGGTCTTCCCTAGTTCCTGTTGAGGAATGTCCTCAGCAAGCTGGGCCCATGCCCGAGTATTTATACTCTCCCTGGACAGCGCCACCAGCAGTCCGCCCAGTATTACTTCATACATGAATGACAAGATTCATGTCACTAGGTATGACTCCAGCCAGTGGAGAGTTTTCCCCCCCGATTCCCATTGACTTCAATTTTACTAGGGCTCCTTCATGCCACACTCGGTCAAATGCCTTGATGTCAAGGGCAGTCACTCTCACCTCACCTCTGAAATTCAGCTCCTTTGTCCATGTTTGGACTAAGGCTGTAATGAGGTCAGGAGCAGAGTGGTCTTGGCGGAACCCAAACTGGGCATCAGTGAGCAGGTTATTGGTGAGTAAGTGCCGCTTGATAGCACTGTCGATGACACCTTCCATCACTTTGCCAATGATTGAGAGTAGACTGATGTGGCGGTAATTGGCCGGATTGGATTTGTCCTGCTTTTTGTGGACAGGACATACCTGGGCAGTTTTCCACATTGTCGGATAGATGCCAGTGTTGTAGCTGTACTGGAACAGCTTGGCTAGAGGCGCGGCTAGTTCTGGAGCACAAGTCTTCAGCACAATAGCCGCGATGTTGTCGGGGCCCATAGCCTTTGCTGTATCCAGTGCGCTGAGCCGTTTCTTGATATCACGTGGAGTGAATCGAATTGGCTGAAGGCTGGCTTCTGTGATGGTGGGGACCTCAGGAAGAGGCCGATATGGATCATCCACTCGGCACTTCTGGCTGAAGATGGTTGCAAACGCTTCAGCCTTGTCTTTTGCACTCACGTGCTGGGCTCCACCATCATTGAGGATGGGGACATCCAGTTGATGCTGGGTCAATTGTTAATTTTAAATCTTAGATTGACAGATTTCTGCTAACCAAAGGTATTAAGCGATATGGGGCAAAGGCGGGTATATGGAGTTAGGTCACAGATCAGCCATGATCTCAATGAATGGCAGAACAGGCTCGAGGGGTTAAATAGTCTACTCCTGTTCCTATGTTCCTAATATAATGTAGGCAGCAGAAAAGGTCACATACATGTCCAACATCCACAAAGTCACCACATTACCGATATCATGTCCCCACATCAAAATGACATGAATGAAAATTGTTGCATGATTATTTTCCGTAGCAAAAACATTACCAATGTGGAGGAGAACGCCAAGAATGAAGAATAAATAATATTTTACTTTTAAATTTTAATTTGGACTCAATGTTTAAATGCTGACGCCAGCCGTGCTGCCGTCATTCCACTTGTCGTAAGACCCAATACTCCTATTGGAGGGATAACAGCCGTTTCCTGCTCTGTTTCGTTTATAAGTGGCTATTCTCTGCAGGCTGCTCACTCAGCCTCCCCCCCACCTGCTCCTTAAAGTAAATACAAAAATATATATATTTTATGAGGATTACTTTCTTCTATTTACCATTTGCAGAAATATTTCATAATACCAGAAGTCTTAAGAGCTTCTACAGTTATATATGTATTATATATTAAAATCGACGAGAGGGCCTCAATTGTCCATTTCAAATTACAATGAAAACTCTCATTCATGGCTGTTAAAGGGTAAACCAATGTTCAATGCATTAACATTGACCTGCGGTACCTTGTAGGTGGCACTGTGATGGGGGATTTTCATTGTTCCATGTCACATAATGCTAGCTGCTATAATGAGGCTATCAAATAATATTAAAGGCTTGGTTTCCATGAAATTACTGTATCTGGCCATGAGTATTACTTTGCATTAGCCTAAGATTTTGAGGCTCCCTTGTAGTTGCCAGCAGCCACTGTAGGATAGTTAAGTAATGGCAGGTAGGCAATAACAGTTAAATCAAATACATTTAAAAAAAATGATTCTCAGCTACGAGAAGGAAACAAATAGAGACATTAATATGATAAAAATTCAGTGGGAAAGTAAATCAAGCTGTAGTAGTAGCCTTAAATTCTAAGTGCTTTCTTCCTATGGCTACATATTATTCTATACTAAAAAGCCGATAACATTGGCCCGGATTTTGCTGTGAGCAGTGAAGTTACAGCTTTCGCCATTCACCTCGCGTACAGTTGCCCACAGACTTTTAGCGAGCTTGTCAGCGGAGATTTCTAGCAATCTGGCTGCTGTTTGAATTTGGCACCCTCTACAGGGGATCTGTGGCACCTGTGAGCAGGCCAAGCAGCATGGAGGCTTCTCAACCAGTCAGATCGAAGAATCCTCACTGAGATACGCAGACAGCAAAGCAAGAAGTAAAAAACAGGAAATATAAATTACATTTAAATCATTGTACAGGAAGCGAAATAAAGATTGGGACACACACATGGGATTAAGGGAAAGACATAAAAGAGCAAAACTGAAAAACTATATAAAATTTTTTAAAAAATATCTTCAACATTAATTTTCTTCTGCAGGAATGAGACTCCACACTTGTCAAATTAATTTTTCAGGGCCAGAAAGGTTGACTGTTAAAAATTCAGTTACGCTTGACTGAATAAGCACCAACTTTTTCAGCTGTTTTTAGAGCGAGAATAGTGGGGAATTAGCCTAAGTTCACACCATGACAGTGATCTCTGTGCAGATACCACTGACAAAGACTGCAACAGCTCAACCCATGGAAGAGCAGCATATCACTGACAGCAACTTCCAGATTTCAGTGTTTAACTGCACATGCACAGAAACCAGAAGTTGCTGTCAGTTTTACCCAGTAATAAGGGTGAGCGCTGACAGCCTCGCCATTATTAATACTGCAAAATCTGGGCCATTAGGTTTAAGGCCTCAAGTCTGCACATTAAGTTTGTATCATCAATTTTTAAGCTGTCATTAGATTATTAAAGACTAATACCATGCAAGCCTCGACGAGCAGAAGACCAGAGCTCCAGCCTCCAAATACTGGGTTGACACCCAGCGAGGTACTTGATGGGAGTGGAGTGACGACTTTCCCATCGTATCTTGATAGGGGGTTATGAGTCAGGCCAATGACCTGTCCGCATAAAAAGGGATCTTCATTACAGAAACAAACCAGAGCACGATATGCTGCATGTAAAAGCACTGGAAGAAATGGGTTGCATCATGTGCTGCTATGCATGGGAGAGAAAGAATACCATGCATGCTCTTACACTGGGTCTAGCTGTCCAGCAAAGTATGTAATTCACAGTTATATTCATGTTTTCATTTACCTAGGGATGGTAGATGTAGTCGAAAGGAATCCTGCACCCCAGACTTTCTTAGATTGGATAGAATCTTCCCTTTTTTCTTCTTGCATTAGTTTCTTTTTCAATGTTTTGAATCGTTGCCGCTCTTTCTCATCAGAGAAATCTAAACTTGATTCTGTTTGCACAGTCAGCTGTAGTTTTTCTATTAGTGGCATTTCTAAAAGAAAATCAAAGAACAGCTAATTAAAACTTATCATTCGATGTGATGTATGAAGTCAAAGGGTGTGGATAATAAGCAGGAGTGGATCCTAAAATTTTAGGCGCTTAAAGAAAACAGTATATATAACTTGATGGACGCACAATCATTCAAAAAGCATTCCAGAGATCAATCTTGCTACTTAAATAGCACCTAACCAACAGCCATGTTCATTTACACAGGATGTGTCGCAAATATAAATACATGTACACACATACAAACACACTACTACTGCATTGTATATTCAATAAACCATTACTCTCAATCTTTTCTGAGCTATGTGGTTAGTAATAAACAGAGCCAAGCTGTTTTCCATTGAGGGGAAGGGAAAATTTAGGTTGAAAACTTACTCTGAGTCATGCTCACATACCTCCTAGCACCTAATTACAAAGCAGAGTTTGACCTGGCTGCCTGCTTTAAAACTTCATTTAATAGCATTTTTAAAACTCCAATTACAGACATGCTGTGCAATCTGCAACATCTACTTAAACCTAGATATTACATTCATTGAAACTTGGAGATTCAAACCTAACTGCTAGTTAGTTTACATCCAAAGCACAGCAGTATTACTTGTAAAGCCATAAAATATATATTTTAGAGCTGGTTACATGAAGCACTCCTAACATAAATAGTATTAATCGCTGGTTTTCAGTGAACAGTAACTTCAATGGCTCTTATTTCTAGACATGAATAGCAGATTATAGCCAGCTAACTGGATTAAAAATGGCCAGGCCCAAAACACACAGCTGTATCAAGAGCCTGGAAGGAGCAGCCTCTGGGTGGGAAACAGTATTGAAATCTGGAGAGGTGCAAAGGGACAAGCTTAGCCACTTTTAAACCACTAGATGGAGTACGTCTCCCTGGTTGAATCTCAGTTCCTATGAGCTTGTCATAGAATGCGATTGATGGCAACCACGGAGACTTTTGTGATCCTGACCATCCTCCCGCCAACAGACGAAGAAAGCATGGCAATGGGAGGCTTTGGTAGGTGGCCTCAAATGCAAAAAGATTGGGTCACTTCATACTTGATTTGGTGCAGCATTAGTTACTATAATAGTTATGCTATCCTGTTAGGTTTAATTGTATTATAATTAAAAAATAGTCAAGGTTCAATTGTGTTGCTGTAAGGAATTTTCATTAATAGGAAAAATGTACGCAGATGAACCAATTTTCTGCAGAGTTTGCAGATCAAAACACTTTTTTTTCTCTTTCTTGTCTCTGATGATCTATCTGAGTGTTGTATCTTCAAGATATTTGCAGCCATTGGCTGCTGCTGCAGGCATCCTCCGAACTGAAATGCTTGGGTTATCAGAGGTTTCCCAGCTGACAGCACAGCTGTGGAAATAATAAAGCTCCACTCTGTACTGATACAGCACCAATTGATGTCTAGCAAAGGAGAGAGATTCAAATTGGACAAGAAAATTGAATGGCAAGAAAAAAACCACAATGCTAATTATTCCACCCAAGCAAAATTGTTGACAGTAGTTTGAGCAGCTGTTGGGATATTGGAATGCACATAATAAATGCTCAAATTTGTAAAAAAAAAATTGCAAACTTATGACAGGATGCCCACCCCAGTGTACAAGAATGATGACATAAATTTGTAATTCCAGACATAGTTTTCTTGAGAACACTAAATATTGCACAAGATCATTTCCTTTGTATTGCACATAAATTATGCACTACTTATGCCAAAATCTTCTTGCTTCCTTCAGTAATTAGATCTTTAAAATGCCAAGCAACTCTCAAAAGTTCCGTGAAAAATGTGTTAATATCAATGATCAAACAGCTTCAAAATTTACATAATTCTGCTTTTGCAGGTTGTGATTTTATTTTTAAATAAAAATGGTTCAAGTTAGATCTGCTACTATATACCTGTGTTTTGAAAATTTATGCCATATGTTGTGCTTACCTTTTAGCATTTACAGGTATCAGGCACCACTGCTGTGGCTATCTTTCCAATATTAACTCATGTGCCTCAAACCCCTCTTATCTGCCAAATATACAACTGCCTCATTGTGGACCCTCTCCAAGCTTGTTAGACCCCTGAATATTTTTCCTCCTCTGCCCTTTCAAGCTTGCTCTTTTACAGAATTTGCTATTATAACTAATGGAGCCTCTAAATACTGTGTAATTCCTCTCTAATTTTGACCACCGGGACCCGAATAAAAGCAAACAAAATAAATCATCAGACATTAAAATGCGTTCGTCAATAAAACTCATGTCAGCACAGCAATGAATTAAAAACAAACATACCCATCACTTCCTGCCATCTATTCTCCATATTCACAATTCAATATTTACTCTTTTATGCACTTGAGGTGAATAAATTTAATGAAATAGAAAAATAATTGTAAAATGACTTCACTGGAGTATAAAATCGGGCAGCTTGCAAACGAGGCGTCTGACCCCACCAGCCCTGTTCACACCAATCAGGTTAGGTTAAAATTGGGGCTTATATTGGTACCAACACATTCTCCTTTTCTGCTCATCCTTGGTCCGCTGTCTTTCACTATCTGCATGCTACCCCTTGGCAACTTTATCCAGAAGTAGGTGCTTAACTTCCACATGTATCCACAGCTCTACCTCACTTTTTTAATTTGTTCATGGGACGTGGGCGTCGCTGGCGAGGCCAGCATTTATTGCCCATCCCTAATTGAAGGTGGAGGTGAGCCGCCTTCTTGAACCGCTGCAGCCCATGTGGTGAAGGTACTCCCACAGTGCTGTTAGGGAGGGAGTTCCAGGATTTTGACCCAGCGACTATGCAGGAACAGTGATATATTTCCAAGTCAGGATGGTGTGTGGAGGGGAACTTGGAGGTGGTGGTGTTCCCATGCACCTGCTGCCTTGTCCTTATAGGTGTTAGAGGTTGCAGGTTTGGAGGTGCTGTCAAAGAAGCATTGGTGAGTTGCTGCAGTGCAACTTGTAGATGGTACACACTGCAGCCATGGTGTGCTGGTGTTGGAGGGAGTGAATGCTTAAGGTGGTGGATGAGGTGCCAATCAAGCGGGCTACTTTGTCCTGGATGATGTCGAGCTTCTGGAGTGTGGCAGGAGCTGCACTCATCCAGGCAAGTGGAGATTATTCCATCACACTCCTAACTTGTGCCTTGCAGATGGTGGAAAGGCTTTGGGAAGTCAGGAGGTGTGACACTCGCTGCAGAATACCCAGCTTCTGACGTGCTCTTGTAGCCACAGTATTTATGTGGCTGGTCCAGTTAAGTTTCTGATCAATGGTGACCCCCAGGATGTTTATAGAATCGTAGAATGATTACAGCACAGGAGGCCGTCGAGCCCGTGCCGGCCCTCTGCAAGAGCACTTCAGCTAGTCCCACTCCCCCGCCCTTTCTCCGTAGCCCTGCAAATTTTTTTCCTTCTGGTACTTATCCAATTCCCTTTTGAAAGCCACGATTGAATCTGCCTCCACCACCCTTTCAGGCAGTGATTTCCAGATCCTAACCATTTGCTGCGTAAAAAAGTTTTTCCTCATGTCGCCTTTGGTTCTTCTGCCAATCACCTTAAATCTGTGTCCTCTGGTTCTCGACCCTTCTGCCAATGGGAACAGTTTCTCTCTATCTACTCTGTCTAGACCCCTCATGATTCTGAACACCTCTATCAAATCTCCTCTCAACCTTCTCTGCTTTAAGGAGAACAACCCCAGCTTCTCTAGTCTATCCATGTAACTGAAGTCCCTCATCCCTGGAACCATTCTTGTAAATCTTTTCTGCACCCTCTCTACTGCTTCCTAATGGGCGGTGCCCAGAATTGGACACAATACTCCAGTTGAGACCGAACCAGTGTTTTATAAAGTTTCATCATAACTTCCTTGCTTTTGTACTCTATGGGTTGGATTTTGTCATTGGGGGCAGGTCAGGTGGTCGGCAGTTCCCACTCCTGCCTCCGACGTGAGGCGGGATAATTTAGCGATTTTGCCCTCATTGGGCACTTGATTCCCAGCGTGTGGGAACCCCTGGCCCAATGAGTCTTTTGGTCCTGAAACTCGCCTCTGATGATGTCATTTATGCAGCTGCATTTAAGGCCTGCAAGCAGCCTTGGTTCATTTTCTGCCTTGCAACTTTTATGTGGGCTTGTTCTGAGGGATTTGTGGTGCGGAGATGTCAACCTCAAGGTCCAAGGCCGCACCCCGCTTTGATGAGGACTCCCTCCAAGCTCTGGTGGAGGGAGCCAGAGCTCAGAAAGAGGTGTTGTTTCCTTCCTCTGGGAGGAAAAAACCTCCCCAGCAGACCAAAGCTGTGTGACTGCAAGTGGCACAGGAGGTCAGTGCCATATCAACGTGCAGCAGAACCTGGCTGCAGTGCAGAAAGAGGTTTAATTACTTTCTCCGCACAGGAAAAGTGAGTATGACATCACCATGACCCTCAATCTGCTCCCCATTGCCTCTCATGACCAGCACTCTGCATTGTCAACTTCCTCCTCCACATCCCACTTGACCCTTACATCCCTTGCACCCTTAACCATTCCCTCTCTCTCTATGTACACATTCACTTAACTATTCGACTATGCTGCCCTCACACCCCCTATCACTGTTATGCTATGACAACAACTTACAACACACAGGGAGGGCCCTTGGTCTTGGGACCTCACTCCATCTTTGTGTCCTTCTAAGCATCTATGCTATGGATTCTCTACACTCACTCCATCATTCTCACTCAAACTCCACTTGTGTCCCTCACTGCAGGAAAAGAGAGCCCACAATAAGAGGGAAAGGTCGAAGACAGGAGGAAGGCCACCCTCAATAGCCCAGCTCACCAGCGCAGAGGAGGCGGCCCTCGAGATCTTGGGAGCCGAGAAGGATGCACAAGTTGGGGACGGACAGACGGGCGCATCAGAGTAAGCTGGTGACAGAATAGTTTTGCATCTCTCTCATTTACATCGCATGAGTGACTGATATTGATTCTGATATGATGATCTGCACAATTCAATGTGCATGCAACGTTTATCTCACATGTCTAACTCTTTCCTTTACTCCCCCACAGGACCATCGACAGCCCCCCTCCCCACTGTCCAGGAGGAAGAGCCGGAGCCTGAAGACTCCTCAGAGGAACCTGCAAATTAAGCACACCCAGCACCAGCACAGACACTTACACCTCGGTGGGACCTTCAGGACATAGAGTAGTGTTGTCACCTGGTGTATCACAGCTCACAAGTGAGCATCAGCAGATGGTGGAGACAGGGACAGCAGTGGAGAGTCCTCGTTGGAGGTCGCAGGGCGCTCCCAGCTCGGCTCAGTTGCATGTCGACCCTGTGCCTCCGGGTCCATCCAGAAAACATGGTCATTGTTCAGAATAGACTGACATCTCTGGAGGAGCGATGGTCAGCTATTGAGCAGAGAAACCAGAGCTTCCTGGAAGTTCTCTGGAGTAGGACTGCCAGTGCAGAAACAGGTCCTCATGGCCCCCCTGAAGTGCAGCAAGGTGCTGTCAAGCCACTTGCTAGCTCTGAAGTGGGGCTGACCCATGAGAGGGATGTTGGTGGCAGACAACAAGGAAGTGGGGGCTCCTCTCCAAGCGCTCACACGACCATGCCACTGCAGAGCCCTCAGTCAGAGCCCCACCAGAGCCCTCACCCAACTGAGATCGGCGTCTCAGCCCCTGCACAGCCGCAGGAGCAGCAGCAGACTGTTGGTGAGCCCTCACAGGCTCGCAACCCCAGAGGACGCCCGCCAAAGGTGTCGAGGCAGCAGCAGCATGAAAGTGAGCAAGGAGCCTCCACATCTGCTGAAGCCACAGGGGAAGCACCACGTAGGAGCACGCGTAAGAGGAAGATAAAGCACAAGTAGTCACAAGGGTAGTCACTTGGGTGTTCTGTTGTGTTTAATTGTGAAATGCCATCCTTGGCTGAATGTTATAAAATGACTTGATGGCAAACTGTTGAATTTGTGGTGAAGTGATAATTACTAGTCCTAGCCCCTTTAGGGCGACCCCAGATCAGGCGTATTCCCCAGACGTTCACTTTCAACTAAAGTTTGAGGTAGCCAAATCCTGAAGACGCTTAATTGGGTCTAAAGGTCTGGACCATCTCTCCCTAAAGGAAAGGAACAACCTGAAGAGGTTACCGTCCTCCAGATAGCACTTTTAATAAGTTTAGCTAGACTGTAACCTTCCGGATATTATGAGGGTCCGGAAAACTCCCCCAGAAATCTGCAACTCCTCACCAAAGAGTGTACAGAGATTGAGTTTGCGAGTTTGATACAGAAGTATTATGTGAGACAATTCTAAAAATATATAGATTTATTAAAGAACCGACATGTAATTACAGTAGGTGTTTCAATCGCAACATTAACAGTTCCAAAAAGAGAAAGCTTACAATTCTTATCAGATCTTAACTTCGCTACATTTTTACAGTTCTTAGTCTTATTCAGAATATCCACCAAAATCAAATACAGTACCGTTGATCCCCGAGACACAAAGAGTTGTAGACTTACAGAGCCTGCCTCTGAAGCCTGAGAATCGCTTTGCCCCTTTACAGCGAATCTATCATCCCATTTGAAAGTTCAATATTTATATCCTTTCTCAGTGGTATTTCCTTTGAAGTTTTCTGCTGATGTAAGCTAATTATCTCTAGTCATTTTTCTGCTGACCCCTGCTATTCTTACAGTCACCTCAGCTGGTAGCAATGCAGACTCGTGTCTCTCCTTTAGGTGTTCGAAGCTTATCATAAAAAATGGTGTAACAGCAGGTGCATCTATTTGATGTCATTTTTACTAAGGTCTTCTGTTTGTGTCTTTTTACGACGTGTAAATTAAAACACCTCAACCAGGGTGATCTATGCAATTCTTAGTTACCTCAGCTGGTTGCAACACAGAATTGTGTCTCCTGTGTTTCATCTGATGTCAATTTTACAAAGGCATATGTTTCTTAATTTTGTGTGTTTCTTTCTGAAGTGTAATTTAGAACACCTTAACAGGGCGTACCATTGTGTTCTTTCCAAAGCTTCAGACTTCAGGAGCCTCCAACCTCCTGTTCCAATAAGGTTATTGATTCAGTGTCAACAACTTATCTTATCTCAGTAGCCTGTATGCTGTTTACAGCTTCAGATTGTTGAGGCTTCCAGATTTCCAAACCCAGTTTGTCATTTTTTAATAAGGCCAGAATTATTTCATAGAATGGTGTATTTTTCTGAATATGGCTTATTCCTTCACAGTGGGCTGTGTCATTTTGCAAATGGGACTTTCACATTGAGGTCTCAGGGTGACTTGGAATTGTCAGTATGGTGGTCAGAGTGATAGGAAGCCGCAGGTTCTTGTCCATTGTCAATGGTGTGGTAAGAAGGTGCGAGCCAAATGTGTTTGATTGGGCAGCCTAAGCAAATCTGGCCAAGATCAGTTCATCCCTTGCATCCCGGATCGCAATGTTCTCACGTGCTGCTGCCACTGGTTGATGCGCCTCCGCAAGCTCTTCGTTCTCGCTTTCCTCCTCCTCCTCATCTGAGGAGGCTATGCGAGGAGCCACCTGTACCTCAGGCAGCTGCAAGCCACGATGCTGTGCCATGTTGTGAAGGGCACAGCAGAACCACGACGATTCTGGAGACCCTGGCTGCTGAGTACTGCACGGCTCCACCTGATCTATCAAGGCATCTGAATCACATCCTCAGCAAGCCGATGGTTTGCTCGATAATGGATCTGGTGGAAATGTGGCTGGAGTTGTAGCGCTCCTCAGCTTCGTTGGCTGGCCTCCTGAACGGCGTCATTAACCAAGTCTTCAGGGGATAGCCCTTGTCTCCAAGTAGCCATCTGCAAAGTTGGTCTGGCGGACTGAAGAGGGGAGGCACACTAGACTGCTGCAGGATGAAGGAGTCATGGCAACTGCCAGGGTACTTGGCGCAAACATGTAAAATTTCCTTCTTGTGGTCGCACACCAGCTGCACGTTGAGGGAGTGGAAGCCCTTGCGGTTAACAAAAATACCTGGATTGTGATGAGGTGCCTTAAGGGCCACATGTGTGCAGTCTATGACGCCCTGCACCTTTGGAAAGCTTGCCATATTAGCAAATCCAACCGCATGCACGGTTACACTTGCTTGATCCTTGGAGAAGTTGATGTAATTGTGCGCGTTGGCAAAGAGGGCATCGGTTACCTGCGTGATGCAAGTGTGTGCGGCCGCCTGGGAGACTCCGCTGATGTCTGCTGTTGTTCCCTGGAATGAGCCTGAAGCAAAAACGTTGAGTGCGGTGGTGACTTTTACGACCACTGGTAAGGGGTGTCCACCCGCTCCTCCGGGCTCCAGGTCTTGCTGCAGCATTGCGCAGATGTCACCCACTACCTCTCGCGAAAGTCTGAGCCTCCTTTGGCACTGCTGCTTAGTCATGTTGAGGTAGCTCATCCTCTATCTGTAAACCCTGTTTTGGGGGTATCTCCTGCGGCGACGTCCTTCCATTCGCTGGCGCCTTCTGGCTTGTGCAGCTTCAGGTGGGTGAGCAGCAGGTTGGCGCTCCTGTTGTTGCTGCTGCTGTTGTTCCGGGTTCCGCTGCTGCCGCGGCTGGTCTTCGTCCAAATCTGAGGTCCAGGAGGAAAGGAAATAAATGGTTCCCATGCTGCAGGTATATACCTCAGTTGAGGAAGTGCTCAAGTCAAGGTGGGGAGAGGGTTTTCCCAGGAGGTCACAGTGGAGATGGATCTCAGCTTCCAAACTTCCAAAATCAGTAGACCTGCAAAAAGTTCTCCAAGACCTGAGAAAAGAAAGTTCTGCCACCTGCAAATGATCATTGTGGAAAACTCCGTTTTTATGGTGGAGCTGCAGCTGTTAGTAAGCCAACCACTTGTCAACCCGACAGGATTAGCTGGCATGTTCCAGGGGAGACGGCAGCACGCGGGAAACGTGGTAAACTCTGAAAGGCCTCTCAAAATGGCATTATACAGGTACTTAAGTGGTTGTTAAGTGCCTTAAGGGCCTATCCCGCCTCTTGGAGGAGGGACCGAAACGGACTCTGCAACCCCGCATTTTGGAAAGTTGCGCAGAGGCGGGATCGGAGCCTGATGCCATTTTTTGCAACTTTCCCACCTGACCCGCCTTCAAACCCGCCTCCTCGCGCCTGGCAAAATCCAGCTCTCTGTCTCTATTTATGAAGCCCAGGATCCCATATGCTTTTTTAACCGCTTTCTCAACCTGCCATGCCACCTTCAACGATTTGTGCACATATACTCCCGGGTCTCTCTGTTCATGCATCCCCTTTAGGATTGTACCCTTTAGTTATTGGCCCAGAAATTCGGCCGAATACGGGAGAGTACGCACTGTGTACTCACCCATATTCGGTCCCGAAGTGCCGGTTTCCTGCATGCACTGCGCATGCGCGGGAAACCGGCACTTCCGATATTGCGAAGGGGGCGGTTCCTAAGTGAACCGTGTGCGCACTACAGGCTGTGCGCACGCAGCACACTTAGGTTTTTTTTCAGGTTTGAACGCGAGGGTCAGTATGGAAGATTTTACACATGAAAAAAGGAGGCGTAAGACCCCCTTTTAACAAGGTAAGTAGTTAATTAAGTATTATTTTAATTTTTTTTCAACAGGTTTATCTTTTTTAGAGACTTTAAAGAAAGGTAAGTTTATTTTTATAACTTTTAAAAAGAATTTAAATTTTTAAAAAATTTAAATTTTTGTTTAAAGTGGTTAATTTATTTAACTATAGTTATTTTATTAATGTGATGGTTTAAAAAAAAAATTAATTGAGGTTTAGCTGTTCTTTTGGGGGCAAGTTGTATTCATAGTTTTGACAGCTCTTCCTGTCAAAACTATGAATGAAAGATGGTGTGCTGCCATTGGCTCTAACTGGCCCACGTGATCCCAGAGGTCGCATCGAACTAACTGCGCCTCTGGGACATGCACACACTGCGCGCCGGCACCAGGGAGAGGCCCAGGAGCAGAAGTTCGTCTGGGCCCGAACCATAAAGGCAGGCGTGGTAGGTAAGATTGCGCACGATCCTTACCCCCGTGGCAACCATCGAAGTCTAATTTCTGGGCCAATATTGCCTCTCCTTGTTCTTCCTACCAAAATGTATCACTTTTCTGCATTAAATTTCATCTGCCACGTGTCCACCCATTCCACCAGCCTGTCTATGTCCTCTTGAAGTCTATCACTATCCTCCTCACTGTTCACTATACTTCCAAGTTTTGTGTCATCTGCAAATTTTGAAATTGTGCCGTGTACTCCCAAGTCCAAGTCATTAATATATATCAAGAAAAGCAGTGGTCCCAGTACCGACCCCTGGGGAACACCACTGTGTACCTTCCTCCAGTCCGATAAACAACCGTTCACTCTCGGTTTCCTGTCATTTAGCCAATTTTGTATCCATGCTGCCACTGTCCCTTTTATTCCATGGGCTTCAACTTTGCTGGCAAGCCTATTATGTGGCACTTTATCAAACGCCTTTTCGAAGTCCATGTACACCACGCCAACCGCATTGCCCTCATCAACTCTTTCTGTAACCTCATAAAAAAATTCAAAATCAAGCTAGTTAAACACGATTTGCCTTTAACAAATCCGTGCTGGTTTTCCTTAATTAATCCACACTTGTCCTAGTGACTGTTAATTTTGTCCTGGATTATCATTTCTAAAAGCCTCCCCACTACGGAGGTTAAACTGAGTGGCCTGTAGTTGCTGGGTTTATCTTTACACCCTTTTTTGAACAAGGGTGTAACATTTGCAATTTTCCAGTCCTCTGGTACCACCCCTGTATCTAAGGAGGATTGGAAGATTATGACCAATACCTCCGCAATTTCCACCTTTACTTCCTTCAGCATCCTAGGATGCATCCCATCCGATCCTGGTAACTTATCTACTTTAAGTACAGCCAGCCTTTCAATACCCACTCTTTATCAATTTTTATCCCATCCAGTATCTCAACGACCTCCTTTTTCACTATGACTTTGGCAGCATCTTCTTCCTTGGTAAAGACAGATGCAAAGTACTCATTTAGTACCTCAGCTATGCCCTCTGCCTCCATGCATAGGTCCCCATTTTGGTCCCTAATCGGCCCCACCCCTCCTCTTACTACCCGTTTACTATTTATATGCCCAGAGAAGACTTTTGGATTCCCTCTTATGTTAGCTGCCAATCTATTCTCATACTCTCTCCTTGCCCCTCTTATTTCCTTTTTCACTTCCCCTCTGAACTTTCTATATTCAGCCTGGTTCTCAACCTGACATCTGTCGTATGCTCCCTTTTTCTGCTTCATCTTACTCTCCATCTCTTTCGTCATCCAGGGAGCTCTGACTTTGGTTGACACTGACCTTTCCCCCTCATGGGAATGTACCTCGACTGTACCTGAACCATCTCTTTAAAGGCAGCCCATTGTTCAATTACAGTTTTGCCTGCCAATCTTTGATTCCAATTTACCCGGGCCAGATCCATTCTCAACCCACTGAAATTGGCCTCCCTCCAGTTAAGTATTTTTACTGTAGATTGCTCTCTGTCTTTTTCCATAGCTAATCTAAACCTTATGGCCGTGATTTTATGAACCTCGGCGGGTCCGTGGCGGGCGACGTCAGTGGCGGGTCCTGACCCCGCTGCTGTCTCCATCCCAGCCTCTAGAATGAATTTTCCGAGATTGGGCTTGTTAAGCCCGCCCAGCGCGTTTCCCGGCTAATTAGAGGAAGTGGGTCTGGTGACGTCATTTAATGATGCGTCATCAGCCGGTTTCCTTACAGAGACCATGGCCAACTTTCTTTTGACATTTCTGCTGTCAGTGTTCTACAGCATTGAGGTGCTGCAAACACTGACAAGCACTGTGATTGCGGAGAAGGTTGGTGGTGGTGTTGTTGGTGCTGCTGGTGTTGGGGCTGATCGTGGTGGGATTCTGAGGACCAAGGTAAGAAAGTATAAAGGGCACCCATGCTGATGGAATAGATGGCAGGTGAAGTAGAGAAGACAAAAGCGATCTGTCAATAGTGAGAGAGGGAATGAGGTCAGGCTGGATGGAGACTTGTGTAAAGACTTGCAGCATGGGGAATCTGTTGTGGAAATGCAGTGAGGAAGAGTTTGTTGCTGAAAGAAGATATCTCTGTAAGGTGGGAGCTTTTACTGTACATTTGAAGCTGTCAACTCAACAGCTGATTGAATGGCTACTGAACTCCTGCCTCAGCTTAACAGACGTGATCCCCGAGCAGCGTGGACCCCGTGGGTGAGCTGTCAAATGCAGAAGGTGAGCTCAAATTCATTCTTAAGTGGCTCTGAACAAGCCACTAATTACCTGAATTGGGTCCCCCGCTGTGAATCCGCCACTGCATGTTGGATCTGCTCAGCGCGAACAGACCCGACATTGGGAAAGGCGCGTGGTGGTGGGTTCACAGCGGGGTCCTGACCCACTGGGGGAAAAAAACACTTTCCCACCCGAACCGCCACCGATCGCACCTGCTGACCCCCTGCAAAATCCAGCCCTATGATACTTTGATCACTGTTCCCTAAATGTTCCTCTACTGACACTAGTTCCACTTGACCCACCTTATTCCCCAGAACCAGATCCAGCAATGCCTTCTTCCTCGTTGGAAATATACTGATCAAGAAAGTTCTCCTGAACACAGTTCAGAAATTCTTCCCTCTCTGCCCTTTACACTATTACTAACCCAGTCTATATTAGGAGAGTTGGGGGTAAAAATTCAGTTGGTTGCGCCTCCCGTTAGCGCCTTAAGAGGGCGCTAATGGGGCGCAAAGCCGCTAACGCCCGGGCGCAGCGATGTTTGCGCCGCTCGAGAACTTAACTTGAGATTGTGCGGCGGCGCTAAAACTTACCGCTGCGACCACCTGCGCGCGCAGATTGTGACGTCATTCCATGGTGCAACGCCCTTGTGGCGCCCCGGAGCGGAAATTGAGTGGCGCCCCCTGCCTTACCGCCTGGCGCATCCAACGACCAGAAGACTGGAACGCTATCAATCGCTGTGGGGCTGGGGGTGGCGCTATTTAAAGGGGGCCTCTTCCTGTCTTTTATTGTTGGTGGCATTTTTGAACTATGCATTCTGAGAGAGAGAGGGAGAGACTTCTGGAGAGATTCAACGTTGTGTGAAGGAGTTTTGGGTACTGAGCAGCACTTTGCAGGTTCATTTTGATTTGCCATTCCTTGTATCGATTTAGCAGAGACTGTGGGAGCTGCACTCTGAGCTCTTTGCCTGTTACTCTCCATTGTTCTTTCCAGCACATTTGATGTGCAAGTCTCTCCAGGCCGAGATTCAAGGCTGCAATGAACAGGATGTGGATGGAAAGCAAGATTAACCATCCCCTTTAAGAACTGGCCCGTGCCATTGTGTGTGTGTTCCATTGCTGACTGACATTACATGAGCTTCGCCAGCACTCTGATTTAGCGCCTCACTCCTTGGCCTTTGCGCCTTAAGACAGGTGTGCAGCGCCTGCTTTAGCGCTCCACTCACCTCCCGGGGCGGTAAAAGTGAAGTTTCCAGTCAGTGCCGATAATTAGCGCCAGGCGCTAATATTTGCGTCCAGACGATATTTGCGCCCCAAATGGGGCGCGACCTAATTTCTACCCCTTGAAGTCCCCCATTATCACTACTCTATAGTTCTTGCACCTTTCTGTAATTTCCCTGGAAATTTGCTCCTCTATATCCTTCCCACTAGTAGGTGGCCTATAGAATACACCTAGTAGTGTAATGGCACCGCTATTGTTTCTCAACTCTAACCAAATATATTCTGCTCTTGACCCCTCCAGGCCATCCTCTCTCTCCAGCACTGTAACATTCTCCTTAATCAATACTGCCACCCCACCTCCTTTCTTTCATTCCCTATCTTTCCACATGCACTGTATACCTATCTTAGACCTTCTTGTATTCTCTCTTAGTCTGACCCCACCTAATACCGTACTATTCCTTACTCTAAAGTTTTCTGTCTCTCCCAATCCTTTGTGCACCTTGTTTCTCCTTTCTAATGCTACAATCTGGTGCCCATCCCCCTGCCAAATTAGTTTAAACCCTCCCCAACAGCACCAGCAAACCGCCCGCCCCCCCGCGAGGACATTGGTCCCGGCTCTGTTGAGGTGCAACCCACCCGGCCTGTACAGGTCCCACCTCCCCCAGAACCGGTCTCAATGTCCCAGGAATCTAAAGCCCTCCCTCCTGCACCATCTCTCCAGCTACGCATTCACCTGCTCTCTCCTCCTATTTCTATACTCACTAGCTTGTGGCACCAGGAGTAATCCGGAGATTACTACCTTTTAGGTCCTGCTTTTTAATCTCTTTCCTAGCTCCCTAGAATCTGCTTGCTGGACATCATCCCTCTTTCTACCTATGTCGTTGATACTGATATGGACCACGCCCTCTGGCTGTTCACCCTCCCCCCTCAGAATGTTCTGCAGCCGCTCAGTGACATCCTTGACCCTGGCAGCAGGGAGGCAACATACCATCTTGAAATCACATCTGCGGCCGCAAAAATGCCTGTCTGTTCCCCTAACTATTGAATCTCCTATGGTGGGGGATTCGGCGATGGTAATGCCGTTGAATGTCAAGGGGCGGTGGTCAGACTCTATTTTGTTGGAGGTAGTCATTGCCTGGCACTTGTGTGGCGCAAATGTTACTTGCCACTTGTCAGCCCAAGCCTGAATGTCGTCCAGGTCTTGCTGCAGGTGGACACGGACTGCTTCATTATCTGAGGAGTTGTTTCATCCAAAGGTTATCGAAACAATTTCAAACTGCCGGTCTGATATCAAGACCTGGATGAGCCAAAACTTCCTCTAGCTGAAATTTGGCAATCCTCTTCAGCTCCTATCAGCATCTCAGTGGCTGCCATCTCAAGCTGAGCTAAAAGTGTGGAACCTTGGCACCCTGCTTGATCCTGAACTCAGTCCCCGCCACCCCCCATTATTACCAAAATCCCATTCTTTCACCTCCACAATATTGCCCACTTCTATCCTTAACTCACCCCTTCTGCCATCAAAACTCTAGTCCATGTTTCTCCAATGGTCTCTTAGGTGGCATCCCTTCATCAACTTAAATGCCACATCCCATGTCCTCACTTTCACCAAGTCCGAGACTCCCATCACCCCACTCTGTCCCTGCTCCACTGGTTCCCCGTGCCCCAAGCACATCGATTTCAAAATGCTCGTTCTTGTTTTTAAATCTTTCCATGGCTACGCCCCACCTTATCTTAGCAACCTCTCCCTGCCTTATGTCCTTGCATGCTCCTTCTGCCCCTCCAATAACAGACTTCTCTGTCTTTTGCTTCCTCTATATTATCAGTGGTTGCTTGCTCAGGTACTACACTCCTGCTATCTGTAATTCTGTACCCAGTTCCCTTTGGCTTGCTACCACCTTCTATGATTTCAAGAGTCACCTCAAAACCCTTTTCTTCAATTGTGCCTTTGGTACCCAATCCTAACCTGTCCATTTCCCACACTCAAGCCCCAATTTTAACCCAGAATGGGAATTGGGCAGGCTGGGGCGGGGAGAGCTACAAAACCTCCCGATATCGCCAGTGAGAGGCCTGGGCAATTTTCCCAGGACTTCATTTTAATAAGATTGACAGGCTGCGTACCCGATGGTGTCGAGAAACAGGCAGCCTATCCAGTTTCATTGCACAATTTCCGGCAGGCTGTCTGAGGTCTATTTAAAGTAGGAATGCACCACTTAAAGCGAGGTTGCATTCCCTGATGCCAGATTTCTTTGGAACAGTGTGGACAAAATAACGTACACAGTAATAAGTCCGAGGGCAGCCCCTAGATTTCCTGACATCGCTGTGAAGTATGGTAGCACAGTGGTTATGTTACTGGACTAGTAATCCAGAGGCCTGGACTAATGATCCGAAGACATGAGTTCGAGTCCCACCACAGCAATTGGGGAATTTAAATTCAGTTAATTAAAAAAAAAAATCTGGAATAAAGAGCTAGTATCAGTAATGGTGACCATGAAACTATCGTATTGTCGTAAAAATCCATCTGGTTCACTAATGTCCTTTAGGGAAGGAAATCTGCTGTTCTTACCTGGTCTGGCCTATATGTGACTCCAGACCCACAGCAATGTGGTTGACTCGTAACTGCCCTCTGAAATGGTGGCTCACCATTCTCAAGGGCAATTAGGGATGGGCAATAAATGCTGGCCTTGCCAGCTACGCCCACATCCCATGAACAAATAAAAAAAAAGGTCCTGGTGGAACATACCCAGGAAGATAAACCAGCAGGCTTAGACAGAGGTGGCTGAGAGGATCATTACAAGCAGTATCACCCCCAGAATGTAGGAAGAGGTTCAACGAGCGCACTAGAGAAGCAAGGGTTCATACAGCTCTTCATCTTTCCATATCTCTGAGCAACATCCTTTCACACCCTCCCCCAGCATTCCCATCCCTCCATTACATCCTACAACATCTAATTACAAGGGCACACTGCATGGCCTGTCTTTCTCATTCCAAACACATTCACCTCTTCCTTTGCTGTCGTCACACCAGACACTAACAGCATTCTCTTCGCACTTGCAGAACCAGAAAATCCTCACAGGACTCCTTCCTCACTTCACATTCCACACTCTTGGCTTTCCATCATCGCTTCCATATCTTGATTCCATCACACTTTTTCTCCTGCTATCGACAGATGCATTATATGTAGAAGCCTTACATAGCGCCACTTACCTTTTCAACAGTCAATCATTAACTCTCGTCCTCTCCTTCTGCAGGACAAAACAGCGCACAATGACATGGAAAGGAGAAAGACTTTGGGAGGAGCACATGACATCATAGCCCTCACCTAAACAGAGCAGGAATCCAAGAGGTTAGCGGCCCAGCTAAAGTTGAGACTGGCGGCTTATCTAAGCAGGGTGTCTGCATATTACTTGTAACCCTTCATTCACCTCAGCAAATCACACATTCCGTCAGCTTGACAAATTCAAGCTGAATTCTCAAGACTGTTACCTGTTAATGTCCAGCCTGTCAGTGCCATCCGAACGCTTGTCCCTTTCCTCTAGGTCTCCTGAAGAAGTCACCTCCTGGGTATTCACCATCCCAAGCACCAGCACAAAGATTGCACTCCGTGTGGGTTATTCAGTGAGGTTTGCACGTCGTGAAACACCAAGCATGGGTGAGCAGCAGCAGGTAGTGGTCGCAGGTCAGCCTAGGAGACAGCTCACCGAAGGGCAAGGTCCTCCCCCAGTTCTACTGAGCAGGACAGAGATGAAGACTTCAAGGGCCCAGCTATGAAAAGAAAACTGCATGCCTCTCACAAGCAGTTATACCAGGTATTGGAAGGCCTGCCAAGGTTTACCACGGCTGAAAGTTTGGAGGAGTCCGCTTCCAGCCCGTTGTGGTGTCATCCCACATGGCATCAGCACTCTGCAGTCTACCCTGGAGAGTGGCCACCTCCTGGAACTCTGCACCCAGGCTCTCACAAAAGGAGATAATGTTACCAGCCTTTGCAGTTTTAGCAGAAGCTCAAACAGCTGCCATAGAGGCTCTGGGCTCCACACTGAAGAGGCAGGTGTCCACTCTGGATAGAAAGATGGGCCAAATAGACGGCGTCTTTTGATGCTCTGATTGCAACGTGTGCAGTCTATGATGCCTGGATGCCTCACCTGCTGTCTTCTAATAGGTCCACCTGCCGTTCGTGCTGGTTGCTGCTGCTGTTGCTCCTCTAGCTCCACCTCTTCATCCATACAAATTGAACTGGCAATAATGGCACCCATGATGAGCAGTTAGAGCTTACTGAGGGTAAGCAAGGCAAAAAATCTCAAAAAGAAGCAATCTGGAAGTTGGAAACTCTCCTGGCAATCCAAATAGCACAATGGCACACATATCCTATGATCCAATTACCTGCAGCCAAGTGCCCCTTTAAATAGTGCTTCCAGTGACTTTGAGACCAATCTTGCTATGTTTTATCAGCGGGTTGGGTGGAACTACCGTGATTTTGCATTAAAATGGCTTAAGGGGCCTAATAACATCATAGGACCCTGATTTGCATGCATTCATGAGGCCCCCACCTGTCTCTGGTGGGCATGTCAGTCGACTAATAAAACTTGTCGGTTAAAATGGCAGTCGGTGGGAATGGAACCGTAGGTACTCTGAAGCGATTTAATCATCCACCCTGTTTCCACTGGGTGAAGTGGGTTAAAATCTCCCCTTCAGTATCCACATATACCTTTGCTCCTTATTGCAAAACACTCGAGATGCTTTCCTGTATATGAGGAGCACCATATCAATGCAAGTTGCCGCAGCTATTAAACCACCTTCTTGGAGATTCTCTAAATGATTAATCAGGTATTTTTAAATCTACAAACTGGGCATTATTCTTTAATGAAATAAAATGCATATATTATGAGGATGTTGCCTAATCAACAAGGGTAGGGGAAAGTGGAATGGAAATCACAGCAATCTCAGCACATTCCTATATGGAACAGAGACCTGGAACTTCACTCAAAAGGTGAAATAATGGGAGTGATGCACTTACAGCAATGCCTCTGAAGTATACTTAGGATTTAATGGCAATATCAGATCAAGAATCAGGCTGTCACACAGAACATAGCAACCACCAGCATCCAAGATAGTTAAACAAAATTGATTGGCCTTTTTCTTGTCTTGTCAATAGAATGTCTGATAACATACTTTATAAAAAGCTGTAACTATTGACTCCAACAGAAAGACCCAAAACCCTCCATCTGAAGGGAAGAGAGGATGGTTAAAATAAACTATAACAAAGTTAGAGTTATATTTTAAGCTTAACCTGGGGGGGTGGGGGGGGGGGGGGGGGGAGGGCTATTTTAAAAAGTGTAAGTTACACTATCGGTTCTGCTAATATTCACCTGTTTACTTCACAATGATCTTTACATAGTGTAAAACCATATTTAGTAAAAAGTGAGTGACAAAAATATGAAACCAAGGTGGAAATAATATTACATTGGGCCAGAAATTCAGGTCTCCACGGGTGAGTACACGCTGGGTACTCACCTGTAGACCCAACGAAAGTGCCGGTTTCGCGCATGCACTGCGCATGCGCTGGAAACTGGAACTTCCGTTCCCCTGAAGGAAGGGGTTCAGAGGTCAAATGCATGCGCCGGAGAGGCAGCGCGTAGACTTCGAACTTCGTTTTTTTTTTCAGGTTTCTCCGTGAGGGTAAGTACGGAGGAGCTGCGCGGGGAAAAAGGAGGCGCAAGGCCTGCTTTTAACAAGGTAAGTGGTGAATTAAGTACAATTTAAACATTTTTTCCACAGGTTTATCTTTTTTACATACTTTAAAGAAAGGTAAGTTTATTTTTAGCACTGTTAAAAAGTGTAATTAATTTTTTCAAAAATTTAAATATTTGTTTAAAGTAGTTAATTTATGTAATTTATAGTTATTTTAAAAATGTGATGTTTAAAAAAAAATTATTTGAAGTTTTAGTGAGGTTTTGGGGCCAATCTCTATTCATAGATTTGACAGGTCTGTCAAATCTATGAATGAAGATTCCCTGCTCCGATTGGCTCTCCATGGCCCACGTGATCCCAGGGGACGCTTCGAACTAGTTGCGCCCCTGGGATACGCGAGCACTGCGTGCTGGCAGCTGGAGGAGGCCCAGGAGCCGAATTCCACGCGGGCCCACAGCACAACGGCAGGCGCGGTATCTAAATGCAGGTTGGGGGCTTGCACCCGCGGGAAGCCCCCGACCCGAATTTCTGGCCAATTGTATATTTTACATCAAATGAGTATCAAAGATGAATATAGGCAGTTACAATCCACTGGGTTTAGGTGCTATTCCAAAAACATTTGAGTAATGCTCTTCCAGACGTTGCATGATCCCTCAATTCTGTAACTGCCTTTTAACTGTCTCGTGCGATTTACACTTGCAAGTGAATCAGCTTATAATTTGGACTATTTTGAACTCACTGCTAACATTCATCTTTTTCCAGACTTCACTGACAGCCTTTCTAGGTAGAATCCCCCTGTCTACCTTTCTCCTGTACTCGTCAATGATAAGTTGTGCCTCTTGATGCAGTGTGGTAGCAAATCCTGTTTACAAAATTGAAACAAACAACCTCCCATTACAGACGAACGGAAGAAAAGTAGCTCCCTTACTAACTCCACTTACCTGAAATAGGCTCTAATGGTATTACAATTTCAGTACCATTTTGAATACAAGTAACAATAAGAGGACATTTGCAGTGCAGATTTATTATTTACATTTATTCCCATAAGGTATGGTTTTAACTGCCCATAAGATGACGATTTTGTGTGACGAAATTAAAACCAATATTTAGCATTTTTTTCCCAGCTATCTTCTCACTGCAACATTTCAAATTTGGAATTAAAGTAACATTTCTTAGAAGAGTCATAATGTAATCAGTACCAAGAAAACCTCATTATATAAATTTGCCTCTTTCCCTCTCTCATTTACTATTTACTATTGATTACAATCTTCGAACAGAGGATTTTTATCTGCAAAAATCTTGAGCGATTTGCACCAAAATTATTTTGATGTATATAAAAAAAAGACAAGGTACAGTAATTTGAAACATGTATAAACAAGCAGTTAATTAAAGTCTTAATTTACTTACTCATTCACTTACTTGTATGCATTTTTACTAATTCAAAGTGTACATGCAGATCAGTAAGTGGTAATCCATAGGCAGACATCTCTACCACTTTTATTGACTGAGTTCAATATATTTCCAGGATTGTACAATACATTCAGCATCACAGAAATCCCTAATGTCACATTTTACTTTTCTCTCACACTATAAATCAACCATTTTAAGCAATTTTTACATTTAAATAAGTTTAACCTGGGACTCTGCAGTCTAGGCAACTAATTGGCTTCTGTAAATATGAATTCAAGATACATTGCTCACCAAGGAAAAAGGTGTGGAGCTCACCAATAAGAACTTTCTTGGTTGGAAATAGTTAAATTTATATTAGGAGGAACACACATTTTCTTTTCTGAACCGATCCATCCAGACCTGGCATATCTCTTCACACCACCATTCCAATTTACAAATAAGTCAAATACATTCAATTTTATAAGGCTTTTCTAAGTTATTGTCATTACTAAATTGAAAAATGGAAAGTCAACATTTAAACACAATTTAGCAACCAGAACCTGGCCCTGTGTTGAGAGCTTCTGTATCTTTACAATTAACGGTTAAAAGGTAGAATTTTGGATAAAGAATGTATGGAAAATCGGTTATATTTGGGAATGAAGAAAGGTTGTGCATCATTTTTGTCACCATAATGTTACTCACATTGACTTAATGAAGCATTTCAATGTGCCTTAGATTATCACAACATGCATGTGCAAAAAATAAAGAAAATTGACTATCCTTTTTTCACAAAGACAGTGCTCCTTCAAATTTTGAGCTAGATGAAACTGAAATGATGTCAGAAGCACCCACAAAGCAGCTGAGGCAAATAGTTTAAGTTATACTCTTTGGACTATATTGTCCTCTCCAGGCTACGTTTAATGAAGAAATGCCAGATTTTCACAGATCATCTATAAAGAGAAAAGACATTTTGGGTATTATCAGAAACGGGGATTTTTCAAGCCTCTGGTGTTTTTCAAAAGATGTGTTTCTCCATGGGATTATCTTACCAAAGAGCATTTTTTTTGACAATCAATGTCAAATCAAAAATTGGAAGTGGAAATCAGACTTCAATTTTTCTAAAAATAATTTTTGCAGGATGAGGGTGTTTTTGCATAATAGTTTCTTTCAGCTTTCTGTACATATGTGCGGTACACATCTGTTATTGCACAAGTCTGTAAAGCAGTAAGAGGATGAAACCCTGGTGCACATCTGTCAACAATTCGTCAGGGTGACTGGAGTGGCTCAGCAGGTAGAGATATCGTGAGAGGAGCTTGGAGAACAGCCCAAGCATCATCAGGTTTGAGAGAAATTGGTGTTTGTCATACTTTGACCCAGTGGCCTGTGTGACATGTAGCAAATAGAAAGGGCCTGGCTGCTCCTGTATGCATGTTACTGCTGTTTGCTGTTGCCTCAGAAGGCCCAAAGATGTGTTGCAGCATAGAACAGAGGACCTGTACGAGATATTTGAATGTATCGCTGATGGTTATCTTTAAGCCTTGTCCAAGAAAATTAAAGCATACCTTCACTATTTCTTGGATCATGGATCTAAAGCACCTATAGCAGCAGTGGGAGCATTCATGAAAGAAGTTCCCATTGTATCCACAGTCCATATTATTGATGGACATTGTAGTCGCTACTGGTGTTATGCCCTGTTCAATGGCAAACTGCACTGCAGACAACTGTTCTTTTCTTGCTTCCACTGCTATGATGTAAAGTTAAGATTTTTATGACAGCTGTTTAATGAGCTTCTCTGCAAACTCCTAAGATAAATGACTAAATCTTTGCCTTTTGTGACATTTGAGCCAGTTTCTATCGTTTATTTCAATCTGCCCTGCTCCTAATCTTCACACAGTAAGTTTTCGACCTGTAGTACAGTAGGATAAAACTCTACTACTTTATTGTTTTTTGAGCGCAATGCAGCTGGGTTTCTCTGTAAATGGCCAACTTCCCAAAACTCAAAGGATGAAGCATATAAAGTAATGATTCAAAGAGGAGAAAGGTCTTCAATTTATGTCAAATGCTCTCCTGTAAAGTGAAGCGAATTCTTCAAACAAGGAAATAAATAAGGCAGAGAGAAGAAAGAAGTAGGCATGACATTTAGAACAGTATAAAAGGAGAACAGAAGGCGACAGAGAAGGAAAATAACAAGTCAGGCTCCTTTATGTACATGGTGAAAGTGACCCCGGCTCCTCTGGTCACATGGTGACTCTGAAACAGCCCAAGGCATTGGCACAGAGACTGAAACAGGGTTGCATGAATGAGATGATCAGAGGTGGAATTAACAACACATCACATGCTGGAATACTGTGACGATGATCATCCAGATAGGCTACAACCCTGCTCTCTAAACAGGTTTTGTCTCTCCGATCCCAGCCTCCCCACTCCCCCTCCCACCACCCCCCAACCCCATTCACTCATGCAGACCCTGACTGTACTCTCCAAAGTATAAATGCAAGCTCTTTCTTTCATTGCAACAGTGATTACACTTCAAAAGTACTTCATTGGTTGTGAAGTGCTTTGGGACATCCTGAAGTCATGAAAGGTGCTATGTAAATGCATGTCTTTCTTTTTTTCTCTTTCCATTCTCACTGCTGATTCTTTGTTTCCAAAAATGTAGCCATTGATTTGGCTGCTTCTGGTTCCTCTATCCCCATCTTCTGCTCTCCTGCCTCTAAATCTTACTATCATTTCAGCCCCATCTATCTCCCCCAGCGCTCATGAAGTTTAGTTCCTTCAGTGAAGCCCATTAGCTGCTATTTTAGCACCCATACATCCCAGCCCCTGAGCATCCATCCTCCCCTTTTTGACAACATTAACAAATCCTCCCTACCTTAAAGCATTGTTCCAAATATTTTCAAAACCACCAGAAGAAACCCACACCCGACCCCTCTATCCTTGAAAACTATGATCAGGTGTGTCACCTGGCCCTTTTCTCCAAGATCCTTAAACATGTTCTTGCAATATAACAATCCGCTCATTGCTCTTATGAATTCCTGTTCAAATAAATTGAGTATGGTTTCTGTACAGCCCACAGCACCAAGTCTACTCTGATTAAAATCACCAATATTATCTTGTGTCTCTGTGACCATAGATCACTGTCCCACTTATGCGGAGGATAAATAGTGACTGCATTGGATCAGATAGAATTGGAAAGGTAGTTGACTGTTCTCTCTCCAGAGGCTGTGCAAGTTGGGAATAAATATGGCAGGTGCTACAAATTGCTTTAGTCCACGATTCAACTGGTCATTTTCACATTGCAGTGGCGAGCCAGAAACCCACGGTAGCTCATGTACAGTATACAATCTCAGTTAAAGATTCTGGAAAAAAAGTACTGAGAATCTTGAAGTGATTTGTTATGTTGAACTTCGAAAATAATTTAACATACCAGTGAATGTTAAAAAATGTATTGCTATCTAATCTGCTGAATTTAGCTTCTGTATAATTTAGAATAGATTTCGATGAGTAGTTTTGGCCTGAGCTACACGGTCTGTTAAACAGCTGTTTTTCCTGCCGATTTGGAGAGAGACGGAGTAATGGAATAGCACCTATACTATTTCTGGTGCATACTCTAAGGTATAAGATTCACAGTTAATTTTGTGGCACACTATCGCAGATATTCTGCATGCAAGATCAAGTTTCACTTCATAAGAACTGTTACTTGCCTATGGAAATTAAGTTTTGCAGAAAGCACAAATAGATGGGGAGTACCCTGAATTACAGCAATCTTTTTAAAAACATGAATGTGAAGGATGCAACTGAAAACAGTCTAAAGATAATAAATGTAAAATATTCAGCTGATATTTGTGTATATACACTACATGCGTAATTGTCTTTCCTCAGCAAGACGGTGTGATTTCTATTTTGTACCTGTATCATGAGTAGACAATCCAGCATGTTCAGCTTTTATTTTTATTGGCTCTCTGAGGAAGGCTTGAATAGCAATTAATCCTTGATGCACGACAGCGTCAGGAGGAAACTCAATTGGACATTTTCTAAGGTTGAGGGCCTTCAATGAAGTCAGATTACCTATTAGAAAATAAATCAGGTCAATAAAAGTACCTACTAATAATCCTGATTCTCCAGAGAATGGTGTATGTAAAAACATATACATGTACAAAAGGTAAATCATGCTTGACTAATCTACTGGAATTTTTTGAGGATGTAACTGGTAGAATAGATAAGGGAGAACCAGTGGATGTGGTGTATTTGGACTTTCAGAAGGCTTTCGATAAGGTCCCGCATAAGAGATTAGCGTGCAAAGTTAAAGCACATGGGATTGGGGGTAAGGTACTGACTTGGTTGGCAGACAGGAAGCAAAGAGTTGGAATAAACGGGTCTTTTTCCGAGTGGCAGGCAGTGACTAGTGGGGTACCGCAGGGATCGGTGCTAGGACCCCAGTTATTCACAATATATATTAATGATCTAGACGAGGGAACTAGATGTAATATCTCCAAGTTTGCAGACGACACAAAGCTGGGTGGGCGTGTGTGCTGTGAGGAGGATGCAGAGAAACTCCAGTATGATTTGGACAAGTTGGGTGATTGGGCAGATGCATGGCAGATGCAGTATAATGTGGATAAATGCGAGGTTATCCACTTTGGTGGCAAAAACAGGAAGGCAGATTATTATCTGAACGGCAATAGATTGGGAAAAGGGGAAGTGCAACGAGACCTGGGAGTCCTTGTGCACCAGTTGTTGAAGGTAAGCATGCAGGTGCAGCAGGCGGTTAAGAAGGCAAATGGTATGTTGGCCTTCATAGCGCAAGGATTCGAGTACAGGAGCAAGGATGTCTTGCTGTAGTTGTACAGGGCCTTGGTGAGACCACACCTTGAGTATTGTGTGCAGTTTTGGTCGCCTTATCTGAGGAAGGATGTTCTTGCCATGGAGGGAGTGCAGCGAAGATTCACCAGACTGATACCTGGGATGGCAGGAATGACGTATGAAGAGAGATTGGGACGATTGGGCTTGTATTCGCTAGAGTTTAGAAGAATGAGAGGGAATCTCATTGAAACTTATAAAATTCTGAACAGGACTAGACAGACTAGATGCAGGAAGGATGTTCCCGATGGCGGGGGAGTCCAGAACCAGAGGTCACAGTCTAAGGATAAGGGGTAAGCCAATTAGGACTGAGATGAGGAGGAACTTCTTCACCCAGAGAGTGGTGAACCTGTGGAATTCTCTACCACAGAAGGCAGTTGAGGCCAATTCATTAAATATATTCAAGAAGGAGTTAGATATATTTCTTAAGGCTAAAGGGATCAAGGGATATGGGGAGAAAGCAGGGACAGGGTACTGAGTTTGGATGATCAGCCATGATCTCATTAAATGGCAGAGCAGGCTCGAGGGGCCGAATGGCCTACTCCTGCTCCTATCTTCTATGTTTCTATGTTTCTATTATCCCACTCTTGTACATAGCATTAACAGAATTTTTTTTAAGAAAGTAATTACAGGAGAAAGTAATTTCAGTTTTTTTGGGAGAGGGGAGTGAAATTTAGCATTCAACAAAGTGAGGGATGTCAATACTGGAGATTCAAACTTGGTCACTGTCCGCGTCAATTATTCTCAGGCCTGGTATAGCACATGTCACATACAAGTAAAATTCCCCCTCCACTGTTGCACCCTCAAACTCAGAGGAGGAACCTTTAGAGCTTCAGTCTGGATTTTTCAACTTCCCACACCAGCCTTCTGGTATTTTTGAATGACACTATCCTTTGGCCCAAAGTTGAGACTGCCCAACTCATTTCACGAAAGGGTTCTTACAGCCAGCAAACAGGAGATACTGGGGCCAATTTTCAGTTTTGGCGTGCATTGGGTGTTAGACACCCACCGCCCCCTTGATGCCACCAGTGAGAGACCCGGCCAAATTTCATGGTTGGGCCTCGCTACCATTCAGTCAGCGAGCTGCTCGTGCATTTCGAGCAGTTCGCCGATCGGAGGAGCCCCAAATTCTGGTGGCTCCAGTGTGGAGTTCAGCTGATACAGGTAGGATAAGGGGGTGAGCAAGGAAGGAGCCAATTCTGGGGGGGGTGGGGAGACGCAGAGGATCGTGTATTGCAGGGGTTGATTTTTGTGGAGTCAGGAGCAGTGTTAATGCTCCTGCTCATCAATGTTCCTTCGAAGTTACGTGGATGCGCAGTGTCTGTGAGGTCCCGCGCAGGCCGCTCACAGGGTTTTGTATTGTAAAAACCACACGTGCAAAATTTGAATGGGCCACGCAGCAATTTAAAGGGACCGCGCACAAAAAAGAGAGGGAAGATTGCTCCTCATCCCACAAAAATCAATTTAAGCCTTAAGCTTACCCTTTTCTGAGCAGCCTGCAGCAGTCACTTTAAAGACTGCAGGTTATGCTGCTCAATTCCAAGTATCAATGCGTGGAGCATATGCCACGCATGCTCTGCCCATTGGTATCTGAAATTGCATTGTGGTCCTATTGATGTCACAGGACCCCAATTCGAATGGACCAATGGGGTGCCTGCCTATTTTCAGCAGGTGCCTGGGCTGCCTTATTTTGCAAAGTCCATAATACAGAACACCACTAAGGTTAAAAAGAGTATAACAGAAGATTAAATAAATGAAGTAGTGGTTTGGTGATTTTAAGTGTGGGGCTTAAAAGCCTGCGGATTCTAGGAGGAAAGGAAAACTGCAGAGGCAAGGAGTCTTGAGGTCCTGAGAAAGAATGAATACGCATAAAAGACAAAGCAACGAGTCTTGATTTTAACAGTACCGATGCAGGAAGGAAGGAACATGTATTGGATGGTGTACTTGGAGCTTAGGAGGAGCAAAAGAGAGAAGATCAGAGCAGCAATGACCATATATCTATATAATTTAAACATGAGCCCAGCACATTTCATCTTAAATGTCTCTGTAGTATCATAAATCATCTGTCACAATTTAATAATTGCTTATCTATTCCATTATTTATGCTCGATTGCTCAAGTATCTGGCTGTCATTAGATAGATAGGAAAATTTATCACTACTCATCAGAAACCAGAAATCCACATGAAACCAACCAAATGCCTGGAAATGTTTTCCCCAGTGCTATAAACAATCACCTTGCTTTCCCAAAAGTCCACTTGATACAGATAATTAAAAAACCCAATTATAAATACATTAAGTAACTCTGGGGGAAATAACCAGAAAATCAGTCACTGCATGTTTAACGTGCTTCCAACAGATTGCCCTTTCACAAAGCTACACTCCCATCTGGGGCTTGAGTTCTGCTGCATTCCCCAGCTTACACTATGTATCTTGTCTGAATGAAGGGACTCAACCAGTTCGTGAACTCCCAGGATGCATCAGTATCACTGCATGTTACTTTGATAAATTGCCACTCCCAGAATGCAGAAGACAGTCACCTGCAACAGAGTCTGGATGTGCGCCTTAAAAACAGGAAGTTGTGTCACGCACTCAGAATGGGCAGTCTTCCTGTCAATCATTAAAATGTTCTGGTACTTCAAAGACATCGTATTTTCTGACTGGATCAACAGTTACTTGGATAGATGTGGATTAATTAAGGAAAGCCAGCACGGATGTTAAAGGCAAATCGTGCTTAACCAACTTGATCGAGTTTTTTGATGAGGTAACAGAGAGGGTTGATGAGGGTAATGCGGTTGACATAGTGTACATGGATTTCAAAAAGGCGTTCGACAAAGTGCCACATAATAGGCTTGCCAGCAATGTTGAAGCCCATGGGATAAAAGGGACAGTGGCAGCATGGATACGAAATTGGCTAAGTGACAGGAAACAGGGAGTAGTGGTGAACAGTTGTTTTTCGGACTAGAGGAAGGTATACTGTAGGATAGGGTGTATTTGTATGATTTAGTAAACATTTTTGTATAACTATAATATGTGAAATTGTATGTTAAAAGCCTAAAAGCCTGTATAAAATGGTGAATGGCTGAGAGAGAAGCAGGATGGGAAATTATGCCAACCTGACTGAAACTCGCTCTGTTTTCAATTACTGAAGTAATGGAATGTAATGCTAAGTTTATGGAGATTGTCAGGAACGTGGTATTCAGTAATGTGATGGAAAAGAGATAAGAGAAGAGGAGAGAGAGAGAACTTGAAGGCACCCCTCAGTGATACCACTATAAAATGAACAGACGGTTTAGACAGCATCTTGGGAAATGGTCTTTGGAAAGAGAACATCTAAAGATAAAGGGCACTTTGATATGCACAAAGCGAGATCTAGTGGGATCAACAAGGTCATAAAACATGTACCAGGTGTCAGATAGCTGATTGCAGTCACGTAGGCAAAGGAAGGGAAAGTGTATAAAGATACAGATATTGAACACTGAAGGCAGCGCGAACCAAGACTCAGAGTTGAAGGAGCTTCAGTCAAGAAAAAACAGCAAGGGAATAAAGAGACCGCGCCACAGTCACTCGGAAGGAACGCCGAGGCTCAAACGAACAAGACTGTGACTATCTCCTTGTTAAGTATTACTTCTTTGTACTGGATGTTTAATGCTTAATAAACCTATTTTGCTTATACACAATATACCTGTACCCAGAGTGGTTTGTGTAGTCACGGACAAATTATTATAAGAGCTTTTGGAAGCTACAATTTGGAGCCCGAACAGGGACTGTGACTATTAACTGAAACCAGGGCTATTGCGCATAAAGCAGGTGTTTGGATTTTCGCTTGGATTTTCGTCTGATCAACGAGGATCCTCGTGGAAAGTTAGGTTTTCTAACAGATAGTGTCTCTTTAACGTACAGCAGAATGTCGAGTGAGAATTTTCTTGCAGATTATAAAGCAAAGTTAATGAAGAAGTGCGATGAGGCACAGTTACAGATGTTAGTAGAATGTCTAACAAAGGATGCAAAGGTACTTTTCGAGGACGTTGTAGTGTTCATTGAAAGACAAGTTAAGGAAAAGAAATGGAAGCCGGATAGGGCAGCGCAGCTAATGGCCTATGCCGCAGTGTATTGTGTAGAACAAGATAAAGAAACCTTCCTGGAGATGGAAGATGAACAGGATAAATTAGAAAAAGACAAACTACGGCTTATAGAAGAGAATCTAACGTTACAGGGTGAAAAGTCAAAATTAGAACGGCTTATAGAAGAGAATCTAACATTACAGGGTGAGAAATTAAATGGGAAAAAGCTGTAGAATTAAACAATAAACAAGAAGTCCTTCAAGGACAAATTGGTGCTGCAACAGCAATAATACAACAGCAGAGTATTAATGCAGTTCATGCCGGCGCTGCAATACAGAATCTTGAGGAGGCTAAAAGCCAAGTAGCCTTCTTAACAAAAGATAATGACCGCCTGATCAGCCAACTAAATGATTCACGAGGGGCCTTGAGAGAGGCTCTTCAGCGCCCCCACAGGGAGTTAGACCACAAGCAATGTCAGAATACCATACAACAGTGAGAAAACCAGTTGGGTAAACAACGGGCTGTAATAGCGGCAGTCACGGGAGTAGACCCCCCACGAGTTATGATAAACAATGCAAGGGGTTAAGCGGGGAGCTATATTCTCCCTTGATATTTCCTTCCCGTGAGGTCCCCGTCTCATATGCCACCATCGACCTGGCTGAAAGACCACCAGCCTATGCAAATAAAAATATAATCGAAACCTCAGCGGACGAACTTGCGCCCGTTAGAGCTCCGGTTAATGTCCTGACTCGTACCCAAGTGATTCCTAACGCACCCAGCCTGCTGGCGGTGATCAGGGACAAGCAGTGCCACCAGCGGCAGGACCTCCAGGGATACTGTGGGCAGGTGCTTATGAAAGGTCCCAGCCCCTAAACTATGCAGAACTACAGGCATGTGTCCAACAATTCGGACCAGTTAACCCACAAACATGCCCTATAGAGCTAAGGCAACGTATAGTTACCATCCTAATTTTGAGGACAATGACATGAAGAATGTTGTACTGTCTGCCCTGACTCCGGACATACGGACTAGTCTCCCCTTCTTGGCCTTTAATGTGGGGAACACCCTGAATATCTTAATTATATATATACAAACAGCTTTAGGCTTGGATACTATTGATTTGGTCCTGAAATTAAACCAAACCCAACAAGGGCCTCATGAGACCCCTGCTGCTTTCGGTTGTACACTATTTATGAAATGATGCAAGCACGCCCCAATGTTGATGCATTGAACGGGAAGGATGAAGCGGCATTTAAGAAAATATATTTAAAGAATATTCAGACCTCACTGCGAGCAGCTTTAGGGCACACGGTCAGCCACAACTTGCAATGGACAGCCCTTTTCAGAGACGCTACTTCTGCATGGGCCTTTGCTAAAACTCAGGTCCAGGCATCAATAACAGAAACGCCAGTAAGTGTAGTTGAGGGACCCCAGGCTTCTCTAGTATCAAACCCCTGCAGACAATCGTTCATGTGTTACAACTACGGCAAGATGGGAAGTCCTAGACAAACAGGCTTGGAAGGTGGGAGGAATAACAATAATTACCCGCGATATGGTCCGTCCCATTCACCTCATCCAGTGGATAGCAGGCTGGATGCCATGGACTCACGTATTGAAAGAATGTCTTTATTATGCAGACACTAACAGGAACCCAGATGTTGGGGAGTGCTGTGGCCCCCAACTATGAGTTCGAATCCGACTCCCCTATGAGCTCATTATTCCCACCCCGACCACTGCAACAACCCAATGGCCCACAATGACGGGATCTGGCTCCACCGGCCTGGTCTGAAGTGGGGTTCAGACGAGACAGCCATGGTCGACCAGTTGTCTCAGCTTTGCTGCCTGGGGGCCAACAGCAGACTATGCTAATCGACACTGGGTCATCTGTTACAATCCTGCATTCCCCAGACCCGGAACGCCAACTGGATATAGGCAAAAGTAGCTTCGTCATAACGGGAGTCACCGGGGCACAAGCACCCGTATATCCAGGGGAGGAACTTAATATTTCCCTCGAGGAATTCCCCGTAAAAATTACCGATCCATTGTACATGTGTATGACAAACAGAATGGGGATACTTGGGAATGACAGCCATTATAGGTTACAATCACAATTGTTTATGGGTTGAGTTTAAACCGGGAGATGTAGTTCAAATCTCAGACGCTCACTCGGTGTTTGCTATAAAGAAGCCTGAGCAGATAGCACTGCCGACACATTCTCTGCCTGCTGTTAACTCCTTAGTGACTAAACATGCAGCAGCCTTTGCTAAATCTAAACACGACTGCGGGAGGATGGGAAGGGAGACGCGAATTAATGGGCCACCCCATCGCGCATGTAAACAATATCCGATTCCCCGAGAAAGTATTCCGTATTTGCGAACAGTCATTGCCTCATTGGAAGAACAGGGAGTACCGCGCAAAAGTTCATTTACTACCAATTCCCCTGCATGGCCAGTTAGGAAGCCGGATGAATCTTGGAGTCTAACTATTGATTACCGTGCCTTAAATAAAGCTTCCCCATGTCAAAGCCCGACTGTTAGTCAAGCCCCTTTCGCTGCTGACATCCATACCCCCCAAGGCCTCTGTCTTCTCCACCTTAGACATAGTGAATGGTTTTTGGAGTATTCCAGTTGCTCAGGAGGACCAGTACAAATTTGCTTTCACATTTGAAGGGCAGGGCTACACATTTACGTGTCTACCGCAAGGGTTTCATAACTCGCCATCGATCTTTCATCAGTATATGGCACGAGCAGTTAAAGACTTTTCTAAACCTTCAGCCCTTCTACAGTATGTTGACGATCTACTTTTGGCTACTGAAACAATGGAAGAACACCTAGAACCCCTAGATGAGCTAATAGGACTAGTACAAAAGGCAGGGCTGAAAATAAATCCAAAAAAGGTTCAGCTGGCAAAAGATGAGGTTACCTTTCTGGGAGTAAAAATTTCAGCGACTGGCCTTAGTCCGGACCACAAGAAGATAGAGACTATTCAGCGACTCCCATTACCAGTTTCAAAGACTGCATTGCGATCCTTTTTAGGTTTGGTCGGACACCAGCGAAATTTTATTCCGAACTTTGCAGATGATCTTTTGAAGGGAGATACGGAAGAGATACAACCCGTATGGGGAGACCACCATACTGCTGCGGTTAGTGCTTTGAAACAAGCCACGATACAGGCAACTGCTCTCATCTCCCCGGATCACGGTCAGCCCTTTCACCTTGAAGTAGGCTCCACCCCTACCAGCCTAACTGCCGTTTTGAGTCAGAAACAGGCAATCAGCGAGACACTACGTCCTATCGCGTATGCCTCACGTATACTACGAGGGGTGGAAAGTATATTCTCAGCGTGTGAATGCCATCTGTTGGCCACATTTTGGGCAGTCAATCATTTCACCTACATTACCGGACTGCAGAAAGTCATTTTGCATTCACCACACACGCCCCTTAAAACCAAGTGAGACCAAGGTATCCTCTCAGCAAATAAGTAAATGGACACACGAATTGTTACAGCGTGACCTGGACATTACGCCTAAATGAACCACGCTGTTACCCCTTATGCTCGCCTATGAGGGAAGCCCACACCAGTATCCATTACCAGTGCTAGATATGGAACCAAATCCAGTAAAGGCTAACGCCATACCCGGAGCTCGAAATGTGTACGTTGACGGGTCATCATACTATGTAGACGGCCATCCTAGAACTGGATGTGCCCTTAATGATATCGATGCTCCCGATTGGTCAGAGGGATTTCAAGTTCCCATCCACTCCTCACAACAGGCAGAACTGATTGCTGTAATTCTAGCCGTAAATTACACGACTATGGATGAAACAAATATCTGGTCCGACAGCAGTTACGTTTGTAACACAGTTATGGCTCTTCCCCTCTATAATACAAATGAGTTTTGCTCATCAGATGGTAAATCTTTATTACATTCTGGTCTCCTCCGTAAGCTATGGAAAGTGCTCCAGGAACGAGTCGCCCCTTGTCACGTGGGTAAGGTAGCAGCCCATCAGAAAGATTCATCCCCCCATTCCCGAGGTAACCAAATGGCCGATCGCTTTGCTAAGGAGGTGGCCGAGAACGGAAAGTTACTACCTTGGTGGGTGACGAATGATACTCAGACACCCGTAGTGCGGGCGGTGACTAAGACTAAAACCATTGATCTTTTGGCCCTACAGGATTCATATGCTCCTTATGCGCAGGTAATAGCCTGGCATCAACAGGGATGCCCGCTACCAGCACCCACTCTATGGGCAGACTCCACTGTAATGCAACAAGGTGTAGATAAAAACTCTCCCCTACTAATGGTCAGGAATAAAGAGGGAGACCTAGTAGTTTGTATTCCTCCTCAGTTAAAGGAAAAAATTCTAGCTCTCTTTCATTCTCACCTGACGGCGGGACATTACTCAGCGGCCTCTACACTACAAAAGTTATTACCTGTTTGCTGGTGGCCTGGAATGGAATAGTATGTGGAACAATATGTTAATCGCTGCCTGCCATGCCTACAGACAAACCCCCCTTCATGTTCAAATCGCGCTTTACTTAGGTCACAGCCCCCTCCCGAGGGACCATGGACACACTTACAGATTGACTTTATTGGTCCACTAACAAAATCCAAGGGAAACTATGAGTACGCACTTGTGATAATCAATCAGTTCACTAAATGGATAGAGGCTTTTCCCACGAGAAATAACACAGCACGCACCGCAGCTCGAATTCTCCTGAGTGAGGTGTTCTGTAGGTGGAGATTGCCATTACAAGTGGATAGCGATCAGGGCGATCAGGGTCCACACTTTACGGGGGCAGTTTTCACAACTCTGCAAGAAATGTTACAGATAAAACATAAATTGCACATTGCGCACCATCCACAATCATCAGGGATTGTGGAAAGGGGAAATCGAACTTTAAAGACAATGTTGCAGAAGTTGTGTACAGAACACCCCACTCAGTGGACTGACATGTTACCTTTATGTCTAATGGCAATACGCTCTCCCCCACACGGGACTACGAGGGTAAGTCCATATGAGGCTTTGACTGGGAGACAAATGCGGATACCAGGACATGTAACATTGGGAAATAACACACCATTAAAACTACAACCATGTAGCCAAAAATGGTTACAAATCTTGATAGATCATATGGATGAGGTGAACAAGCTGGTGGCCATTAACATAAGCAAATCGCGTGAACAAATCAAGCGATATTATGATAAGAGGGTAAAACCATTTGAGTATGATGTTGGAGACCGAGTAATGTTACAAAATTTCTCTCCAAAAAAACACTCATTCGAGATACAATGGACGGGCCCTCATACCATAGTAGATAAATTAAATTCAGCTGTGTATCTACTGAATGTCCCATATGGTCCGAAGAGAGAACCTAAACTGAAATGGTTCCATATCAATCAGATGAAAACTGTTAAGAATTAAGATGTTACATTTTGGTTTACCCACAGGTTAAAGATGTGGCTCTGTATGCTGATACTGATAATTGGATGTGCAGTGAGCTCTCTGGAGGTAACAAAAACTTTTGACATTACCATTAACATCTGTACACTGGACGAAGGAGGCGAATGTGCCCTACTCCCCATCTACGGAACGGAACCTCGAATTGTTGGCGGACATAAACAATCAAAGAACTATAATGGATCATCCGAGACGTATGAGGGGGATGTTCCAGTATGGATCAGAAATAGTACAAAAGATAATATAACAACACCACATGTAATGGGTTGTGGTACATTACAAGAAAAGGTGTATAATTGGGAAATAAAAGAAGGATATGGTGTGTGTATCAGGTGCGGGATAAGGAACAGGAAAGGCCCAAATGTGTGGAAATTCCTGAAGAAAAAGAATGGAATCTGGGAACAGGTACAAGAATCAAATCAGGGACCAGTAGCTTTGGAAAGTAAGGGATATATACAATTATGCTGGCCTCGGTGGTGGAAGAAACATACCGGCCAGTATTCTTGTATTGGGTCGAATATTATCATGGGCTTTAAAATTCAGGATGATGATTGGCCTCCTATTCCCGAATATAATGTAGAGATTACCTCAGCAGGATATGAGATTCCCAGAGACGATATAGAGATCACCGCGGCAGAAAATAAACCCTTTATGAAAACCTTTAAACGTTGGGGAAATTATAAGGATTTTGGGAATAAAGATAACAGCATAATAGAATTCAAAAATGCGATAACTGGATGTGTAAGGGAAGATGGGTATGTCTATAGTGTTAAGCTCACACCCTATGAGAAAGCAAGTCATTCAGAACCACGAGAGGGTGTACCCGAGGAACAATGTCCCCAACTAACACCGGGACCTGGGAACGGTCTTGTAATTATACCCACCTATAAAGCAGTGTATCATCAAGTGGCCCCTGTTATCCTAAATTTAACAGAACTGATACTACCAAAGTGGTGCCCTGACAAAACAGCACAACTAACTCAGAGAATGCTGCAGCAGGTTTTTAATCAGTACTGGGAAAAGGCGACCTTATCTATAAGTATAGAGAAAACAGAAGGGACCTTCCGTCACGAGTTTAGTACCACTAAAGAGAGCAGCCAGGGAAAGAGTAGACAGAAAGAGGATTGATAAACGCTGGACTCACAGGTTTCAACACAGTAACATCAGTAATTAACTCAATCGACTCCGCAGATTTACAAAAACAATTACAAACGGTAAGGGAAAAGTTGAAGGAGATACTTAGTAGGGAAAACAACATAGTAAGCGAGGAGCTAAGAGAGGATCAGGTAATGACCGTACACCTGCAGGACATCATACATGAAATAGAGGATCATGCCAAAAGAATGAATGATCTGATTAGAGAAAACAGAAATGCGTCTGATCAAGCAGCCCATAATGACGTATGCGTTATGTACAGGAATTGGCTGATTGAACAAACTAGGGAAAACCTTCAGACCATCAATCAGGGACGTCTCCCCACTTGGGTCACTAATAAACACTTATCAGGGCTATCCAGTTATGATGATGATGCAGAACTATGTAAGATCAGGAGTTTGATTAAGATCCACCCCGTCAAACACGAATGCCACGAAGTAGGGAGTCAAAGGTTGATGGGACTAATACTACAAATTCCTAGTCTAATGAATTGAACTAGGCCCAACCCCTTATTTAGGATAGAAAATATAGGAGTAGTACAAGGGAATACTATTACCCGATTTCTCACGGCACCACAATAGTTAGTACAATTAGGAAAACTAACATGGATTGAACCAAACCTCCAGGGATGCAATGAAGATGCCTTTGTCTGTCCATACAGTTTATATGAACATTCAAAGGATACCTGTGGCTATGGTTGGAATGAAGAAAGGTTAAACTGTACCATGGAAGTGACAGGCCCCTCAGATGTAAGAACTAGAACAGCCTACGTACGAGAAGGGAGGTATTGTTTTACCACTTTAGAAAACTCCTGTAGTCATGGAACACTTGAATGTTCAATAACCCCAGGGACCTACTGTATTACCCCTACAAAGACTACGGTAATAGGAGGAAGAATTCTCCTTGTAATAGCCTCACACGGCCAACAAATACTACAAGTAGAAGATGATTTAAAAATAAATCTAGAAGATTATGTCACAAGATTCGGATATGACATCCCTGAGTTACCTGAAGCATTAACCGAGCTAATAAGTCAAGTGAGCACCTCTCCACGCCATTATTATACGTTGGTGCAAGGAAATAAAGACATAGCCGAGGAAATTCCAGACATCGAGATTCAGACCCACTGAATATGGAAATTTCTCCTTGGATTAGAATAATTTCACATGTACTGGTCATAGCCCAACTCATAGTAGTAATATGCTTACTACTATACACCTGCTACCTGAAGCACCTGATGTCTAATACCCAATCACGTTTAAATATGATCACAACCCAAAATACCTTAGAGTTACACAAACGAAAGAGAACTAATCCATATGTAAGAGTTTAGTTTTGAGGGGTCGGCAAATGCCTCGCCCTCAAGGTAGGGATTTGTAGGATAGGGTGTATTTGTATGATTTAGTAAACATTTTTGTATAACTATAATTTGTGAAATTGTATGTTAAAAGCCTGTATAAAATGGCGAATGGCTGAGAGAGAAGCAGGATGGGAAATTATGCCAACCTGACTGAAACTCGCTCTGTTTTCAATTACTGAAGTAATGGAATGTAATGCTAAGTTTATGGAGACTGTCAGGAACGTGGTATTCAGTAATGTGATGGAAAAGAGATAAGAGAAGAGAAGAGAGAGAGAACTTGAAGGCACCCCTCAGTGATACCACTATAAAATGAACAGACGGTTTAGACAGCATCTTGGGAAATGGTCTTTGGAAAGAGAACATCTAAAGATAAAGGGCACTTTGATATGCACAAAGCGAGATCTAGTGGGATCAACAAGGTCATAAAACATGTACCAGGTGTCAGATAGCTGATTGCAGTCACGTAGGCAAAGGAAGGGAAAGTGTATAAAGATACAGATATTGAACACTGAAGGCAGCGCGAACCAAGAATCAGAGTTGAAGGAGCTTCAGTCAAGAGAAAACAGCAAGAGAATAAAGAGACCGCGCCACAGTCACTCGGAAGGAACGCCGAGGCTCAAATGAACAAGACTGTGACTATCTCCTTGTTAAGTATTACTTTTTTGTACTGGATGTCTAATACTTAATAAACCTATTTTACTTATACACAATATACCTGTACCCAGAGTGGTTTGTGTAGTCACGGACAAATTATTATAAGAGCTTTTGGAAGCTACAATACAGTGGTGTTCCCCAGGGATCAGTTCGAGGACCACTGCTTTTCTTGATATATATTAATGACATGGACATGGGTGTGCAGGGCACAATTTCAAAATTTGCAGATGACACAAAACTTGGAAGTATAGTGAACAGTGAGGAGGAGAGTGATAGACTTCAGGAAGACATAGACAGGCTGGTGAAATGGGTGGACACGTGGCAGAAGAAATTTAATGCAGAAAAGTGTGAAGTGATACATTTTGGTAGAAAGAATGGAGAAGGGGACATATAAACTAAAGGGGGTGCACGAACAGAGAGACCTAGGGGTATGTGTGCACAAATCGTCGAAGGTAGCAGGGCAGGTTGAGAAAGCAGTTAAAAAGGCTTATGGGATCCTGGGCTTCATAAATAGAGGTATAGAGTACAAAAGTGTGGAAATTATGAAGAACCTGTATAAAACACTGGTTCGGTCCCAACTGGAGTACTGTGTCCAATTCTGGGCACCACACTTTAGGAAGGATGTGAAGGCCTTAGAGAAGGTGCAGAAAAGAATTACGAGAATGACTCCAGGAATGAGTGACTTCAGTTACGTTGGTAGACTGGAGAAGCTGGGGTTGTTCTCCTTGGAGCAGAGAAGATTGAGAGGAGATTTGATAGAGGTGTTCAAAATCATGAGGAGTCTGGACAGAGTAGATAGAGGGAAACTGTTTCCATTGGCAGAAGGGTTGAGAACCAGAGGACACAGATTTAAGGTGATTGGCAAAAGAACCAAAGGCGACATAAGAAAAAACTTATTTTTACGCAGTGAGTGGTTAAGATCTGGAATGGACTTCCTGAAAGGGTGCTGGAGGCAGACTCAATCTTATCTTTCAAAAGGGAGTTAGATAAGTATCTGAAGGAAAAAAATGTGCAGGGCTACAGCGGGGGAGTGGGGCTCGCTGAGATGCTCTTGCAGAGAGCTGGCACGGGCTCGATGGGCCGAATGGCCTTCTTCCGTGCTGTAACCATTCTATGATTGTATAATATTCTCCGCCACCTCCCACTCGCCCTCCCCCGACCCTCCCGTCCCCAATACAGCCTTTTGTTTCTCTCAAAACAACTGCCATTACAGTTTGCTGAATCCTTGACACTATTAAACAGGTAGGCCCTTACGTTTTCAAGATCCAGTAGCTTTAATTTTAAAATTCTACACTCCACTCCCGCCCCTTTCCCGCTATACTCCACTCCGCATCCTCTCCCCACTCCACTCCACTCTCCGCCACCTCCCCACTGCACTCTGCTCCCCACCCTTGCCCACTGTGCTCTGCTCATTAGCCTCTTGTGCTCCTCTTCCAGATGTGATCCATTCCCCAGACACCTCCTCCATTGTGCTCCACTCCCTGGTTTGAAATGGGACCATGCTTAACATCACAACAATATTCCAGCCTCCTGCCTACCTGTGAGCAACACTATGGAAGATCAACTTGTGTTAATACTGACAAAAATAAAGACAGGAATGATTGAAACAGAGGGAGAGAGAGGTTGGTGTTGGGGGTGAGAGAAGATTCACTTATCAAACAATCGACCTTTTCTTGTCTCCTGTCCCGTAGAGAGAGATGCTGGAAGAGCATGAAGGTGTAGTGCATTGGAAAACTAATACAATTCAATCTGCCACTCTGCTGAGCACTCAGTCACATGACTGTGGGGGGATTGGAGTCATGGCTCACAACAGAGTTCCCAGGAAGACAGCAGGACACATAATTCTATTCGAAATAAAGATCGCTATTGTTTCAATATCTGGCCACGATTTTATAAGCCATTTCGCATCTATTTGGACAATAAGGCATAAAGATTAAGGCCATTTATTTTTTAAACCACAGGAAGGAAAGTTCATACAGAAAGATAAATGGAATCAGAGTACACATGCAGCAACTAAAGATTCATGTTGTGCCAACATTCTCAGATGTATTGAGGGGTTGGCCAAATGGGTAGGGTGTTAGTCTACCAATGTGCTTTGCTGTGGAGGGAAACCAAGATGTCTGCATCTGTAATTTTGCAAACTTAGCTGGACTAGACACAGCATAAATCGGTGACTAAAAGCATCCTCCACAGAAAGGGAGGAAATTAAATGAAAAAATAGATAATAAACCTTTGTTGCCACAGAGACAGTTGGTTAATTCCTTCAAAGCAGCCTATTGTCACGAATTAAAATGAAAAGGAATGATTGTAGTACAGAGAATGGAAGGGCAAGAGAACTTAATTTTATATACACCAATAAGTAGGTAACCAGTGAACTGCAAAAAAATTGTCTAGAAGTGTTGCACAGGAGGCTCACTAACAGACTGGTTTGGCTGACTAGTTTTGATTTTTTTTTTAATTGTCAAGTTTTGTTTTTACTACATTAACAGATATAATAATACAATATTGAACCAATTAGTTGAATTAGAATTTCACACTAACCAAGCTCCACTGGCAGCTTTCGGATAGGATTCCCCTCCAGAAGCAATGTTTTAAGGCATCTGTAAAAGGCAAAATGAATGTAAAGTTCATGATTACAACAACCTGCATTTATAATAATAAATAAAAACAGAAAATACTCAGCTGGTCAGGCAGCATCTGTGGAGAGAGAAACAGAGTTTAATGTTTCAGGTCGGTGAACTTTCGTCAGAACATTTTGATGAAACGTCATCGACCTGAAACCGTAACTGTGGACTTGATTTTAATAGCCCTGAGGAGGTGGGTCTGGAGGCGAGTCTGTAGCGAAAATCGGAAAAAATGGCTTCAGACACCCAACCCGCCTCCATCCCGCCCCCAACCGATTTTCGTGAGTGTCTGTTCAGCCGCTCCCAAACTGACCCGTCTGGAACCGGTGGGACAGGTAGTTAAGGCAGTTAAGAGCCTGTTAACTGCCTTGCTAATCCTATTTTCATAGTGGTTTCTCATTTTCATGCTTCTGGCTCCTGTTTCCCGACTTGTCAGAAACAGGTCAAGTTCAAGCAGACGAGTTGCTGGAGGACATGATTTGTATGCATTGGTGGAGAGCTTTAAAAGCGCCCCTGAAACATGGCTGACATTCAAATGCAACAACTTTGCTGTTGCAGGTATGGGATAAGATTTTGCACATCTACTGACCTTGTGACTGTTCAAGCTGACACCCATCTGCAGTGTGACATGAATGGAATAATTTCAGGTCACTTTGACTGTGCGCTTGCAAGCTTGTTGCCTCAAATGAAATCTATAGCAAGGGGATGGCAAACATTTATGCCCTCTCATCCTGGTCCTCATAATCGGAGGAGTAGCAGTGGTGTGGCTCAGCGCCGATCTTCCTGGGAAGAGGAGTAGGAGGAGGACGAGGGGCGCCTTGCATGCCCTGCTGTGACCAATGCAACATCCCTCCAGTTCACTGCTGCCCATCAAGCAGGGTATGCACACTGCCATGCCACATTAGCATAAGCTTACTCTTCAACCATAGGTGGCTACCATATGGCTCTGTAATTGTAGGCGACATTTGTCCAACGTCATACATCATCTCTGCTATACCCTGCTATCTCCTATCACTTTTACCATCAGCATTACAAAAGCAAGTTGCCCTGAGCCCTCAATGCGCTTTTGCCATTTCCCAGAACACATAGGCCACACAATCAACTGTTTGCCATAATTTTTCTTTTACACATCACAAAAGGATAATAAACCAACAACAGTCAGAAAAAAAAGATAAATTACCCAAGTGACTCTCCTTGTGACTATAGGTGCTTAATCTTTCTCTTACCCATGCTTCTATGTGGTGCTTCCCCTGTGGCTTCAGCAGATGTAGAGGCACCTTGCTGACTTGGATGCTGCACCTGCTTAGACGCCTTTGGCAGGCGTCCTCTGGGTTTGGGAGCCTGGGAGGGCTCTTCAACAGTCTGCTCTTCCTGCGGCTGTGCAGGGGCTGAAACGGCCATCTCAGTTGTCTCCGCAAAGTGGGTCTCTGACCAAGGGCTCTGCAGTGGCATGGTCGTGTGAGCGCTTTGAGAGGATCCCACACTTACTTCTGTCCTGCCAACAACATCCCTCTCATGGGTCAGCTGCACCTCAGTGCTGGCAAGTAGCTGGAGAGCACCTTGCTGCACATCAGGGGGACCATGAGGACCTGTATCTGCACTGACAGTCCTCATCAAAAGGACGTCCATGAAGCTCTGGTCTCTCTGCTCAATAGCTGCCCATCACTCCTCCAGAGATGACATTCTATTTTGAACAGTCACCTTGTTTTCCTGACTCTGGTGACTTATTTCCTCCATGGCGGTAGCTACCCTTTCCACTGAGGTAGCCAGCCTTTCCATGGAGGTTGCCATCCTATCCATGGTGGTGCGTTTATGCGCCATTGCCTCCACCACAGCAGTGCTGATGTTAGAGATGGACTCCTCCATTCTCTCCACACTCGCACTAACCCTGGAGGCAAACCCTGCCAGAGACTCTTGCACTTGTTCCTGTATTTCCCGAGACGCTCTTTTTCTGGATGGCCCCAGAGGCACAGCGTCTGCATGCAGCTCAGCAGAGCTAGGAGATTGCTGTGACCTCCGCCGAGAACTCTCCATTGCTGTCGCTGTCTCCACCATCTGCTGATGCTCACTTGTGCGCTGTGATAGACCAGGTGGCAACCCTACTCTAACTCGTGAGGGCCCCACCGAGGTGTGCGTTGCTGCGCTGGTGCTGGGTGCACTGAGTCCTGGTGATGCTGCTCCCTCAGAGGCTTCAGGTTCCTCTGAGGAGTTGTCCAGTTCTTCGTCCTGAATTGTGGGGAGGGAAGCGCTCAATGGTCCTGTGGGAGAGTAAAGGCATGATTTAGACATCTGATATTGATGTAGTAGACACATCCTTTTGAGCAGATGATACAACGCGATTCTCTATGAACATCATATGCCATTGCATTCTGAGAGGGATGAAACTCTATTATGTCACCAGCTTCCTCTAGTGTGCCTGTCTCTCCATCGCCCACTTCCAGGTCCTTGCCACCTCCCATAATCTCGTATGCAGCCTCCTCAGCACTGGTCAATGTGGCTAGGGTAGGTGTTCCACCTCCAGTCATTGCTCTCTCCCACTTATTGTGGGCTATCTTTTCCTGCAAGGAGGGACACAAGCGGTGTTTCAGCCGCAGTGATGGAGTGCATGTCAATAACCCTACCATAGAAGCTTTGAGGGAAACGAAGATGGGGTAAGGTGCCAAGAGGAAGCTAGCTCCCTGTGCGTTGTTAGTTGTTGTTACTGCATTACAGTGAGAGCGAGTCTAAGGGGTGCATAGGCAGGATGCTGAAGTGATTCAGTGCAGAGACAGAGATGGATAGGTAAGGTTGCAAGGGAAGTAAGGGTAAGGTGGGATGTGAAGGAGGAGGCTTACAATGCAGAGTGCTGGTGATGAGAAGAGAAGGGAAGCAGATTGAAGGCAAGTGTGATGGGATACTCACTTTTGATGTTCGCACAAGATCATTAAACATTTTTCGGCACTGGATCCATGAGCGTGCTTATATGGACCCTGCGCTGACCTCCTGAGCAATGTGCAGCCAGGCTGCCTTGGTCGCTGAGGAGGCTTCCTTCGGCCATCAGGAGGGAAGAGAATCTCCCTGCACCCTCTGACAGCATCCACAAGAACATGGAGGTAGTCATCATTAAAACGAGGAGTTGCCTTGCCTCTGGAAGAAGTCATTGCGTCAAATCAATATCAATGAGTCCAGGAATCCACAAGAGAAAGGCTTAGGCTGAATGGCAGCTTTAAAAGCAGCTGCTATGATGATGTCAGCCGACCCGATCGCACTCATTGGACTGGCCAGCGCGCCTCATTGAAATCTACAAGCTCATTGAATCAAAATCGGACATCAGCAGCCAGAAGCGGCTCCGGAACCCACCCACACGCAACCCGACTCCAAACCGCCTCGGCAATTAAAATCGAGCCCTCTGTTTCTCTCTCCACAGATGCTGCCTGACCTGCTGAGTACTTCCAGCATTTTCTGTTTTTATTTTAGATTTCCAGCATCCGCAGTATTTTGCTTTTGTAGCCTGCATTTATATATGGGTTTCAACATAATAAAATGTCACACGGTACGTTACAATGGTGAAAATAGACGCTTAGCAGCAGTAGCAGAGGAAGGGGAGTAACCCAAGGCATGGTCAAAAAAATAGGTTTTAAGGAGGCTTTTGAAGGTGAGTAGACAGGTAACAAGGTGGAAAGGTTTAGGGAGAGGGTTCCAAAGTGTGCAGCCAAGATGGTTGAAGGTTCTGTCACTAAAAGGTGAAGTGGAGGGAAATGTGGATGCAAAGGACACCTGACTTAAGAACAGATGTTGCACACTGGCATGTACAGCTGGAGGAGGTTGCAAATGTAAGGTGGGGCGAGGCCTTGGAGAATTTTTAAACGAGGGTAACGATTTTGAATTCAACGTATTGCCAACTTGAAGCCAGTAGATGTAGGGAAGGACAAAGGTGATGGTGGAGCAGGATTTAGTACGGGGTAGGATGCACGAGGTAGAGTTTTGGATGAGCTGAAGTTTACATAGGAAGGAATTCAGGAGGCCTGCATTGGAAGAAATTGAAGGGATGGAGGCATGGGTGAGGTAAGGACAGTGGTGGGTAATGTTTTGAAGGTGAAAATAGGTGGTCCTGGTAATGTATAGAATATGGGTTTGAAGCTCAGATCAGGATATTGTGGTTATGCACTGTCGGGTTCAGCTTGAACAAGCAGTCTGGGAAGGGGATGGAATCTAGGGCTATGTGCAGAGTTTTAGAAAGGAGCCAAAAATGATTGCTTCAGTCTTGCTGATGTTGAGTTGGAGAAAATTCTTGCTTATCCATATTGGAAAGGACAGTTGTAGTTTGGAGGCTAGTGTGGCAGCAGGGATGCAATGTTGTGTTGTTAACATAAAATGGGAGCTAACCCTATATCTTGAGATGATGTTGCTGAGGGACAGCATGTAGAGAAGGATAAGGAGACGGGCAGGCATAGAACTTCGAGACACTCCTGAAGTGATCATGTGGGGATGTGAGGAGGACATATTGCAAGAGTAGCCACAATGAAACAGATAGGAATGGAACCAAATGAGGTCAGTACCATGGGTTGGACCACAGAGGAGGGATATTGGAGGGGATTGGAGTGGTCAACTGTATCAAATTCCACAGACAGGTTGAGGAGGACAAGGAGGATGGCATGTCACCACTGCAGTCACAGAAGATGACATTGGTGACTTTGACAAGAGCGACCTTGTTCCTCTGGGCAAAATTAGACTTCAAGGCTGTCTGAGAGAACTGCCACCTCAGTGCGCCTCAGTATCAACATATGATTGGATTTTTGTTCAAAAGTGGGACCATGAAGGCAGGACTGGTTTTTGGACTGGTTTTGCAGTAGGCACAACAATTATTTAGCTGAAGGTGTCCCTTATGAGCTCTGCCTGCAGATGCTCGACAGCTGGAAAATGGTTCTCTTGTTCAATCTCTTCTTCAGTTAGGGCTTTGGTTGCCTGCTGATCCTGGTCATCTTCCTCTTCTTGGCCATTAATCAGCCAGATGGCAAAATAATGCAGCATACAGCAAACCACAATAGTGCAAGAGACCCTGGCTGGGCTCTACTGGAGCACTCCTCCAGATCTATCAAGGCACCTGAAGTATGCTTTCAGAATCTCTATAGTCTACTGAATGACAATCCTGGTAGTTCCATGATCATATGTGCTACACAGGAGTACTCTGGATCTGAACTGATGTGATGAGTTACTGCTGCAAAGGGCAGCCTTGATCATCAAGTCACTCATCCAGACAGACACCTGCTTTTCAACTGACTGTCTTAAAATAAAAGATTTGTGCCAGCTCCTTTGATAGCAATCATTAATTTGCATGATGAAGTGCTTCTCAACAAACACCAGCTGCACGTTGATAGAATTTTTATAATTTATTTTGGGATATAGGCAAGGTAGTATTTATTGCCCACCCCTAGTATGGGACTGGGGTCACGTGAAGGGAAAAAAACAAAGCACCAGGAGCAATGCTGAATCTATTAGCAAGGATGAGATGGCAGAAACAGAAAAATACAAATTAAACTTCAACAGCAAAATAGGAAGTAACTTCTGGAGGTGGCATTTAACTCCACTTCCGCCTCTCAGCAGCTGCCTAGCAATTCAGAACAACTCTTTCATACAGGTGTTAATTTCGAGAAGCAGCCACACAGTCTACAAGTAAGGGTAATGCAATGTTAGTCTTTGAAGCTCCATTTAAATATAATTTGCATGCGGTGACCGTTATTTTGACAGGTGATGCAGCGTGACCACATCGCATTCCCATGAAAATTGGAAGCTGGCAGGGCATCGACTCTATGATTCCCCGATTGATTTCCCTTTACCAGCTGCCCCAAATCCGCCCAGAAACTGGTTGGAAATGTGAGGAAGATCCAGGCCTAAAAGAGGACAGGAAGGTGGAGATTGTGGCATAAAATGAAGTATTTTCATGCTATTGCTGGTAGGGGTTCCTTTAATTAATTCACAAGACAAAAAAACCTCGACTTTCCACTTTTGCAGACTTGGGTTGGCAGGACTTTCACCCACCATACAGCTGAGCCCCTAACCCGGATGGATCCTCTGACCTTGGAGTTAAACATACTGTAGGTAGGCTTCCCAACCACTGCTATGGGGGGGGGGGTTCGGCTTTGGTAGGGACAGAGTTTAGCAGCAGTAGGCCTTGGAATGGAATTGGACCTTAAATGACAGCTTAACAGATAGGAAAGAGGGTCGGTTCGTATACAGGACTATTATTACAACAGAACAATTATATTACAATTTCATTAAGCCAGCCACAATGCTGTTCCACAGACTATCCTCACAACTGCTGCCATGCTAGCTGACTTCTGTCAAACATCAGCTCCTGGTCAACACCGGCAAGATACTGTTTGGCTTTCACCAGTAACTTTCGATCTCAGGCACAGGTGCCATCCTATTTTCCAGGTGCTTAACTCAGGCTGAGCCCGTCAGCAAAACCTCTGCATCCTGTTCAATCCCAAGGTAAACTTCAAACTACACATCCATCTGTCAATTAAGGCAGCGCACTTCCACTGCCTTCAGTGACCCACATCATTTTTAGTCCCTTTCAGGCTGTGTGTGTCTCCATAAAGCACCTGGGGATGTAAAATGCTCCACCTTTATATAAAAATGTTCTGGCTGCACGCAGTGTTTTATTTATGGGAGTTGAACTCTGCTTTATGTGCAACGTTTGAGCAGAAGCTTCCAATTGCCCTGCAATTATGCCAATTAAGCCTTTTACACGATGCAACTGTATGGCAAACAGGTAATTGGGAGCTAATTAGTGGGTGTAAGTGAACGACTGATTGATTGATTACAACTGAGTTAGCATATGTTCAGATTGACTGGTCCTGTGGTGTAAACTGAAATAGTGTTGTTCGGTGACATTAAGCCAGGGGGAAATTATCAGCAGATTTATTCATTTGTGTAAAACAAACAGAGATCAAGTATACACATTTAAAAGAAGCAAATATGAAGGCTCGTGTAGTTAAAAAAAAAGCCATTATATATTAAAAATAAAATGAAATAAAATGGTGTTGGATGAATTGAAAAACCCTATATGCAGAGTATAATTTCACAAGCCACGATATTGTTATGCTAACAAAATTACTCTTGAAACACCAAGGGCAATCAAGAAGCAAAGTACCACTATTGAAACACTTTTGATACACTATGCTGAGTGCAGAACAATCTGAAAAGATATTTGCACAAATTTTTAACATAATGAATTAATTAGTAACCACATGAATTCTCGTTTGCAAGATTACAGAATATTTGTTCCAAATCGTTACAAATACAAAATCCATTGTTCCCTATCAACCAAATACAGCATAGGAGTCATTATCTTGAACCAATAAAAATCACAAACCTAAAGACTGGTCCTTCAGTCTGGGTATTTCAACATTCAATCAGTTGCCTATTTTGACAACATTTTTCTATATGCTTCATGCGTAGAACATAGAAACAGGAGTAGGCCATTCAGCCCCTCAAGCTTGTTCCGCCATTCAATCAAGATCATAACTGATCTGTATTTTAACTCCATCTAACCACCATGTTTCCGTAACCATTAATACCCTTGCCTACTAAGCATCTATCAATCTCAGTTTTGAAATTTTCAATTGACCTAGCCTCAACAGCTTTTTTGTAGGAGAGGGGTCCAGATTTGCACAACCCTTTGGGGGCGATTTTGCCAGCCCTGGGGAGGCGGGTTTGGAGGCGGGACAGCCGGGAAAATGGCAGAATCTGGGGGCGGGTACCCTACCCATCCCGCCCCCAACCCACCTCCGTGCCATCTTCCCAGGAGGCGGGTACCGACCCACGCCGGGTCCCGTCTCCTCGAGGCGGGAAGGGGATTAGTGCCAATGAACTGCCTGTTAACAGGTAGTTAACAGGCAGTTTTTTTGAGAATCCCTATTTTCAGCCCTGAAGTGTGGGCTTCCCAACGGCTCCAAACCTCGCCAGGGTCAGCGAGGCGGGCCGTCGGTCTGCGGGGGTCGGAAGGGGCCGAGATGTGTGCAGGTGAGTGATGGGTGCATGTGTGCAGAGGTAAGTGTGTGAGGTGTGTGTAAAGTGTTTTAATAAGTTTTACTTACCTTTACTTCTTCCTGCAGACTTCCTCCCTTCAGGTCTCGGGAGTCCCTCAGCTCACCGGCACAGAAAGCAGAATGGCCGCTGAACTGTCAAAAGCTGCAGCCTTCTGCTTTCTTCTCAGGAGAGCTCTCTAACTGAGCCTGAGTAACGGACTCAACTTAGAGGACAGATTGTCAGTGTTTGACAGCTTCACAGAGCCGTCAAACGCTGACATTTCATCTGTCAAAAGCTCTTGACAGATGAAACATCACCAGTAACCGGCTTTCCCTTAATTGGCCTGCTAAGCCCGCTAGGCGGGCTTAACAAGGTCAATCAAGGGAAAATAGCGTGGGTTGAGGCGGGACTAAAACCCGACAAGTGGGAGTCCCACCTCCAAAAGCTCCCCATTGGCAAAATCCAGCCCTTTGTGTGGAGAAGTGTGCCAGCATTAAACTTTTGGCTCTGCATGCTGGGATGTAAATCACGATGTACTGGAAGTGAAACATTTGTCATTATGTTTTCATTTTTTGATTCCACAATATGCATCAAGAATAATGTTGCATGTGTAATGTGATTATATGGCTTTCGTAAAATTTCGTAAAATCTAATTTACTTCACCTGAGGAAGGAGCAAATCGATAGCTCCGAAAGCTTGTGATTTCAAATAAACTGTTGGACTATAACCTGGTGTTGTGCGACCTCTCAATTTCGTAAAATTGGCATGCACTGGCTAAATGATATGGGATCCAAAACTCCAAGGGAGATTCTTACAAAGAATTACATAGAATATACAGCACAGAAACAGGCCATTCGGCCCAACTAGTCTGTGCTGGTGTTTATACTCCACACGAGTCTCCTCCCATTCCATCTACCTCACCTCAGCCTTTCAGCATAAATTTCTATTCCCTTTTCTCTCATGTACTTGTCTAGTTTCCTTTTGAAAGCATCGAAGCTATTTGCCTCAATCACTTCCTGTGGTAGAGAGTTCCATATTCTAACCACTCTCAGTAAAGAAATTTCTCCTTATTTCCCTATTGGATGTATTAGTAACTATCTTGTATTGATGGCCCCTAGTTTTGGATCCTCCCACAAGGGGAAACATTCTCTCCACATCTACCCTGTCCAACCCATTCATCATTTTAAAGACTTCTATAAGGTCACCTCTCAGTCTTCTGTTTTCTAAAGAAAAAAAGCCCCAACCTGTTCAATCTTTCCCGATAGCTATAATCTCTCAGTTCTGGTACCATTCTTGTAAATCTTTTTTGCACTTTCTCCACTGCTTCTATGTCCTTTTTATAGTATGGAGACCAGAACTGTGCACCGTATTCTAAGTGCAGCCTGATAAGGGTCCTATACAAGTTCAACATAACTTCACTACTTTGGAACTCTATACCCCCAGAAATAAAGCCCAGTGCTTTATTAGCATTTTTAATTGCCTTGCTGACCTGTGATGCTGCTTTTAATGATTGCTTCACCTGTAGATCATATTTATCTATGTTAAAGTTAATTTGCCACTTAACAATCCAGTCTGCAAGTTTTCTAATATCTTCTTGTATTATGTCACATTCTTCCTCTGTGTTAGCTATACCCCCAGTTTGGTATAATCTGCAAATTTTGATATTGAGTTACTTATTTCTAAATCCAAATCATTAATGTAAATTATTAATATAATTATGAAACTGATCCTTGTGGAACACTGCTTTCCACCTTCCTCCAATCTGAATAACTACCCTTCACCCCTACTCTCTGCTTTCTGCCAATTTGCTATCCATTCAGCTATTTGTCCCAACTCCACATGCCCTAACCTTTGTCATGAGCTTGTCTTATCAAAGGCCTTTTGAAAATCCAAGTATATGACATCTACTGCATTACCCCTGTAAACAATGTTTTGTTAATTATTTAGTCATTTGCTAGAATCTGAAAATCAGATGGATTCTATAACGGGAGGGCAATCCTCTCCACCAGAATACCGCCCTAGCGGTGCAGATGAAAATCTACCCCTTGTGATGAGTCTTGTAATGAATATACTGTCATGACATTTATAGTACACACTCAACATTCCCACAAGATATTTATGGGTTCCTAAGCAGAAAACTCATCACAGACAAATCATTTCCATTCTTCCAAATGCAAATATTTGCTTGCATATTATAAATGGTACAAAAGATAATAAAGACAGAGGCACACAAACAAACGTTTTTAAGACAATAAAGAAAAATTGTTGTCAAACCTATGGTCTCCAATTGAAAGAGGAAGACTTGTGAGCTTATTGTTTCGTAGATCCAACCAGGTAAGATTCGGTAATTGATGAAAGAAGTCCTCAGAAAGTCCAGATATGGCGTTTCCTTCCAGATATAAACTCTATTAGAAAAAGTTATTTCAGTGACTGACATGTATGACAATAGACAGACTATTATTAAAGAAAAAGACTTGCATTTATATATCACCTTTCACGACCTCAGGACGGTCCAAAGTGCTTTACAGCTAATGAAGTACTTTTGAAGTGTAGTCACTATTGTAATGTAGGAAACGTGACAGCCAATTTGCGCACATTAAGCTCCCACAAACAGCAATGTGATAATGACCAGATCATTTGTTTTTTTTAGCAATGTTGATTGAGGGATAAATACTGGCCAGGACTCTCCCCAACTCTTCTTCGAAATAGTGCCTTGGGATCTTTTAAGTCCACCTGAGAGCAGACGGCACCTCAGTTTAGTGTCTCATCCAAGAGATGGCACCTCCGACAGTGCAGCACTCCCTCAGTACTGCACTGGAGTGTCAGCCTGGATTTTGTGCTCAAGTCTCTAGAGTGGGGCTTGAACCCACAATCTTCTGACTCAGAGGCAAGAGTGCTACCAACTGAGCCAAGGCTGACACTATTGTATTACCAATATGAAAATAAATCAAACTATCAACTTATGGTGTCTGCTTATTTCAAATTTCTATCTGTTAGTGTAAAATATATTAGCTTCACTAGTTTTCTTGAAATATTTTGTTGAATCTGATGAAAGAGCTTGTTCTATATCTTTTAGGCATCAACTTTTTTTTGTTGCTTTATACATTTGCACACATGCAAATTTGTTGCTCTGGTGCTGTGAATACATTCTGCAACATAAAAGGCATGATTCCATAGTAACACGAGCCTTTAAAAAAAAATTTGTTCCTGGGATGTGGGCATCGCTGGCAAGGCCAGCATTTATTGCCCATCCCTAATTGCCTTGAGCCGCCTTCTTGAACCGCTGCAGTCCTTGTGGTGAAGGTACTCCCACAGTGCTGTTAGGGAGGGAGTTCCAGGATTTTTACCCAGGGACGATGAAGGAATGCCGATATATTTCCAAGTCAGGATGGTGTGTAACTTGGAGGGGAACTTGCAGGTGATGGTGTTCCCACGCACCTGCTGCCCTTGTCCTTCTAGGTGGTAGAGGTCGCGGGTTTGGGAGTTGCTGCCAAAGGAGCCTTGGCGAGTTGCTGCAGTGCATCTTGTAGATGGTACACACTGCAGCCACGGTACGCCAGTGGTGCAGGGAGCGAATGTTTAAGGTGGTGGATGGGGTGCCAATCAAGCAGGCTGCTTTGTCCTGGATGGTGTCAAGCTTCTTGAGTGTTGTTGGAGCTGCACTCATCCAGGCAAGTGGAGAGTATTCCATCACACTCCTTACTTGTACCTTGTAGATGGTGGAAAGGCTTTGGAGAGTCAGGAGGTGAGACACTCGCTGCAGAATACCTAGCCTCTGACCTGCTCTTGTAGCAACAGTATTTATGTGCCTGGTCCAGTTAAGTTTCTAGTCAATAGTGACCCCCAGGATGTTGATGGTGGGGGATTCGGTGATGGTAATGCCGTCGAATGTCAAGGGGCGGCAGTTAGACTCTCGCTTGTTGGAGATAGTCATTGCCTGGTACTTGTGTGGCGCGAATGTTACTTGCCACTTATCAGACCAAGCCTGAATGTCATCCAGGTCTTGCTGCATTCAGGCATGGACTGCTTCATTATCTGAGGAGCTGGGAATGGAACTGAACACTGTGCAATCATCAGCGAACATCCCCACTTCTGACCTTATGATGGAGGGAAGGTCATTGATGGAAGCAGCTGAAGATGGTTGGGCCGAGGACACTGCCCTGAGGAACTGCTGCAGCGATGTCCTGAGGCTGAGATGATTGTCCTCCAACAACCACAGCTATCTTCCTTTGTGCTTGGTATTACTTCAGCCAGTAGAGAGTATTCCCCCTGATTCCCACTGATAGAAAAACAGAATATTTTTTAAATGGTGAGAAACTTTCAAATGTTGGTGTTCAGAGAAATTTGGGTGTCCTCGTGCAAGAAACACAGAAAGCTAGCATGCAGGTACAGCAAGCAATAAGGAAGGCAAATGGCATGTTGGCCTTTATTGCAAGGGGTTTGGAGTATAAGAGTAAGGAAGTCTTGCTACAATTGTACAGGGCCTTGGTGAGACCACACTTGGAGTACTGTGCACAGTTTTGGTCTCCTTATCTAAGGAAGAATATACTTGCCTTGGAGGCGGTGCAACAAAGGTTCACTAGATTGATTCCTGGGATGAGAGGGCTGTCCTATGATGAGAGATTGTATAGAATGGATCTATACCCTCTGGAGTTTAGAAGAATGAGAGGTGATCTCATTGAAACATACAAGATCCTGAAGGGGATTGACAGGGTAGATGCTGAGAGGTTGTTTCCCCTGGCTGGAGTGTCTAGAACTAGGGGGCATAGTCTCAGGATAAGGGGTCGGCCATTTAAGACCGAGATGGGGAAGAATTTCTTCAGTCAGAGGGTTGTGAATCTTTGGAATTCTCTGCCCCAGAGGGCTGTGAATGTTGAGTCTTTGAATATATTCAAGGCTGAGATAGATAGATTTTTGGACTCCAGGGGAATCAAGGGATATGGAGATCGGGCAGGAAAGTGGAGTTGAGGTCGATGATCAGCCATGATCTGATTGAATGGCAGAGCAGGCTCGAGGGGCCGTATGGCCTACTCCTGCTCCTATTTCTTATGTTCTTATGACTTTCATTTTACTCGGGCTCCTTGATGTCACACTCAGTCAAATGCTGCCTTAATGTCAAGGGCAGTCACTCTCACCTCCCCTAAGGTACAGGAAGAAAGTATTACAGAAGTACTTCTTTTTAAAGCAGGTTGGTAAGATAACCTTAACATGAAGCCTTCCTGAGTTATTATATGACAGTGGCAACATTTGTATTGTAACACAAACCCAGCAGGGCCAACCTGTACTTCAGTTTTAAGTTGTTTAAAATCACAAACTGGGCCAATATTACAGAGATTAGCCTTCATTTTTTGATCTGGGTGTAGTTTACACCTGAATGGTGTAAAGCCGGCGCAAAGATGAGCTGAAGTGTACTATTTGAATTCATTTCTTCTAGCCAACTTACTACACAATTGTGCAGAGGTTCAGGTGGAGATTTGGACATAGAACCATATAATTTTACAGAACAGGAGGTGGCCATCGTGTCTGTGCTGGCCCTTTACTAGAGCAATCCAAAACTAATCCCATTGCCCCAGTCTCTCCCTATAACTCTGTATCTTCCTCTGTTTCAGATATTTATCCAACTTTCCCTTAAAAGATACAATAGTCTCTGCCTTAACCCCTCCTGTGGCAAAGCATTCCATGCTCCAACCTCCCTCAGTATAAATTTTTTTCTCATTAACCTCTTGCGATGTGGAGAGTGCACACTAGTGGTCTGAGTAGAAAATGGCACGGAGGTGAAGTGTAAAGGAATGCACACAAAGGAAAGTGTCAGAACAGTGGGGGACAAAATCTTGGAGCCTTAGGAAAAGCTGAGAAGACATTTCAACCCATTGGCAACCTATTCCAAGGCTGGAAGAGAGGGCTAAGAAGTAACAGGCAAAAAATAAAGGGACAGAAAACCCAAGGTTCAGGGCATGAGTCTGCAGGCAAGAGACTCTGTTTAATTAGTTGTAGAGAGAGTTGCCCTCTGTGCCATTTCCTGATTCTATGCAGGCTCTATAATAAACTGTCCCGTGACGTTCAACATCTGTCTCACCTGCACAGGTCTGACATGATTGTGTTCTTTAGGAGGAGGAGTCAAAATAGGCCTTTCTTGGATACAGATGTGACTATCTTCTACCAATTCTTTAAGCTTGTCTGAGAATCATACCATTTGTGCTGATTTTGGATTGTATAAAGTAATGATTGACTGGGTCTTTTTATATTGTAACTTAGCAAAGACAATGGAGTTTCCCCGCGCAGTTGATGACCTTATTGTTCTCTTTTCTAAACATTCATGCTTTTTCGGTAGTGTTTTAATACATTTTTTATTTATTCGGGAGTGTGAGTCAATGCCAATAAGTAACTGCTTGAATAGAATGCAGTACTAGGTATGGCCTGCTTGAATATCTGGATCTTTTGACTGTTAACTAGGATGCCAGTCTGAAGTAGCAACTTTTTTTGTTCGGATTGCTCCAATCATGCAGCCATAATTGGAACTTAATATTCATTTCAACAGACAAATGAAAGGTTACTTGATCCCGACCAAGTAGTGACAATGTTTCGATGGTCAGGGTAATAGAAACAGGAACACCAAGGCCATTGTGGAATGTGGAAAAATAGGTCAAGAGAATGATATATCTGGGTTTCTGCAATTGAACTCTGTGAATGATAGCAGCAGGCTGTTGAAGATGGAATCATCTGAAGATGAAAGATAATGTTGTTAGGTTTCTGGAAAGAGGAACCAATCTTTTTTTTTTAATTGCCGATAAGCAACATTACATAGAACAGTACAGCACAGTACAGGCCCTTCGGCCCTCGATGTTGTGCCGAGCATTGTCCGAGACCAAGATCAAGCTATCACACTCCCTATCACTCTGGTGTGCTCCATGTGCTTATCCAATAACCGCTTGAAAGTTCCTAAAGTGTCCGACTCCACTATCACAGCAGGCAGTCCATTCCACACCCCAACCACTCTCCGAGTAAAGAATCTACCTCGGACATCCCTTCTATATCTCCCCCCATGCACCTTATAGTTATGCCCCCTTGTAACAGCTGCCTCTACCCGAGGAAATAGTCTCTGAACATCCACTCTATCTATCCCCCTCATCATCTTATAAACCTCTATTAAGTCGCCTCTCATCCTCCTCCGCTCTAAAGAGAAAAGCCCCAACTCCCTCAATCTTTCCTCATAAGACCTCCCCCCCAAACCAGGCAGCATCCTGGTAAATCTCCTTTGCACTCTTTCCAATGCTTCCACGTCCTTCCTATAGTGAGGTGACCAGAACTGCACACAATATTCCAAATGTGGTCTCACCAAGGTCCTGTACAGTTGCAGCATAACCTCACGGTTCTTAAACTCAAACCCTCTGTTAATAAACGCCAACACACCATAGGCCTTCTTTACTGCTCTATCCACTTGAGTGGCAACCTTCAGAGATCTGTGGATATGAACCCCCAGATCCCTCTGCTCCTCCACGTTCCTCAGAACCCTGCCGTTGACCCTGTAATCCTTATTCAAATTTGCCCTACCAAAATGAATCACCTCACACTTATCAGGGTTAAATTCCATCTGCCATTTTTCGGCCCAGCTCTGCATCCTATCAATGTCTCTTTGCAGCCTACAACTGCCCTCCACCTCATCCACTACTCCACCAATCTTGGTGTCATCAGCAAATTTACTGATCCACCCTTCAGTCCCCTCCTCCAAGTCATTGATAAAAATCACAAACAGCAGAGGACCCAGCACCGACCCCTGTGGCACACCGCTGGTAACTGGTCTCCAGTCCGAAAATGTTCCATCCACCACCACCCTCTGCCTTCTATGAGATAGCCAGTTACTTATCCAATCGGCCAAATTTCCCTCTATCCCACAACTCCTTACTTTCTTCATGAGACGACCATGGGGAACCTTATCAAACGCTTTACTAAAATCCATGTATACGACATCAACTGCTCTACCTTCATCTACACACTTAGTTACCTCCTCAAAGAATTCAATCAAATTTGTTAGGCAAGACTTACCCTTCACGAATCCGTGTTGACTATCCCTGATTAAGTTGCCCCTTTCCAAATGGTCATAAATCCTATCCCTCAGGACCTTTTCCATTATCTTACCAACCACCGAAGTAAGACTAACCGGCCTATAATTACCAGGGTCATTCCTATTTCCTTTCTTGAAGAGAGGAACAACATTCGCCACTCTCCAGTCCTCTGGCACCATCCCCGTGGACAGTGAGGACCCAAAGATCAAAGCCAGAGGCTCTGCAATCTCCTCCCTTGCCTCCCAAAGAATCCTAGGATATATCCCATCTGGCCCAGGGGACTTATCGACCCTCAGGTTCTTCAAAATTGCTAAAACATCTTCCCTCAGAACATTGTGGAAGTTCAACTAGCACTGAAAAGAATCACATTCTAATAGTAGTGATGAAGGGTTTTAACAGCTAGAACAAAGCACAGACAGTAATCAAACAACAACAATGAAATGTTACTACAGGTAATGGTTATAAATGGAAACTTATACCAGATTTTGTGGCTCAAGAAGAATTATCTACTTTTCTCTGTCCCAAACTTAATGGTACAGAAACACTTTACAGGAAACTCTTGTTTAACCGGCACCTAAATATCCGGAATTCTCTCTTAACCGGCAAAAATCATACTCCGAAAACTCCTCTCAAATAACCGGCAATGTTGCCGAGTCCAAGTCCGAGTCTCCCGCGAACGCCGAGTACTCCGAAAACTCCTCTCAAATAACCGGCAATGTTGCCGAGTCCGAGTCTGAGTCTCCCGCGAACGCCGAGTTAGTCAGCGGGGGTAGTTCTCCAAAGTGCCACTACTTGGCCTCCTGGCGCTGTCGGAAGTCCGAACACTGCAGTAACAGGAGTCTGATTCTCCCGCGCTGCCGGGAGTCTCACTTACTGTTAAGTAATTAAAGAGTTATGGATTACCCTCAACTGGCAGTACTGTACTTAATCAAGCATCTTCCACCATCCATTTAACACAACATTCTGTAGGTGAGTAACCAAATACTGTATACTGCACATTTCTTGATTTTTTTATGTTAAAAATAGCCTCGGTAGATATAACTCTCCGTTATCCGGAACTTTTGATCAACCGGCACCACGCCGGTCCCGTCGGTGCCGGATACCAAAGAGTTTCCTGTAGTGTGCGTGTGTTCTGATTGACTTACGAAAGACCAGGCTGCTTCCAAAGAACTGATCTTTTCCCCAAAGTCTTTAGGAAACCTGATAGCTATTTTTCAAGGGGCAATCTGAAAAGAACATGGTCAGGAGAAATAAAGAGCAAATAATGCACCTCGCCTTCTTATGCTGAATTATCCATCACCATGAACTGCAAATCTTAGTAACAGAAAATTAGTAGTCAGTTGTATCTATTCAAATTTACCATCTTAACTACTGGAAGTGATACTGACCATGGAAAATAATAGTTTCTTCTTCTGCACAGATGGAAAACAGTATCAAATACCACTGCAGTAAGATGTGTGGAAAATACATATTTCATATGTTGTATTTAAAGTTTTGTGGAACAATTTAAGATGTCACAATATACATTTCTAGGCACCAGAAAGGAAATGCTTACTATACAGGAGGTGTCAACTTGATATGTATATTTAAAACAAAGTGAGAAAAGTTTTAAGTCACATGTTTTGCTGAAGACTGCCAAAAACACATAAATGATGTGTGATGTGCAGCAAGGTAAACAAAGAAAGCTATTTATAAATAAGTAACAATGCTACAAACTGATTTGCCTGAGGAAAAAACATTAATATTCTACCTTTTGGAACAGGGACCGGATATTTCCTCTAACTCCACCGATTTTGATGAGTGCTAATTATTTTATAAACCATGTTCTTCTATTAGGTCATATATTGCTACAATACATGTGCAAGATCTTTTGAGCATGTGCAACTATTTTTGTTTTTTTCATAAGCACTGGCCATAGTCATGCTTAATATTCAAAATTCATGCAAATTCATCCATAATCCAATTTGCATGAGGCAAAATCTCATCCGTAAATCTCCACTGATTATTTTTTCCATGCCTGCAGGGTCAACATAGCAGGATGCCACTGTGGTATCAGGGGAGGAGGAACAATACCAATATCACAATTATTTTATTTGTAGGGTTAGTATTAGGGCAGTTCGTGTGTGTTAGGGCGGGAGGTTAGCGCTAGGGCGGGAGGTGTTAGGGTGGATCGTTAGTGTTAGGGTGGATGGTGTCAGGGGGTTGGTGGGTGTCGGGGCGGGCGGTGGGTGTCAGGGCGGGCGGTGGGTGTCGGGGCGGGCGGTGGGTGTCAGGCGGTGGGTGTCAGGGCGGGTGGTGGGTGTCGGAGGGTGGGCGGTGGGTGCTGGGGCGGGCGGTGGGTGTCAGGGCGGGTGGTGGGTGTCGGAGGGTGGGCGGTGGGTGTCAGGGGGCGGGCGGTGGGTGTCAGGGTGGGTGGTGGGTGTCGCAGGGTGGGCGGTGGGTGCTGGGGCGGGCGGTGGGTGTCAGGGCGGGTGGTGGGTGTCAGGGCGGGTGGTGGGTGTCAGAGGGTGGGCGGTGGGTGTCAGGGGGCGGGCGGTGGGTGTCGGAGGGTGGGCGGTGGGTGTCAGGACGGGTGGTGGGTGACGGAGGGTGGGCGGTGGGTGTCAGGGGGCGGGCGGTGGGTGTCAGGGCGGGTGGTGGGTGTCGCAGGGTGGGCGGTGGGTGCTGGGGCGGGCGGTGGGTGTCAGGGCGGGTGGTGGGTGTCGGAGGGTGGGCGGTGGGTGCTGGGGCGGGCGGTGGGTGTCGGGGGGGCGGGCGGTGGGTGCTGGGGCGGGCGGTGGGTGTCAGGGCGGGTGGTGGGTGTCGGAGGGTGGGCGGTGGGTGCTGGGGCGGGCGGTGGGTGTCAGGGCGGGTGGTGGGTGTCGGAGGGTGGGCGGTGGGTGCTGGGGCGGGCGGTGGCTGTCAGGGGGCGGGCGGTGGCCGTCAAGGTGAGCGGTGGCTGTCGGGGGGCGGGCGGTGGCTGTCGGGGGGGCGGGCGGTGGCTGTCGGGGGGGGCGGGCGGTGGCTGTCGGGGGGCGGTGCGTGTCAGGGGGCGGGCGGTGGGTGTCAGGGGGTGAGCGGTAGGTGTCGGGGGCGGGCGGTGGCCGTCAGGGTGAGCGGTGGGTGTCAGGGGGCGGGCAGTGGGTGTCAGGGGGTGGGCGGTGACCGTCAGGGCGAGCGGTGGGTGTCAGGGGGTGGGCGGTGGGTGTCAGGGGGCGGGCGGTGGGTGTCAGGGGGCGGGCGGTGGGTGTCAGGGGGTGGGCGGTGGCTGTCAGGTGGCGGGCGGTGGCCGTCAGGTCGGTTTGTTACTCTCAGGCCGGTTGGGGTCAGGGGGGGCTGGTGTTAAGGTGGTTGGGGTCAGGGGGGTTGGCGTTAGAGTGGTTGGCGTCAGAGGGGATGGTTGGCGTCAGAGGGGATGGTTGGCGTCACAGGGGTTGGTTGGCGTCAGAGGGGATGGTTGGCGTTAGAGGGGATGGTTGGCGTTAGAGGGGTTGGGGTCAGTGGGGGGGCGTTGTGTTAAGGTGGGAGTGTTAGTGTTTAAAAAAACACCATTGCCGACGCATTGCCAGTGGACACGTCCATAAAATAAACAAACCGGCACCTCACAAAAATCAGGCAGCTCATTCCCGGGGTTGCGGGTGCGAAGCTGCCTTACCTCTAAGCCGGACATTTGGAGGATGTGCTCAGGCAACTGTTCCAATCCCCTTCCACTTAAATCGATCATTTCACAAGGCGGGCTGGGAAGCGGGTCTGGTGAGGCTGGTGGCCCGGCCGCCGCTTCACCCTCCCCGCCCGCAGGGCTGGTCCGCCACTGCGCCTCCTCCATCTGACGGGACTGGCCTCGAGCTCCGGCCTCAGCCCGGCAAACACTCCGAGTCTCCATGGCGACGCCTCCTGTCATCACTACGGGTCGCCGCTGCCAACTAAGCTAACGCACTGTGCTGGACTCAAAAGGCGAAATGTGTGTTGTGTTGACTTTGCAGAGAACAGCAAAACTGGAAATCTGAAATAAAAAAATCCCAAAAGCTGCTGGAAATACACAGCAGGCTAAATTTTGGTTGAAGACCTGTGTTCATAACACAGAATATTAACGTATCTGTTTACAGATGCAGACAGACTTGCTAGTTATTTCCAGCATTTTTCTGCAGAGAAAAATGGTGTTTTACAGACCCATTAACCCATGACTATTGGCTACAAATTTTTTTATCTCACCAGATGAGTGGTGGATGGAAATGTTTTAATTTTCAATCTATTAAACTTCACTTCTTTCTACAACAAAATACTGCTGGAAATGTGAAATAAAAACAGAAAATGCTGAGAATACTCAGCAGGTCGGCAGCATCTGTGGAGAGAGAAACAGGGTATTATTCCTGGTCAATGACCTTTCATCAGAACTGGAAAAAGTTAGAGATGTAACAGCTTTTAAGCAAGTACAGAGGCAGAGAAAGGGGGAGGGAAGGAAAGACCAAAAGGGAAGGTCTGTGATAGGATGGAAGGCAGGAAAGATTACATGACAAAAGGGATGATGGAGCAAGGCAAAAGGGGGTGGTAATGGGACAAGTAAAGAAACAAAAGATGGGTCTGGAGGAGCTGTAAATGGCAATAGTAGAATCATTACAAATAGCTGCTGTCCAAAAAAATGGGAACAGTGGTTATGATCTGAAATTGTTGAACTCAATGTTAAGTCCGGAAGGCTGTAAAAGTGCCTAACAGAAAGATGAGGTGCTGTTCCTCGAGCTTCCATTCAGCTTCATTGGAACAGTGTAGGATGCTAAGGACAGAGAGGTCAGAGTGGGAGTGAAGCGGAGAATTAAAATGACAGGCGATCGGAAGCTCAGGGTCACACTTGCGAACTGAACAGAGGTGTTCCGCAAAGTGATCACCCAACCTGCGTTTTGTCTCCCCAATGTAGAGGAGACTGCACCGTGAACAGCGAATACAGTATACTAAATTGGAAAAAGTGCAAGTAAATTGCTGTTTCACCTGGAAGAAGTGTTTCGTGCCCTGGATGGTGGGAAGGGAGGAGGTAAAAGAGCAGGTGATGCATCTACTGTGCTTGCACGGGAAGGTGCCGTGGGAAGGGGAGTGGGGTGTTGGAGGTGATTGAAGAGTGGACCAGGATGTCGTGGAGTGAATGGTCCCTTCGGAATGCTGAAAGGGGAGGGGAAGATGTGTTTGGTGGTGGAATCGCGTCCTTTCCCTGCCTTTGTACTTGCTTAAAGCCTGTTATATCCCTAACTTTTTCCAGTTCTGACGAAAGGCCATTGACCTGAAACATTAACTTTGTTTCTATCTCCACAGATGCTGCCTGACCTGCTGCGTATTTCCAGAATTTTCTGTTTTTATTTCTCTTTTTTCTGTTGCCAAACACTCTGGCCGCGATTTCCCCTACATTGGCGGGTCCGCGGCAGGCGACATTGGTGGCGGGTCCAGGCCTTGCTGCAGGCTCCAGCCCACTGTCCAAATTATTTTAATTTGATTGGGCTTGTTAAGCCTGCACAGCGCGTTGGCTGGCCAATTGAAGGAAGCGGGTCTGATGATGTCATTTGATGACGCATCATCAGCCGGTTTCCTTAAAGGGACCATGTCTAAATTGATTTTGACAGTTGTGCTGTCAGTCTTCTACAGCATTGAGGTGCTGCAAACACTGACAAGCACTGCACAGAGGTGCATGGCTGCACCCAGGCTGTCCCATGACTTCCTCCATATGCTTATGGAGGGAGTCACAACACCTAGGGAGGTTCTCTTCCCTTCCAATGGGCGGAAGACACCTCCCCAGGAGACCTGGTTGCACATTGCATAGGAGGACACAAGCAGTGATGTTGTCAGGAGGACCAGGCTGCAGTTGCGCAAACCTTTCAATGATCTCAGTAGATCACGAAACGTTACTGCAAAGCCACACTCAACCTCATCCTGCTGTGCCACTCATCACATCCCCATAACTCTGCCTTCCCTACCCTACTCCTGCACATCCTTACTCACACCAACTTACTTTGCACCTCCACCCATCCCTCTCTATCTACATTATCACTTCCCCATCTCACTAGCCACCCCTCACACTCACCCTCATCCTAGTGCAATCATCCCAACTAACAACATGCAAGTGTAGGCACTTGGGTGTTTTATGAAATGTTCATGTAAAGATTCTCTTAATGTGGTATCAAACATTGAAATCTTTATTTTCAACACTTTGTATTCTTGTACAGATTTGTGTGCACCTTTGGAAGTGGCTTAGTGAGTTGCAGTGAATGGTGAGACATAACGCTACCCCCCACCATACTGATGAGTGTGAAAGGAATGGCTTGGGCATTGTAGGGATGCTTTATGGTGTTGGTGTGGGGTGGTGCCAACCTGGTGCATCATGTGGCAGCCAGGGTGTACAGCGTCAAGTGAAGTAAATCTTGCCATGGTGAGGCCATCCCTGGCCTCTCGAGCAGCAATGTGATCAGGTGCTGATGCCCTGTGTCCTGTGCAGCATCAGTTGATTGCGGAGGAGGTTGGTGTTGTTGGTGCTGCTGGTATGCCTCGTGCTGTTGGTGTTGGGGCTGATCGTGGTGGGATTCTGAGGACCAAAGTGAGAGAGTTTCAAGGGCACCGATGCTGATGGAATAGATGACAGGTGAACTTGAGATGACAGAAGCGATCTGTCAATAATGAGAGAGGTTGTTCCAATGAGGTGACAGTGGATAGAGAGTTTACTCCAAACACTTGCAACCTGCATAAAGCTCAATCTGTCTTCCAAATGCAGTAAGCAACAGCTTCTGAGCTTGGAAAGTGAACAGATGTGAGATGGGAGCTTTGATAGCACATTTGCAGCTGTTAAGTAATGGGATGATTCCATGGTCATACAACTCCCGACCTGCTTAACTGACATGATCCCCGAGCAGCGTGGACCCCATGGGCGACCTCGTAAAATGTAAAGATGAGCTCAAAATACTTCTCAATGGGCTGTTAACAAGGTCGTAATGACCTGAATTGCCTCCCCCGCCGCTTGTGTTGGGTCTGTTCAGTGCTGACAGACCCGACATCTGGGAAAGGCGCATGGTGGCAAGTTGACAGTGGGGTCCCGACCCGCTGTCAAAACATTTTTTTCCCACCCGACCCACCACCGAACGCACTCGCTGACCGCCTGAAAAATCCCCCCCTCCCCCCACTGTTTCTGCAAGTCTCATTATGTCACCGTGTTTCGAAAAAAATCACCGTTTCCAAATATCCTATTTTCTCGGTAATGATATTACATGAATATTCTTGAAGGACAATGTGTGTGTGAAAAATTGTTTAACCTTTTTGTTTCAGAGATAAATTAAAACATTACAAATCAAATTAAAACATAAATGGATCACTTACAGTTAACAAAAATGACACATGGTTCTGAATTCTTCTCTTGCTCTCCGAACAAAACAGGGTTTCAAACATAATTTCACAAAGCTCTTTACAATGTACTGAACTGTTTTTTGTGTCAAATTCAATAAAGATCAATAGCCAACTTACAGACTAAAACTCACATAATTAATCCCGTAAAAGAAAAACAGGTGTTTTGAAACATGGCATTTAAGGGCCGATACCTAGAACACCTCATTCTCAATTTAGATTTTTCCTGAATTTGGGTCAAAAATCAGTTGGAATAAGCTGTGAACAAACTTGCTTTATCAGTCAAAAATAAAATAGAATGTTCATAATCAGAAAACATCAAGTTTAGTTTGCTTTAATCAGCAAACAATTTAGGAAAGAACAAAACAATTACTTTAACTAAACAATAAACACAATAGTTTTCACAAAGCATATAATACCAAAAGGAGTGGTTGCATCATTAACTACTCCCGACAGCACTTTCTCCTCCATGAAACTTCACTTAGTTATCTGAATGTGGCACAGGCAATGTCTGCTGCTGGTTGGTAGAGATGATGAAGTGCTCCATGCGACGAACAGGGAAAGTAACTGGGTAGTCACACCAAAACTACAGTATTCTGACATTGATGTTTCCACACCTCATTCTGTTCAGCCCTAAATTTGGAATTCATCTTTTGGGGTAATTATTGGGTCTAATCCTAAAATCCAAAGGCTTCTGTAACACACCAGAATTGTTTCTAAGGAAAGGCAACAAAGTTTTGTGTTGGATATTGTTAATGACAACCTTTTTGGGGTTGTTAAAATAACACTGGCACAAAATAAGGGTGAGTCATAACACAGGCACCTACAGAGTGTTGCTGGGGCCAGCAAAGCTCATTACATTACCAGTTTCAGTGTTTTGTCCAGCTACAGTAGGGATCCAAGCCTGCACACATATTTCAGAGCTCCACCTACTAGTTTCCGAACACCAGTTAAATTTTTAAGTTAGGATAGAGTTGACAAGAGCACATCTTTTTGTAACATTGAAAAGATTCAAAAACAACTGCACAGGACTCCCGATGTGCCCGTTTTAGATGGGTGAGGTATATTCTCTGGGTGGCACTACAACCATGGTGAAAACAAAGCAGTACGAAACCATCTCTTGTAGGCGGTCTCACACCTCTTGGCTGTAGTGTGGTCTGCAGTCCAATCACTGACTTGACTCGAATTATATTACTGGTCTTGTGTCAATGCAACAGCAACAACTTGCATTCATATAGCATTCTTCAAACTGGAAAGATGTCTTAGAGTGCTTTGTGCAGTGAAGAAGAATATGCGCACTAAGTAGTAGGGAAAAAGTGTAAAAATGGAATTCAAGTTTGGAGCCAAAAGAATGGGTGAAAAGAAAAGTTTTTAACAGGGTTTTAAAAGTAGGGAGGGAAGAGGTAAGGCAAAGGGATTTTAGGAGGGGCTTACAGAGTACAGGGGAATGGATGAAAGTATGGTTACCAATAGTGGAGCGAAGATGATGGGCAACAAAAATTAGATCAATGCTGGAGGAGCAAAGGGTGCGAGTGAATGCATAGCGATGGTCGCAATGATAAGGTGGGGTGAGGATACATTTGTAGGTAAGAACAAGGAATTCAAAAGGGCTCAGGGAGCTACTGGAGCCCAGTGAGAACCAGGACAATGGAAGTTTGGGGCTTTGAGTGGGTAGGGGTGCTTGCAGTGCTATATTCAACGAGTCACAACTTATCGAGGGTGAGCATTTGTGAAATTGATTGTTAAACTGATGGAGGAATAGATTATTGTCTTGGAAAAGGTGTATGGTCTTTTAAAGATGGAAGAAGGTGGTCTTTGTTGACAGAACGGATTAAGGAAGAAAGTTCAACTTGAGATCAAGCAGCACATCTTGGTTCAACACTCCCAGTCTTAGCCAAAGGTGGCAATCGGGGAGGTTGATGGAATTAAGAGGAAAGGTACGTAGGAGCTGACTGGAGTACATTTCAAACCACTTTGTATTTATGCAAAAGCAGTACAGTTTTTTTAACAGGAGAGATAACCCCTAAAGATCTATTGGAAGCAAAAGTAGGGCATCTGATAACCCACAGGCAAATGTATATGGGAGTAAAAGAGAAAAGGAAGTGCATCTTGTTGCCTGATTAGCAGAATACAGTGATTTTTAAACTGGGGCACTGCAGGTGAAACACAACAGGCAGGATCTGTGTATGCTCTATAGGAATGACATCACCCCTTTAGGAATTTTTAAATGTATTAGGATTGTTTTGGAAGTGATACTTGTGAGCTAATGAGACATGGCATTCTTACTGTATTTAGCAAAATATGATCATTGCATTATTTCTCTACTTTTATGTATTTCTACTCCAGTTGGGACACAGAACAAAATAAAACCCTTATGAAAATATATTGAAAGAAACTCAACAGGAAAGATGTAATCATCATCTGGGAACACTAATTATTCTATAGAAAAAATAATTTGAATACTGGGGAAAGCAAATTATTTTAAAATAGAAAAAAAAGTTCTATCGATGTAGTTACTCAAAAAAAAAGGCACAATCTGCTTACATATGAATACGTCCGGACCATTGTTTCTATTATAATGTCACTTCTGTTTTCTTCTTTGAACGTGGCAATAAGCTGTTTTACTAAAATGTTCTCCAGCACACCATGCAGTCCTAGTTTCCACCTACTATGCAAGGGACTACCAAAAGATGGCTCTGTTGGTATTCCTGTCAGCTCGACTCAGTTAGCAGTGACTCAGTAGCACTTTCACCAATAAATCAGAAGGTTGTGGGTTCAGGCTGTATTATGGGTTCAAGGACCTGATCCAGGACGACCCTTCAGTGTGGTACTGAAGGAGTGCCACACTGTTAGAGGTGCTGGGCCCACCATTCCAGTTTCCCAATGTTGCTATGCCAAGCTGGGACTTCCAACAGCTGATTCTCTTCAGCACTAACCTTGCTGTAACTTGCAGGGTCAGCTCACTTAAATATCCATTGGCATTAGTTGAGTGCAACTCTCATGTAACATGAGAGTGCTGCACTGGGAGGGTTAGGAAGTTGTCAGTTGAAGCCTTTAAAAAGATGAAGATATGCAGCAGCAGTCTGGGGGAGCAGCAGGTAAGTATAAAACATTTTGAAAGAGTGAGTAGACTGTCAGGTAAATTGTAGAGTTAATCTTAGCTCAGTGGTAGCACTCTTGGCTCTGAGTCAGAGAATTGTGGGTGCAAGTCCCACTCCAGAGACTTGAGTACATAATCTAGGTTGACACTTCAGTGTAATACTGAAGGAGTGCTGCACTGTTGAAGGTGCCATCTTTCGGATGGGATGTTAAACCAAGATCACATCTTCTCTTTCAGGTGGATGTTAAAGATCCCATGGCACTATTCGAAGAACAGGGGAGTTTTCCCTAATATCCTAGCTAATATTTATCCTTCAACCAACATCAGTAAAACAGATTATCTATTCATTATCTCATTGCTGTTTATGGGAGCTTGCTATGCTCAATTTGGCTGCCGCGTTTCCTACATTAAACCAGTGACTACACTTCAAAAGAACTTAATTGGCTGTAAAGCACTTTGGGACGTCCTGAGGTCATGACAGGTGCTATATAAATACAAGTTCTTTCTTTCTTTCTGATAGTTGGCTCATGTTAGATTTTGTGGCACCTTTAAGGAATGCTCTAAAGAAAAGCTCCGATTCCCCAGGCAGCCTGCACTGAGGAGTGCTCTGAGTGACGCTCCTCCTGATACTCCACTTCCTGTTCTTCTTCCTCCAAAGCTGCTAGCACAACCTGCCTAGGAACTCCATGCCCAGGCCTTTTTGAATAGCAAAGTTGTGCAGGGCACAGCAAGATACAATAATGCAAGATACACGCTCTGGAGCATATTGCAGAGCCCCTCCGACAAAAAGGCCCCCTTCGGTACTCTGTATGACAACTCTGGACAAGGCATGTGCCTCAATGTAGCGCTCCTCGACTGCTGTTCTTGCAACTCTTAGAGAAGTCATTATCCATGGCAACAAAGGATACACCTTGTCATCCGCAAGCTATCTGTTTGCTTAGCTACCTTCCTTGAAGAGCTCAGAGAGGGCAGAATTCCTGAGGATGAATGAACTGTGGCAACTGCCAGCAAATCTGACATTGATGTGAAGAATTCTTTGTATCTGGCCAGCAACACCCCTTTCTTCTAAAAAAGTTGAAGGGATAACTATAGCAGCTCATATCTGAGGGGGCTAACGATTGAGGAACCTAGCAATCTGATAAAACTGAACAGCTTAATCATGCTACAGCCTTGCTGTCACACCAAACTAGATGAATACCCCAGCTCTCATAAAATATGCATTAGTTACCTGACAAAAGCATTCCTTGATGCCACCCTGGGTGATATTACACAAATCCCCTGCAGCTCCTTGAAATGAGCACGTGGCATAAAGATTGAGTGGGCGTCACATTTTAGCCATGGGCAGAGCTGTCCAGACTGATTATTTTAGCCGCAGGTCTTCTTGTAGTAGCTGGTACAGTTCCTCTATTGCCTTTTGGTGAAGTGCGCTCTTCTCCTGGAGAGGTTCTCAATATGATCTTTATAAGATCTGAGCAGCCTATAAATTCTTTGGGAGGGGGTAATATCTTGTCGGGTGCGTCTTCTTCATATGCTGCCTCACTATCCTTTCCTCCATCCTGTACTGCTTCTCCTTCTCCTCCCCTATTAAAATTTTAAACAAGGGAATGTCCATCGGGAATCCCATACTTGGTGGGGGCAAAACTATTCCTGTGGTCTCACAGAACCTTAGGTTGTAAGTGGCGTAGCCTGGTCTATTCAGCTGCAAGGCAAGGAAAAAAGCTTTAAATGCTCTTCTGTTAATTCAGCAATCACTTCTCAAAGTTTATTCAGGCTCCAGCTGGTGCTGGTAACAAATTCACCTCTTTTAACTCATTCTTAATTATCCTTGGTGCAACGGGGGCATACATCATGGTTTTCAACACTCCAGCATCATTCCTCCTCATTAGCATTTACTTGAATTCCTGCCACCAGCATACAGCCACGCCAGAAACTACACCAGTGACCCAGTGTCATGTCGGGCAGAAATAGGTCCCACCCCAGAATCCACCTCCAAAGTTGCCAGAATTGTCCTTTTAAGCTCCAAACTAGCTAGAAACTGCAAATAAATTTGGAGTCACAGTCTTTAAGATTAAATATTGATCCAAGGCTTTGCCTGTCCACTCGGGTGGGTGTAAAAGATCCCACAGCACTATCTGAAGAGGAGCAATGAGTTCTCCTGATGGTCTGACCAACATTGCTCCTTCAACCAACACAATCAAAACCAAATTATCTAATCATTTCATTCATTTTCTGTTTGTCAGTCCTTGGCTTGCTGAGTTTACCTATATAACAACAATGACTGTGTTTCAAAAGTAATCCATTGGCTGTAAAGTGCTTTGGGACATCCTGTGCTATATAAATGAAAGTTGTTTCATTCTTTCTTCCAAAGTTTGTAAAATTGAATCACAAGAAGTCACTAACCTTCCTGAGCATCCATTTTCTAAATGCACTCTTGGGGAAAGCCCTGCAACGAAGGTGCTGTCTTGCATTTCTTCTATTTATATATAACTGCAAAATAGCAGGTAAATAACTCTTTTTCCTTTCCCATGTAAAACTATTTTAAACAAATTTACTCTAAGGAAAATCACTGCCAATAATGCACTCTTAAGACTTTAAATGAAGTTCCAGTTTCTCAAGTAAACCTTCATACATTAATCTCTCCTACGCTTAGACAGTCATGTGTTAATAATCAAAGCATGGTCTGAAACAGTAATTGCCTCTGTTTTTAGGCAGGATACTAGGAATCAGATGTTTTGAAATCTGAAGACTTTTTATTGGTCAGGTTAGTAGTTGTCAAACTTTACTTGCAAATGCTGAAATGGTCCTGGGGACCTCCTATAAATACTAACATACTCCTAGGGATCCCTATCCTAATTTCTGAGAGACAGCGTCAGCTACCCAAAGGACAACAGTGCTATACTTGTAGAAACATTTTAATATACAACGGCTGGCAAGTTAATAGCACACAACAAATATAGAAATCTAATGACAGATGGACAAATATCTGTTGATCTTTGGGATGCCCTGTGATAGCCTCACAAGCTCCCTAAGGTCCAGTGACCTCAATTTAAAAGCCAATGTGTGAGGTGGCGAAGCTGGAGCTGGATGCCCAATCATGCTTTGAACTGTTCCCTCATTCCCTCCTGAACAACTCCAGTAACTAATAAACTGCAAGTAATTTCCATATCATTCCGCACAATTCAACAACATCTAAAAATTTACTTTTCTGCCTTTGTTAAACTTTCAGGCAGAAGAATGCCATTTGAATGTGTTAAGTGTTCTCACACTAATACCACAAGCAGTAATTCTAGGTTCAGATTCTAACCACTGCACACAGATTTGGTAATATCTGGTATATCACATGATGATTCAAATCACACTGTCACAGAAGTAGCTCCAAGCTCGAAACCAGCAGTACTCATCAAGCATTCAAACTACTACACCTCGTGCAGCATGACCCAACTGTTCTTTCACTAGCAGTACATTTAAGCCCCAGCTTGCAAAACAAAAAAACTCATCTACATTTATGTAACAAAATGTTCAACATTTTATTTCAATCTAAATTAGATTTACCTCAATTTTTAACCTAAGTATTCTATGTTGGTCAAACACGATCAAACCGCTTCACAATAAGTACAATATTTCAACTATTATCTGTCTTAAATTTACACACAAACATATTTGGAATGTGTGCATATAGGTCTCATTAAAATACTTGGGAATGAGGTTATTGAAAAAAGTTAATTTTTATGATAAAAAAATGAATTAATTATTTGAGGAAGACTTTAGAGTTCCATAGACTGGTAGAATGGAGATTTGCTTCTGTAATTCCTCGTATGGTGAATCTTTCACCCTCAGCTGTAGCATTATCATAGAATCTTACAGCACAGAAGGAGGCCATTTGGCCCATTGTGTTTGTGTCGGCTCTTTGAAAGAGCTATCCAATTATTCCCACTCCCCTGCTCTTTGCCCATTGCCCCACAAATTTCTCTTTTTCAAGAGAATGGGAAGCAGTGATTTGAATTCAGATGCTTGCCTGCGGCTGAAAGGAGGGAGATGAAATTGGAAGTTTCTGATTTTCTCCTGTCTCCGAGCATTTGCATTTGGGTCCTGCCACTGGTGGTAATGTACAGTTAGCTATACTACCAAATTTCCAGCTAGTTTTCTCTCTTTTGTTGGGTGTTAGCAGCAGTGGAGATAATCACAACTGGCATGTTGATCTCCATCACCAATGTGCAAAACTCGACTCTGTTATAATGTGGAGCTCTGTTTGACATTTTCTCAGGTTCTGCCAAGAAAATGGACCTTAACATATATACTTGTTATGTTTCTCAAACATGGAGAAAAAATGGATTTTGGTGGAGACATTTGTACAGATATCAAAATAAGCTAAAAAATACTATTTTAATCACCATACCAAATCCCTTTCCCCACTCCTCATACTAATTCAGAAAGAATGTCTGCATTGTTCACAATAGCAGATTGAATGGGATGCAAATTTTAAAAAGGTGAATGGCATTTTCAACACAACATCATATGAGAAGGAAAAACCGTGAGGCAACATCAAGATTGAAAAAATAGGTCAGGACTGAATCAGGAAATTAGAAATGCAGTATTTCAGGCAGTATTATGTGTGTGAGTGTGTATGTGTGGTGGGGGTGGGGGGGAAGCGGGGGGTGGGGGGAGGGGTTAGCGGGGATATGTCAGTCCTGTTCCAAATAACATTTCTTTAAAATTAGAATTATTTACATTAAATCTGGAAATTGTTTTCAAAAGTTTACATTTTCCTACTTAATGTGCAAGTATTCAATATAGTACTTTTAACATCACTGCATCCTAAAATACCTTCGAAATTGTCATTAGATATCACTTATGTGCTCTAGGTCTACATGGATTGAGAGAATGATTAGATTTGTGAGATTAGAAGCTTTCTTATTGGAATCATTTTGGATGATGGCAGCTGTCCACTATGTTCCTTTTATTCAATTATGCTGATGTCTTTGTGAAACGAGTTGCAGTTTAGTTGTGCACACATTTCATTGTCAATATATCAGGAGAATATAAAATGGCTAGAAAATACATCAAAAATGTTTAGTGTAATATTATGCTATCAGAAGAGGAATTGATGGCATTAATCTCATCAGGTATTTGAATACCTCAAATCTAGGTCATGTACTACAGAAGATTGTCTTATATAGGTAAGATCAAGGAATAAATTACTCAAAGGGTATTTGATAGATCACTCAGCTTTTGCAAAAAAACTAAAACAGGTTAGAAAGGTGTAAATAGGGTTCAAAGAAACATATTTAACTCGGGTCCTGGTGGTAATTTTAAACTGCTGTAAACAAATACTTAGTTGCAAGCTATCAACGTCACCAAATTTTCAATAGACAGGTGGTAATGTAATACACTTGTATAAAGAGGTTAGATGAGTGTTACTCTTATTTTGATTTCCCAAGACAATCTGCAATAGCTTAAGAGTGTTACAGAATGCATACTAGAATGCATGGATAAGATAATTCCTTGAACAGAGGAAAATAATTCTATGGGAGGATGGCAAGATTCCAACAAAATCAGCAACAGGAACTGGCATTTATATAGTGTCTTTATAGGTACAAAATGTCTCAAGATACTTTACAGAAAAATAAAGGAGGATCAAATGCCAAGCCATGGTAAAGAGATAATGAGAGAGGACTGAAGGCTAGGTCAAAAAGGTGGGTTTTGAGAATGTTGTTAAACGAGGATGAAGAAGTAGAGTGGTGGTGGGGTTCAGGGAAGGAGTTCTAGAAAGTAGGACCAAGGTGACTGAAAACTCTGTCATCGATGGTGGAAGGGGGGATTGCAAGGAGGCCAATTGGTGACTGAAAGGTGTGGGAGGCTGGAGGATGTTGCTGAGGGAGGGAGGAGCGATCCCATGGAGTGATCATAAGACAAGGGCAAGGATAAAAGCCAGTGTAGATCGGCAAGGATGAGGGTGATGAGCGAGTGGAACTTGGTGAGGGACAGGATGCAGGCAGGTGCATTTTGAACAAGTTAGAGTTACATAAGAACATAAGAAATAGGAGCAGGAATAGGCCACTTGGCCCCTCGAGCCTGCTCCGCCATTCAATAAGATCATGGCTGATCTTGGGCTCAAAGCCACTTCCCTGCCCGCTCCCCATAACCCTTCACTCTCTTATCTTGCAAAAATCTGTCTATCTCCACCTTAAATGTATTCAATGACCCAGCCTCCACAGCTCTCTGGGGCAGAGAATTCCACAGATTTACGACCCTCTGAGAGAAGAAATTCCTCCTCATCTCAGTTCTAAAAGGGCGATCCTTTATTCTGAAACTATACCCCCAAGTTCTAGATTTCCCCACGAGGGGAAACATCCTCTCTGCATCTACCTGTTTGTGGAGGATAGACGATGGAAAGCTATCAAGAAGAGCTTTGGAGTAATCAAATTTGGAGGTGACAAAAGCATGGATATTGTGCCTAAATGTTTCTTTGTCTGTGCTAAGTTTACAAGTCACTTTTTGTGTTATCTGAATTTGTTCCTATTTAATTAATGTTCTTGTCAGAAAGTGTGATAGAGGAGATTTGGCTGACTCCCGCCCCCACCCCCTACTCAATTGAGGCCAACTGTAACAGTCCAACTGCCACCTCAGCTAACATCTACTAACTCATCAGAAATCGGGGATTAACCTTCCTAGTCTGTGTATATCAGCTCCACACTGTTTAGTGTGTTTACCAATTGAACCATTTTTACTTTACTTTTTGTAAATCACATTTTTTTAACTTTACCAGCAGTTATAGCTATCTGGCAACATAAATGTACAGGGAAAGTTGTTGACAGCAGTTAAATAAAGTGTTCTCTTTTTCCTTGATTAATATTTGCAGAAACAGGAGACACTAATTCAGCACAAACTTAAAATATCATCTGATATTTTGAGAAAAATGCATTCTCTGCATCAGCTAGAATATAGTAAAGGACCAATAGGACACATTTTTGTCAGTTTACATTGCCCATTGTCTCCATTAGGGAATGATTTATGGCATTAAGAGAAACTAAATTAGAAGCAAAAGAAATTAACCAGAGCCAGGGTGCAAAATTAATGATAATGTATCTTAAACCAATTGATTGAAATATGTTAAATTAAAATGGAGAATATGAATTATTTAGCTGCATTATCATACTTCAGGAAAGGGCCATATGTTAATGCTCCTAACATGCATAACAGTAAGGGTGGAGTATCGTCAAAAAGATTAGATCCCTATTGAACTGTAACATCTTGCTTACTATCTGTGCTCAGTGGCAAAAGCATATTTATCTGGGAGTAAATTCATTGCAACTAAGAATAGATATAAATTAGCCTACTAGTGAGCAGCAAACTCAGTGTAACCTTGTTACTTGGATAATTCACAAGTAGACCTTTTAGGGAAACCTATTAGAAGCAGGGTTGAGATTGCCACCAGATAGTTCAAGGGGAGCTGTCACTGCTTGCACGTAAGAAGACTGGTGGTTACAAGGATTTTTGAGCTATCATTTTGCTGAGGATTGTTGAATTGCGGATTTACACAGTTGTTCGATGCTGAAGGATCATGATATTTTGACACAAGTGTGATATCTTGAGACACAGCATATATATACAACAGCACAACATGGCTTCCGGTAAGAACTGTACTGCAGATGGCTTTATTATTCTATTATTTATTATACAGCAGTCAAGGACATTCAGCCTCGGATCTGTGGGTTAGCGTTCTCCAAGGCGGCCTTCGAGACACACGACAACGCAAAATCATCGAGCAGAAACTGATAGCCAAGTTCCGCACCCATGAGGACGGCCTCAACCAGGATCTCGGTTTCATGTCACGCTACAGGACGTGACTCGACATAGTTGTCTGGTTCACAGATGTGATTTCCAGTTTTAAAAAAAAGTAAAAAGCTTAACTGCAGACTGCAGCATTTGACACGTTGGACCCCCTGTGACCCACCTCATTGTCTTAGCTGTACTCTGCTGTGTCTTTGATGTAATGCCTCCCTGACGGATTGTATCTCTGCAGACACATTGGCCCAGAAATTAAAGACGGAGCCTTCCTGCGGGGGTAAGGCTTCCCCGCGATATCTCACTGCGCGCCTGCCTTTTCCTTCCGAGCTCACACGAACTTTAGTTTCAAGGCTGCAGCTGTGCAGTGTGTGCGTATCCCACAGACGCAGTTAATTCGTGTGAGCTGTGGGATCACGTGATTCAGTTAGAGCCAATGGCAGCACACCATCTTTCATTCATAGTTTTGACAGCAAGGGCTGTCAAAGCTATGAATCTATACCCCCCAAAAGAACAGCTAAACCTCAATTAAATTTAAAAAAAAACCATCACATTAATAAAATAAGTATAGTTAAATAAATTAACCACTTTAAACAAAAAATTAAATTTTTGAAAAAATTTAAAATCTTTTAAAAAGTTATAAAAATAAACTTACCTTTCTTTAAAGTCTCTAAAAAAGATAAACCTGTTGAAAAAAATTTAAAATAATACTTAATTAACTACTTACCTTGTTAAAAGAGGGTCTTACGCCTCCTTTCTTTATGTGCAAAATCTTCCATGCTTACCTGCACGTTCAAAGCACTAAGTGCACTGCGTGCGCGCAGCCTGTAGCGCACACGCGGTTCACTTAGGAACCGCCCCCTTTTGAGTTCACCAAGTGCCGGTTTTCAGCGCATGTGCAGTGCATGCAGAAAACCGGCAATTGGAGACAGAATATGCGAGAGTACACAGTGCGTACTCTCGCGTACTAAGACTAATTTTTGGGCCATTGTTCTCTGTCTATATATACTTTGTAACCGATTTGTATTCCTTCACTGTACCTGACGAAGGAGCAGAGCTCCGAAAGCTCGTAATTTCAAATAAAACTGTTGGACTATAACCTAGTGTTGTGCGACTTCTCATTTTTATTATTCTATGCATCAGTAGTCCACTAAGTGGCTCTATTACACTTCTCCCTCCTTATTGAAGAAGTTAATCATAGCAAATAATCATTGTACATGACTTGCATGGTATACACAAATCTTGGTATACATTTCTCAAATAGAACCCATTTTATGTTTCCAAATTTTACTATAGAATTCTGTAACACAAACAAAAGATATGAACTTATTTTCTATATTTACAGATTAAATTTAACCACTGGTTTTCTGTTTCGAAGAGGATACCTTCTTTCTTGAACAGAACTTTCAGATCTTGTTGTAGGACTTTGACTCATTCTAGGCTGAGCCTGTGCAGAATTTTTCTCCAAGGGCTGACCTTGATCTACATTTGGACTCTCTACACTTTCAGACTGTTTGTCTGCCTGACTCGGGCTCAGACTTAAATTCTGACTTTGTCTTGGACTTGTTTCTGGTACGTCTGATGTAGGATTTGCTACTGGTACTCTACTTGTAACAAGACTATCTGACTCATCAGAATAAATTGAATCATCCCAGCTTTCAACTCCTTCCACATCTGTAGGTAAGATATGATCAAGTGAACAAACCTAACCTTTCCATGATCAAACATCTTGACCAAATATGTGTGAGGGCCACTAATATTCACTACTCTTCCTGGTAACCACTTTAACTATTTATGGTGATGGTTCTTCACTCTAACCTTCTGGTTCAACTTCACACTTCTCTCTCTAACTCTACCTTTATCATGACTCTCTTTCTGCCTTGATTGTTTCTCTTCTACGGAGTGTGCCAAGTTTGGCTTTAACAACGAGAACCTGGTTCGTGGCTTTCGTTTGAGAAACAACTCTGCTGATTTTCTACCAGTAGTGGTATGAGGAGTAGTCCAATAGGTAATCAGAAAATTTGCCAGTTTGTGGTCCAACGACAACTGACTTTCTTTGGATTTGGATCCAACATTTGCTTGATGAGGGCACGTTTGACAATTTGTACAGTGCGCTCTGCTGCACCATTTGAAGCAGGGTGGTACAGTGAAACTTTGGTATGTTTCACACCATTTCTGCTCATGAACTGTGTGAACTCTTCTGAACAGAATTGCGGCCCATTATCGGACACAATTTCTTCTGGGAGGCCGTATGAAGAAAACAATCTTCGCAAATTGTCTAGTGTTTTGCTTGATGTTATTATTCGCATCGGAAACACCTCTACCCACTTCGAGTGACTGTCTATCACTATGAACAATTGCTGTCCTTCTAGCTCAGCAAAATCTACATGTTACCTTTGCCACACTCTGGGAGGCCATTTCCATGGCTGTAATGGTACTGATGGTGGTCTCTTGCTCACCGATTGACATGTTGTACACTGACTGACTATGTACTCTATCTCTTTATCTAAACCTGGCCACCATAAGTAACTATGTGCAAAGCTCTTGGTCAAGCACATTCCCAGGTGCTGGTCATGAAGATCTCCTAACAATTTAGACCTGAACCTATTTGGGATAACCACTCTTGCTCCCCACATGATACAACCTTTATCCACTGACAATTCATTCCTACGAACGAAGTATGAATGGATATCTTCCTCTGATACCTGGTTTGGCCATCCAATTGCTATGTAATAATAAAGCTTTGACATAATTGGGTCACGTTTGGTTGCCATACCAATCTCTTCAGCTGTGACGGGCAGCTCATCAATGTATGAGAAATAGAACACTTCTTCCTTATTGGGTGTAACTTGTGATGGGGATGACAACCTGGACATAGCATCAGCATTACTGTGATCAGCTGGTCATCTGTACTCAATGTCATACGTATACGCTGACAAATAGCAAAGCCCATCTCTGCATTTGGGCTGCAGCTAAGGTTGGAACTGGGGACTTTGGATGGAGGATTGCTGTCAGGGGCTTATAAGAACATAAGAACATAAGAAATAGGAGCAGGAGTAGGCCAATCGGCCCCTCGAGCCTGCTCCGCCATTCAATAAGATCATGGCTGATCTGATCCTAACCGCCAATCTACTATCTATCACAGAACCATCTCCTGCATCTAACAGAATTGCACACACGAAATAGGAGCAGAATCAGGCTACACAGTCCCTGGGCCCGCTCCACTACCCACAGGGCCATGACCGATCCGAACCTAGACTCATGTCCAAATTCCTGCCCGCTCCCCGTAACCCTTAATGCCCTTTACTTCTAGGAAACTGTCTATTTCTGTTTTAAATTTAATTAATGTTGTAGCTTCTACAGCTTTTTGTGGCAGCATATTCCATGGACCTACCACCCTCTGAGTGAAGTAGTTCCTCCTCATCTCAGTTTTGAAAGAGCAGCCCCTTATTCTAAGACTATGTCCCCTAGTTCTCGTCTCACCCGTCATCGGGAACATCCTCCCCGCATCCACCCGATCCAACCCCTTCACAATCTTATATGTTTCAATAAGATCGCCTCTCATTCTTCTGAACTCCAATGAGTAGAGTCCCAATCTACCCAACCTCTCCTCATATGACCACCCCCTCATCCCCGGGATTAACCGAGTGAACCTTTTTTGCACTGCCTCGAGAGCAAGGATGTCTTTCCTTAAGTAAGGACACCAATACTGTATGCAGTATTCCAGGTGCGGTCTCACCAATACCTTGTACAACTGAAGCAATACCTCCCTATTTTTATATTCTATCCCCCTAGCAATGAAAGCCAACATTCCATTTGCCTTCTTAATCACTTGCTGCACCTGCATACTAACCTTTTGAGTTTCGTGCACCAGGACCCCCAGATCCCTTTGAACTTCAGTACTCTCCAGTTTCTTGCCATTAAGATAATAAATTGCTCTAGGATTTTTCCTGCCAAAGTGCATCACCTCACACTTTCCAGTGTTGTATTCCATCTGCCAAATCTCTGCCCACTTACTTAGCCTGTCTATGTCCCCTTGCAGGTTTTTTATGTCCTCCTCACTCACTACTTTCCCTCCCATCTTTGTATCATCTGCAAATTTTGATATGTTACACTTGGTCCCTTCCTCCAAATCGTTAATATAGATTGTGAAGAGTTGGGGACCCAGCACTGACCCCTGTGGAACACCACTAGTTACTGATTGCCAGTCTGAGAATGAACCATTTATCCCAACTCTGTCTGTAACTATGGTAAACGTACGACCAAACAAGTATTTGTGAAACTTCTTGACCCCAAAAATCAATGACAAAGCTTCCCTTTCGATCTGCACATAATTCCGCTCACTGGCACTGAGAGAGCGTGAAGCAAAAGCAATTGGTCTCTCCTCCCCACTATCTAGTACATGAGAAATTACTGCCCCAACTCCGTACGGAGAGGCGACACATGCTAGCTTGATCTCCTTAGATGCATCATAGTGAACTAACATGGTACTCTCTACTAACTGGCTTTTACACTCTTTGAATGCTGTGTCACATTCTTTTGACCACTTCCAAAAGACCTGTTTTCTCAACAGCTCATTCAGTGGATGTAACAAAGTAGCCAAGTTTGGGAGGAACTTTCAGTAATAATTGAAAAGACCCAAAAATGATCGAAGTTCAGAGACATTCTTGGGAGTGATTGCATCTAGCTTTCCCTTGGTTGGATGTAAACCATCTTTGTCTACTCTGTGCCCTAAGTACTCCACTGAGTTTTGAAACAACACACACTTGTGAGCTGTCACTCGTACTCCATGCTTCTCTAGCCGTTTGAGCACTTCATTCAACACCTCATCATGGATTTGCCTGTTTGGTGCTGAAATGAGTATGTGATCCAAATAACACACTACCCCTTCAATCCCTTGCAAAATTTGGTTCATCACCCCCTGTGAGGGCAGAAGACATTCCAAATGGTAGCCTATTGAACTGATATAGGCCTCGGTAAGTATTTATAGTCAAGCATGACTTGGACTCTTCATCTAACTCAAGTTGTAGGCGTTTGTTAGATCTAACTTCAAAAAGATCTGGCCACCTGTCAGCGTTGTGAACAAATCTTGTCAACGTATTGGGTAGATTACACTCTGGAACCTTGTTTACGGTTACCTTATAATGACCACACAACCTTACCTTACCATCTGACTTAGGTACAACAATGGGTGTAGCCCAATTACTCAGATCTACCTTAGAGATAATGTTCTCAGTTTCTGGTCTTATGCGTTCTTGCTCAACTTTCTCCTTGAGTGTGTATGGTACGGGACGTGGCTTGCAGTAAACTGGTCTTGCATCCTTCTGCACTCTGACACTCGCCTTTAAGTCTTGGATCAGACTGCCCGTTTCGCTGAACATCTTCGGATACTGCTTGATGACATCATCTTTCGATGCAAATTTCGCTTCCACACGAAAAATCTCATTCCAATCCAGCTTCAGTGATCCCAACCAATTTCTACCTATCAAGGCAGGTTTGTCTCCTGCCACTACTATGACAGGCAAGCTCTGACACTGATCCTTGTATTTCACTGGTATGGTGACACTTCCTACTACAGGGATTTTCTCTCCTGAGTAGCCTCACAGCTCTACCTTCGATTTTTCTAGTCGATAATCACGCAACTTGTCGCGATATAGTGATTCCGGTACTACGCTCACGGATGCACCAGTATCGATTTCCATGGGTATCCTGGTTCCTGCGACATCTACTTGGATGATGATACCTGGTGAATCGCTGTTAGATACCTTCGTGCTCCTGATGATTGATGTGAATCCCCAGAAACTCCTCGTCCTGCTGCTTCTCTTCAACAGTATGTAGTGTCTGACGATTTCTACTTCTAGCATTGCCCGTCGATTTACTCTTCTGTCAGCACACCTTCGCAAGATGCCCAGTTTTCTTGCAGTAGAAACACTCTGCCTTCACATATGGATAGCTTTGAGCGATGTGTTGTCCCAGGCACTGATAGCACGACTTCAATGCACTGTTGCCATGGCCAGTTGCTAAGGCCTTGGGGCCCAACTGCCTTTTACTTTTAGCCTGCAGCCGATTCACCTCGATTGTCTGACGACTGGAAGTGGCGCGGAACTGTCGGGAGTATCTGTCGGCCATATCCATCGACATAGCTGTCTGACAAGTTAAGTCAAGTATGGGGTTGTCAACAATTTACTTCTGATATGTTCATTTTTCAATCCACAAACAAAGCGGTCACGCAAAGCTCAGTCCTGAAAGTTTCTGAAATGACAGTGAATGGATAGCTTTTTTAAAGCTACAATGTACTTAATGATACCCTCGTCATTTAATTGATCACATGTTCCAAAACGATAACTTTCAGCAATTTCCAGGGGCTCAGGACTGTAGTGCTGTTCTAACTTGGTTAGGATCTACTTCAGTGGCGTGTCCTTCGGCTTGGCGGGAACACGCAAATTTTTCAGGGCTTCATACACCTCAGGGCCTGCTTCAGTCAAAAAAATATAGCCCGTTTCATTTCTAAAACTGCCCGGTTACGGTTTACATCATTGGGGACTTCAACGATACTATTCGCGGTGAAAAACATTTCTGGCCACTCCACATATGCTCCGAAAGTTTCTCGGTCGCGATGGAACTCACCCAAACACCCTATTATTCCCGTAGGCGCGGCCATCTGGACTCTGGCAACGTTGACATTTCAGCCACGTGTGCTCCAAATTTACCTCGGATTTTTAAGTTTTTCTGCAAAATGAAGATCTAACAGTCCCTCCGTCGGTTGGCAGGATTATCCTCCAACAAAAATTTCAGCTAGGGAATCCGCAATCGCATCCTCATCGCCAATTCTGTGATATCTTGAGACACAGCATATATATACAACAGCACAACGTGGCTTCCGGTAAGAACTGTACTGCATATGGCTTTATTATTATATACATCAATAGTCCACCAGGTGGCTCTATTACAACAAGGATATGGGAATAGCAGATAAGAGCTGTATAGGAAGTCAGAAGGACACTGAATGCATCCGAGAAGGATAACAGGTGGATTGCCAATGCTATACACAGTCAATTAAGGAAATCCCTCCGCATTCATATTGGTGTTGTACCTTAGGGGAGGGATATGTGCAGCACATGTACTGTACCTTCCAAGACGATTGGCAAATAGGGACAGGATCTACAGTGTTTAAGAGGCTTGGTTGTTGAAAGACTACCTTGACTTGCACTTTACCAGCTTTGGGCTGGTTTTGCTAAATGTTTTCAGGGTTTTCCTGTTCTGGTTTCTTTTTGCATCCAGGGATCCTTGAGAGCTCTTAAATTCTAAACCAATGCAATCTTAATCTTGGTTAGAGATTAATCTTCCCTCTATAAATGGCACACAAGAATACAAGTCCAAGTGTTTTCACAATATAAATAACATTTACAAAAGCACTCATCCCTCAGTTACGTCGCCAATTTAGTTTGTTTGTGCAGAAACCCGAATCTCATCGACTGCTCCCACCCCGCAGCGCTTCCTCCACCTCGAAAGCAGCGACCACGGTGGTCGGGTTTGCATGATTGATGGGAAAAACAGCCAAGCGCCTTTAAGGGCTCGGCGGAGCTGCCCGCAAAGTAGCCAATGGGAGCGGTCAAGGGGCGGAACTCGGAGGCGAAAGGTTGGAGGAGGTGGATTGCGATCACGGAGCGGCTCTACCTTGTACAATGAGCAGCCCGGTGTGAGCGGGCGGCAGCGCTAACCCACGCACGCCAGGCAAGGCTGATCTTTCCCAGCAACACTGTCTGTCCATCTTTTGCAATAAGAAAGCATTTTGACACCCACCGTAAAAAAAAAGGTTTCCGTTCAATTTTTGAGCCATTTTCATCTCACGGTAGAGAGGAAGGTGGTGTGGTGGGGGGGAAATAAAACCCAAGCCCTGCGCTCCCGCGATGTGCCAGTGTGGGAATAACCAAGCGGTCTGCCTCCACAGCCGCTGCCCCAGTGCCCTGGGCTCCAGCGAGTAGTTTTCCATTCAGCTCCCCCACCCCCCCGTGTTCCCAAGTTGTAAACGTGTAGACAACCTTAAATCAGATCAGGACCACATTGCACCCGCACGCTATGGCCGTGAGACACTAAGCGGGGAGTGACTGGAAGGAGATGTTCGCTTCCAAGTACTGTACAGCTCTCCTCGTGTTGAAGGAACTAAGGAATGCCAGCGGCTCGGCTCCTTCTTAAATGTATCAGAGGTGAGAGGATGGGAGCGAACAGTTCTTCAAAGCGGCCAGTTTTTGATGAAAAGGAGGACGGTAAGCACCGATTGATTTCTACATTGTTGTAGTGGGGAAATGTTTGTATGTACCTGTGATGAGGCAATTCTATTTCGTGCAATGCTTTTTCACTTTAAAGTACCAACAGTAAATATAAATAACTTTTTTGAGTGCACACAGTGAGGGCGAGTTTTTAAACATCTCTCGGGAAAACATTTTTCCACACTTACAGACGTCGTTTTTTCTACTTATTTAGAACAACAAATAGCATATAAAAAGCGTCAAGAAGCTGTTGTGGACAGATGTTGTTAGTCTTTGTGTATTCATCCTTGAAACCCCGAGAAAAGCCCAAATACAGCACTAACCACTATGACAGACTCCTCGGAAATACATTAGTCACGATTTTTCTATAGTATATTATTCAATTTTTAACCAGACACAGAGCCGGAACTGTGATGTTGTATTACCTTAAACACATTTACTGCGCTTCTGAACAGTATTATTACATTGATGCCTAATTGGATTTGTCAGTAATATGGATAATACTATAATGGGTATTTCTTTAATGCTGCAGCGTATTTTACTGCCAGATCCTTCCTGATGTAGTGGATGCTAATCTGCACACAATGCTGTTAGCGAAGTAAACAAACCACAATCCTGTTATTGCAGCATAGATATTCACAATGCCTGTATTTTAGTTGTACTAAAAAACTTTATAATACCTGTTTTAAAAAAGTTTTTACAATGTAGTTTGGCCTTCATCTACGAAAAAAATAATGAACTTTCAATCTGTTTATTTCTAGCTCTGAGTTTGAGATTTCATTTAAATGCAATATTAGTAAAGTAACAACAGTGTTCTGACAAGGTGACTGCACAGTTATCAGTGATGAAATAATCAGCAGAACTCTGATTCAAAATGTGTATAGCTTATAGCTGAATGATAAAGCATGCAATTTGGGCCATAATATATTAAAAGGACCTCTGTATTGATAGAAAAAAACCCAAAAAGTATAAAATAACACATTAGAATTGTACTACTTTTGTTCTTTTGCTTTTCCATGTTGTTTTTGGTATTTCTTAACAATTTAATGCACTGGTTCCTTTCTACGAGTGTTTTATCCTGCGTAGCATATTTTTTGAAGTCCTTCGATACGATTGTTTTGCTGGTGAAAACGTTAAAAGATTTCATCTGCACCCACTGGCCATTGAGACTGGCATAATTGGTCCGGATTGTAGATACTATGAGTTGGATGGTTGGGTTTTTTTGTTTTTGAAGGAAAGTTTGCAGTATTGAAGGACTGGCCCACACTTGATGTTTTTAAGAGAACAAAAATGACCAAAGAAATAATTCTTTAAAGGCAGTTACCCGGGGCCGGTGACACCGGGTGGGATACGAGCTGTCCAATAGGGTAACAACAGAAGATGGGCAAAACCAGTCAACATAGAAAAAGTGAATCAAGCAGTGCAGTGGAAGGTGCTGGACTGACTGCTCCTCCTCCGATCAATTGTGTTCTAGGTTTTACTTGTATAACACATACAACAGAGTTGTGTTATCTGTTGCTAACTGCAGCGATTGCAAATAAAAACTATTACCCATGTTAATCTTTTGCTGCAACTAATCATTTATTAACCAAAATAAGCAGATCCATAAAAATATAGCAATTCATTTTCTTTTAAATTGGAAAGTTTCCTGAGATTTTTTAATAACAAAGGTCCTTCCATTTCTAGTTTTACAATCACGACCTCACAGGACGGAAGTTTTGGGATCAGAACATACACATTTCACAAAACAGAGAATAGACCCACACATGTTAGCGTTGGTGATCGACAAGAGCAGAACTAAATTTATTCCAGGAACATAGAAACAGGTGTCAAGCCTGCTCCGCTATTTAATCAGACCCCGGCTGATCTGTAGCTCAATGCCATCTACCTGCCTTTGTTCCTTATTCCTTGCTATCCTTACCGAACAAAATTCTATCAATCAAAGTCTTGAAATTTCAGTTGGACCCTAGCATCCACAGCCGTTTAGGGGGGAGAGTTTGAGATTTCCCACTACCCTTTGTGTGAAAAAATGTTTCCTGATTTCACTCCTAAATGGCCTAGCTCTAATTTTAATTCTGTGCTCCTTTGTTCTGGAATTCCCCCAGCAGAGGAAATAGTTTCTCTGTATCTACTCTGTTGAATCCCCTTATCATTTTATACACCTCAATTAGATTATCCCGCAACCTTCTAAACTCAAGGGAATACAAGCCAAGTTTATGCAACCTCTTCGCATAATTTAACCCCTTTAGCCCCAGTATCATTCTGGTGAATATGCGCCAGACCTCCAAGGCCAATATATTGTTCCTGAGGTGCCCTAAACTGAACTCCATTCTCCAAATGAGGTCTGACCCAATTCTGTACATTGAAACATAACTTCCACTCCTTCATATTCCAGCCCCCTTGAGATAAAGGCTAACATTCCATTAGCCTTTTTATTACTTTTTGTACCTGTGTACTAGCTTTTAGTGATTTATTTACCTGGGCACCCAAATCCCACTGCTCCTCCACAGCTCTGAGTCTTTCACCATTCAGAAAATCTTCCGATTTGTCTATCATGGCCCTGAATTTGCGGTCGGAGGCTTCCTGCGGGGAAATGCCTCCGTTCTGCAAATAAAATGCCCGCGTACCTGGTGGTCCGGGATCCACGGAGACTCGCGGTCCTGGGGCTCTCCGGGTACGCGTGGGAAGAGGTCCACGTATCCCAGTGGCGCAGGCGGTTCGCGAGTGCCTCTGAGATCACGTGGGCCGACCCAACGAATGACAGAAGGGGATGCCTATGGGGATTCCGTATGTATGGAAACCCCATAAGTATGACTGGGAATACCCCCAAAAATACCTCTACGCTTCAAATAAATAAATAAATAAACAATCTCATATTTAAAATGGCATTTAATTAATAATTTAAAACAAAAATGTAATTTTTTTGAAAAATAAATTTACATGTTTTAAAGGGGCTAAAAATAAATTTACCTTATTTCATAGGTTTTTAAATGTATAAATTATTGATAAAATATTACTTTTTTGTTTTTTAAAACTCTTATGCTGGTAAAAGCAGGCCTTACCCCTGCTTTTACCAGGCATAAGAATTTCACGGGCATTCGATGGGCAGAAGTTGGGCAAATAGCCCAACTCTCTGCCCGCAGATGCCCTTTTCCCAGGGATGCGTTGGATCTGTCAAGAGAAATCATGACAGATCGCAAGTTCCGAGTTTTAGTGCATGCGCAGCGCATGCCTAAACCCGGAACTTGCGCAGCCCCTGTGGGCGTGTATGCACCCATAGGGGCTGGAAATTATGGCCCCATGTTTCCAATGTGGATGACTTCACATTGAACTCCATCTGCCACATTTTTCCTCTTCACTTAATCTGTCTATGTCCCTTAGTAACTTCCTGCTCCCATATACACAACTTACTGTGCCTCCTAACTTAGTGTCATCTGCAAACTTGGATATACAACTGTCTATTCCCCCATCCAAGTCATCGATATAGATGGTAAAAGGTAGAGGTCCCAATACAAATCCCCAGGGGTACACCACTTATCACATCCCACCAATCAGAATACATTCCCTTTATCCCTACTCTTGGGTTCCTATCTCCTAACCAATTATCAACCCATGTTCCAATATTACCTCCAATTCCATGTGCTTTTATTTTTTGCTAATAATCTGTGTGTGGAACCTTATCAAATGTCTTCTGGAAGTCTATAAGACAACATCCACCATGTTAATGACCTCCTCAAAAAATTCAACTAGATTAGTTAGACATGACCTACCCTTCACAAATCCCTGTAGACTCTGATTCCCTGCTGACTCTCTTGGATAAAAATATTAAATGCTACTACAAACTTATTTTTTTACGTGAAGTACTGTCAAACCTTTTTCAATGATAATTTTAGCAAATAAAATTGCAGTATTTTGCATCTTGTAAAATGAAAAGTATAATAGGAAACTGAAAAGTTGTTTTATTTATATCTGTCTATCAGTTGTATTCTGCATCTATTGTTTAAAGTGAAATTAAGTTAAAATGTTACACAGATTAAAAAATTCCTCTTGTTACCAAATGTACACTTAAAAAAAAATGGTGAGAAATATTAGCATAAGGATTCATTGCAAACTTAAAACACTCCCAGGCAAGGTACAGCACAGGTTAGATGTGGTGCAAAGCTCTCTCTATTTTGCTGCATCAATGTGCCTTTGTTCCAACATGAAAAGTGCACCAGTGTAACATTATTTTCCATTTCTCACACTAGCCATTCATGTGAGATTGACAGTCTGTGCCCAGTAGGAACTGGATGAGACTGACTAAGTCATTTCATACAGGACCCTTAGAACCAGCAGCTAGAGGAGACTATCATCTCATAAATGTATTCAAGCTCAGATTTCAGAAGTGAAAAAAACCCATGTATTAGTACACTTTGCTACTAGTACCTAGCCTATTTTTCATTCCGGCTGACTGTTTGCACCATCTATTTCTAAAGCTTGCAGTTAACACTGAACAAAGTCAATTGGCTGCTACTCCCTCAAATAGCTGAATAATTTTGACATGTATGTAATCAAAATAGTAAATCTGCATAACCTTTTATACATCACAGCCAATATTTTAGAATTCCATTTTTCACCACTGATATTTCAGTTTTCCTTTGTCTGAGCTTTAATCTTCACGGATGCGCAATTATCCAAAGACAAACAGTAAATAATGTTTGTGTACGAATGCAAAACTGAAAACAATAATCTGAAATCCCCATAAATCCCTTTCACAAAAAAGCAAAAGTAACATTGATTATTATAACATGGTGGGAAAAGCAAGCGGCCACATTATTGCCTCGGTTAAATCAAGCCAAGATGCACATTTTTCTTAACACTGCCAATAAAACAGTTTCTAGAATTGTGTACCTCGGTAGGTATTTTTAATCATGGAACGCCTTTTTTATTCAGTTATTTTAATACAGTTTTCGTGAAAGCAATTTCCGCATCCAATTTTACAATGTCACTTGCAAAAAACGCTCGTTGATTTCTTAGTTGCATAAGTTGTACATTATACAGGGATGCTACAGTACTACACACACACACAGGCTTTGAGGTACTATTTTCTCATTTATAACTCTAAAAATTGCCAAGCAATTCATGCTGAAAACTAATTGGATTGAGGCAGCCTGGCACCAGATTTCATTTTGTTGTAAAATGCCCCTCACCAAGTGATGTGATGAAGGTTTTCTCCAGTTGCCTACAGGAGTACACTACTCCAACACAAGACTTGACAAGTAATGTAATATTTCATATGGTATATTTCACATATTCTTTCAGAAGAAATAAGAAAAATCAAATGCTTTAAGGTATTGTCAATTTTTTGAACATGATGCTGGCTTGGTGGAGTATTGCATCTTCCCTGTTAAGCCTGCTTCTAGGTCTTGCTGGGCACTGATCAGCACCATGCACTATCCTGGGGCTTGTGTGCTGATGAGGGCTCCTTCCCTTGCCAGTAAAACTGTTGGACTATAACCTGGTGTTGTGCGACTTCTCAATTTTGTCCACCCCAGTCCAACACCGGCATCTCCGCATCACGAGAATAATCACCCAATCATGGTCATTTTTATTTCTCAGAGATGACTCTTCCCTTCTCTTCTTTCCGCTTCCCCCACCTGCCACCCTCCCAGCATGTCTCTTCAAACCCTCTGTGTGAGTTCCAAAGAACTTCCTTCCTGCCTGTGACCTTTTGGGTAATCCCCCTTGATTATCTTGCTGCCACCCTACTTGTAAGGTGCCATAGCCACTTCTGCATTGAAATATTCGGCTGAGCACAGAATGTGGAACTTCCTAATCTTGTGAACTAGTTCAGTACAAATAAAAGAAAGAGCTTGCATTTATATCTTTGCTGTCCTCGAGATATTCCAAAGTGCTTCATTGCCAATGAAGTACTTTAACAGTGCAGACACTGTCGTAACGTAATGGAGTTTGAATGCATGACCTTCTGACTCAGCGGCGATAGTGCAAGCTGATACATAATAATAATTGGTAAATCCTCACCCTGCAGGACTTGTCTGAGTATCTCAGTATATCTCAATGACAAGTGCCATTATAAGGAATGAAGCATCAAGCAAATTAGGGAGTGAACACACAGGACGGGTGTGGGGGGTTACATGAATCAGGTAGCAGGTAGAATAGAGGTGATTTAGTGGAGTTACACAGTTGGGAGGTTGGGAGCTGAGCATTGGCTTGTATCTGCCCACAACCATGAATACTTTTAAGTAATTCTGTCACACATTACCACCCCTTGTTCTCTAAATTCCAATCTTGCTAGCTTGTGCATAAAGAACCCTCAGAAGATAATGATGCAAAGGGAGTGATTACAAGGTTTGTTATCTAACTTGGTGGTTCAGATGTCACTATGAATTACAAGAGCAAAATTTGAAGGGTGTGTGTTAGCTGAACCCTGTGGTTAGATGATAACCGTGAAATTATTTTGTTACCTGCTACAAAAACTGCATATGTTAGTTTGTATTGTTTGTTAGTCTTCGTGTTTTCAGTATGGTACGGTGCTTGGAAGCTATGCACACCTATATTAAAATATTTTGTGTCTGTATGCCTGTGTGAATGTAGTATTGTACATTTTTAATTCCCTCTCGTGTTGCTGATAGGTCTGCGCTAACCATATGATTACGTAGTCACCACAAACCAATCGGATCCCCACGATCAGTTCCACAAGAATACATAAGGCATTAATTTTGAATTTCTGCCGATATGTTACAATTGTTTTTATTACCTTTTTTTTATTTACTTCACTTTTATCTTTAGCTTTTAATTTTAAACTTACTTTTAGCATTTAACAAAAAAAAATCCTGCCTGACTCTAATCTCTGTTACAAGCCCAGTTGTGTGCCGAGATCTCAGGCTGCTTACCCTCTTTGCCTTCCCACACTTAACCCAAATTTCACCTGGATATTTCCTCCTCTTCGAGCTTGGTGGCAGAGCAACAACTGGGAAATTAAATACAGTTAATTTCAGCAGCTGATTCGAAGTGGACTTATACAAAATACACAAAGGAGCAAAAGGTATGAAAGCAATGAGAAGCAAAACAAAATTTAAAAAAATGATAAAACAAAATGAGAAAGAAGAATGAAGAAACCGCAATCGGTATACAAACTTGTGCATACAGAAAGACAGAAGACTGATGCATACAAATACAGATAGACATTAAGACTATATGAGTGGATACACAGAGAGTGGGAAACATGGAAAAAAAATAGGGAAGATAAAAGAATTGACTCACAGAAGTGCGAGACGCTAAAAGAGAGAACAACTCCGAAACAGACTGATATGGAAATGTCAAGAAGAGAAATGTCACCAAGCAAGACAGAGAAAAGGGGCGTAGGAAAGGTTGAAAGACAAATGGATAAATAGAGGGCGACACAATGAGAGAGTAGGAAACCAGCAGAAATGACAGTTACATGAAGAGAGAGAGACATTTTATATTTCCTTTTGTCTGAGTAAATAGGAGATCAAATAATATTTAATTAATTTCTTAAATGGTTTCACGCTCCAGTTTTTTAGGTACCTGGTTTTTGTCGCTTGGGCATTTTTGTGGTAAACTGACAGTTGAGAGCCGTGCAGTCCAATGTGCAGAAATTATATAAGGGTCTGTGATGTACTTAAATTAAGGAAATCTATTGTAATCTTCAGTTGATGTGAACACTACAATTATGCCATTGGGCTAAAACATAGTCCAGAGTGTGTGTGTTCAAAGCTGTGATAGATTGAGAGTTGGGATGGTGGTTTTAATTAGACTGACTTGGCCAAAGAGAGGCTTAGAGAGAAAAATACACAAAAATGGACAACGGCTGACTCGCTCTGCTCTGGGTATACTGAATGAAGACCATTCTAGCATTAAAGGTGTGAGCATCTCTGGTTGTGATGGACAACTCCACATTATCTCAAAACAGATATGGTCTGTGAGAACGCACAATTTTTGATAACTGCTTCATCTAGTATTCCAACTAATACCAACTTTAAACAATGGCAAATTTCAAAGTGGAATCTTGATACTTTGTAATGTATTCCAAAGGTTTGTAGTCACTGCCATTTAATGTTGAGAACTTATGAATAATGATTGTTCATATAAACTACCTACTCAGTGAGTAAATAAATGTAATTTATTTTCCAGGAACCAGTCAATAACACTTGCTTTACTGGCTCTGGGCAGATATCTTACAAACTTCTTTACAAATTCTTTTACTGGACATGTCCAGAGTCCACCAGCCCCTCTCCCCCACCCCCACCCTGGGACAGCATAACTGACTAACCATGAGCAATATCGTGCTGAAATATATCTGTAGTATATGTGTATCTGCAACCCTAGACATCTTTGTTCTCCTTCTCTGTTGAGATCTTTACCATTTAGGTCAAGGGTGGCCAACTGGCATCTCACGTCTCATGCAGCTCTTTGCACCTAAACACAAACTCAGTCATGTTGTGAGAAGTGCTGATTGATCACAATGAAATGGTAAGTGTTGTTTTCATCTTGTCCAGCCTAACAACATATTTTGAATTGAGATTAATTAAATATAATTCACTTTAGCCCAAATGTGTCATCATGTTGGACCTTCAGTGCACACTTGCTATTTAAAGATATTGGTTGGGCAACAAATAGGGAAAAGTGTTGCCGCAACTATGAGCCGAGACCTGTAATGCATTGCTGTCCTCTGCATTGGAAAACGTCAGTTGCTATTAGCTGGAATGGAGATACTGTTCAAGGTTTATCAAACAAGCCACTGCAAGTAACTGTGTGAGAGCAAGGCAATGAGATACATATGGAACAAATAGAGAAGAACAAACATGGGAGAGAAAGGAAAAAGAGAGGTAAAGGCAAGAAGAGGGAATGAAGAGATGGGGGTTCGAAAGACATCATAGGAAAGAAAGGAGAATGAGAGGGGTAATATGATGGTGAGGAAGGAGAGAGGGAAAATAAATGAGGACAGTGAATATGTGGGAATAAGGGAGAAAAATAGAGGAAGGGAATTTTGTGCATGGTGTCATCTGAAAGGTTGGCCACATTGAACTGTATTTGCCACATACCTGCCCATGTCCTCCTGTGGTATCCTATATTCATCTTCAAAGTTTGCCATGACTCTCATTTGACATTGTCAGGAAATGCTTACGTTTTCCCTCGATGCCCACGTTCAAATCATTTATGGTATATATGGCATCGAGAGGACCTAACATATGCCCTTAAGCCATGTCACTTGCCAATATAAGAAACACCCATTTACACTATGCACTTACTATGCTGAAAGTTTCGACAGTGACTTTTGGCTCAATGTTAGTGGAAATTCTGCAAAAAAATTAAGGGGGAGGATGGAGATGGAGATTAGTTGCAAACTGTTGGCTTTGAGATACCTGATCTAATGTAAGTTGGTTGTTACGGCAAGAGAATGTAACACCAGGCTACATTGCAACTTTCTTGCTAAGCTTGAGGGCATCAGGTGCTACAGGATTGAACGGTTTGACATGACTCTGAGGGAAAGATCCACACTAGATCATCAAATGTAACTAAGCAGGGCATACCAGAAATATTCTGCAATTAGAGGGGAAGTGAGTTCAAAACACTGTTGCATTAATCAGTAGCCAATTTTGGATAAGGCAGAATTAACAGCATTATCCATTGGAAATGCATGGGCATTGTAATAGTTTTCTGTTTTGTTACAGTTTATATTCAAGTAGATTATATAGCAATTCAAAGAAGAAGTAGGCGGATTTAGGGACTTTTCTTTCATCTCAGTGACCTGGCATCCAGCCCAACCCAGACTGATGGGATGAAAGAATACTTTCTTCCTGATTGCTGTAAGGACAAAAGACAAATCATTTTGAGCAGTTTCAATTCAGTTGCTCATTGATGTGAGTCGACAACACAAAACTAGCCAAAATTCAGTGGCACTAAACTGAGAGTTTTACTCCGTCTTCGAGGTTGATCCCTATGGGAAATACAAGCATTACAATACTTTGTTTGGGGTTGGTCTTCTGAGGTTGACGTTAAGCTGGAACAGTGTAGAAGGAGCTTTACATTGGATTCACTCAAGTTGGACTTAGCCTGGGAATGCTTGATGCTGATGCTGAGTACCACAAGCGGAAAATATTCCTTCCTCTCCACTGACATCTCTTAGCAACTGGTGCCACTGTGGTGATTGTGCTTTCTTTCTTTTACCAGTTGACAATAATTGTAACCATTTTAAATAAATTTTAAATTTGTTGGCACATTTCTCACTGAAACGAGTGGCCAGTTGGTAGAGTGGAATGTTTAGCAATCTTAGGAATAGGATGCTGAAGAGCCTATAACAACCCACCCCCTCTCTGTGTACAACATGTACACTTATGATAATGGTGGGCGCTAACCTCAGTGAAATTCATGTAATAAATTTTAAAAATGAACAAACTTTGTAATTATATATGCATTGGATAAATACTATTACAGGGTGTTACAAATACTCCATCTGCTGAATTCATCTTCCAAATACCTGTGGCACTTTAGTATCCTTTTTTATTTCCAGTATATTCCCTGTGCAGGTATTGTATGCTGTTACCACTCGATGGCTAAATCTGCTTTATGGCTGGTTCCCATATTTGCTCATTTTCATTCCTGGTCTGTATCCAGCACCAACAGATGATTTGCTGAGATACAATTTTGGAACAGAGAGTAGTTTGAGGGCATATTGGCAAAGTATGTCATGATATTTCTGTGACTGTGCAGCACAATCTTACCAGAACCACATCTTGATCAACAATGCATTCTGCTTGAAGCTTTGTATTGGTTAGTACTACAATATTTTGTTTTTGATTGTTCATTGAAATCAATGGGAGCACTTGTCTGCTTATGAAAATCCTCCAACATGGAAAAAGATATGGTTTTATTGCTATCTCCTGCTCCTATTTTTTTTTTACTGAAAATATCATGCATGGGTATATTTACAATACCTGGATGGTACAGTGGGTAAATGCATTCCCTTGGTTTGAATCCAGCCCAAATTTAAGATATAAGTCTCCCTTCGACTAGTTATAAGGGTGCTCTGTAAATCGAGACTCTGGAATCTCAACCCAATTTCTAATGGGCATAATGTTGCACCAAAAAATTGGCACTCACTCAGAATAATTATACGGATAGTTGCTGTGGCAAATACAAAATCCACAGAGGTTAGAGTCAGTGAACACTATTGGGGCAACTTCAACAAACCTTTGATCTTCATTTAGCTTTGCTGTACTTGATTTGGGAATGTTTGAGGTTTACTCTACAATAATGACAGCATTTATATAGCGCCTTTAAAATGCACCAAGGCACTTCACAAGTGTAATCAGACAAATAAATGGACAGCAAACCAAAGAGAGATTAGGAGGGTTGATCAAAAAGTTGGTCGAAGAGGGAGGGTCTTGATGTAGGAGAGGGCGGTGGAGACACAGAGAGGTTTAGGGAGGGGTTCCGGAGCGTGGGACAGAGAAAGTTGAAGGCATGGGCATCCATGGTAGGACAAAGAGAGGGGGAGATGCACAAGAGGCCAGAGTTGGAGTAACAGATTTCTGGAGGGGTTGCAGGACTGGAGACGTCACAGAGATGAGAATTTAAACAGAAGGATGAAAATTTTAAATTGGAGGCGTTGGGGAAACTGGGAACTCATGTATGCCAGCAAGGACAGGACTGTTGGGTGAGCGGGACTAGGTGCAGGATAGGATATGGGCAGCTGCATTTGGATGAGGTGAAGCTTACATAGTGTGGAGGCTGAGAGGCCAGCCAAAAGCATTGGAATAATGGAGTAGGACACAGTTGCAAACAGTTTGTTCAACTTGACACAGTGGCTGGGGAGCAGGATAGATTCTGTAGCAAGGGTATGGAGTTTGTGGTGGATGTTGAAGACAATGGCTTTGGTCTTCCTGACTGTTAACTGGAGGAAATTATGGTTTATCCAAGACTGGATGTCTAGCAAGCACAGAGGCAGTGGAGCGATCTGAAAGGTGGATTTGGGTGTTGTGACCGTACATGTGGAAGCTGGCCCATATCTTCAGATGATGTTGCCAAGGGACAGCATGTAGATGAGGAAGAGGAGGAAGCTAAGGATAGATTTTTGGGGGAACTTTGTAGGTAACCGCTCAGGGCGGGAAGACAAGCCATTCCTAGAGATGCTGTGGTTACGTTTGGATAGGTAAGTGTGCAGCCAAGCAAGGGCAGTCCCACTGAGCTGGACAATGGAGGAGAAGCTTTGGTGGTGCAATCAGCCATCTCAAAGGCTGCAGGTAGACAAGGAGGGAAAATGCACCACAGTCAATCAGCTTTAGGTACCAAAGTAGAAATGCTCCATTCCCAGGGCTGTTGTCCTCACTTTGAACAGTACACAAGAACATCAGCATTAAAGAGGATACTCTATGAAGACCCATGGGATATGATTTATATTCAAAAATTGATTGACCTGTTAACTTGACACGGACAAAAATGGAATATAATTCATTTCACAATACTCTTCATCTTGTATTTCATACATTACCTAATTATTTTCTAGATTAATTCCTAAAGACGTTAACCAAATGTGATTGAGGTTGCATTATATTCATTTATAATTTAGCTTTGATCTAGCTGAAAGCAGCTTGAATACAAAACAGGTTATTATTGTGTTATGTGGGTCTTAACTATTGTATTTTAAACATTCTTGTTGAATTAATTTTCAGAGGCAAATAGTTACAGTAATGAGAATGTGATGTCATCACCATAAAATACGAAAACTATTTAGTGGCAATTACAGGTCACACATGGTACAACTGGTCATTGAAATTTAACTTGAAAACTGAAGGCAGATTGTGGACATAATAAATCAGTGCATTGTAGGTAAAGTACATTGATTCTGCAACACGCTACGACATTGTTTCGGGCACATGATTTGCCAACTAGAATTTCTAATCTTGGTTATGCCATCAAAGGCAAGCATCGAGTAGAGGCTGTGCTTTCCTGTGGCAAGAAAATGAATGTCAGTCTGTTAGAAGAGTTGTGCCAAAATGGTAAGACATTTCTGTTGCAATTTGCATTTTTGTTGCTGTGATTCTAATTACACCACTAGATTCAAGTAATTAATGGCTTAAACAGGCATTTAAATAGCAAAGTCTCGCTCTAACCACACATTGAAAATTGCTTTGATTTCCACAGCTAATAAATGTGTACTTTCTAGCCTGTAAAGAAAGGAGTTTGAAAAGAATTATATTAATAATTTAAATTTCTTAAATGAAATCAACAATTTTGAGTTCTTTTGTCAGCATCATTTGTGGAAGGAAAAAAAAATTCTTGGGTGCCCATGAATTTTGCTGCAGAGCTGCTTCAGCAGGGGTGCACTCTCAAGGGCACTCTCACATACTGGGAATGTGCCTTGCTGAATCAGGCAAGTAGACCCAAAAGCTTAATGTCCAAATGTGCCTCCTACCTAATCTTGTCCTCCTTCTATGTTTCTGTGCTGGACATGATATGGCCTTGCAACTATTGTTAACACTTTGGCCCCTGTGCTGGCTGGCTGCTCCTGTCCACTACCTGCAACCTTCTCAGGCCTCTGAGCTGGCTGGTTGTGTTGGACATATGTGACATCACTCTGGGAGGGAATTGCCTCATCTTTGCCTCTTCCTGCCATGCCCCAGCTGCTGGGCAACCTTGGGAATGATTGATTTAGGAAGAGATCCAAATTCAGCAAGCTGAAAATATTTCCAAGTCTTTGGAGACCTTGCACAGAATGTGGGGGAGCCTCACGAGACTTCATTATCTTTGGCAATGTTATGTAAATTGGTCCCACACCAAAATCAGCATTATTTTTTATCTGTTCACTCTTCTAATGCTTAGCAGGATATGCAGATAGGATTAGATGAAGTAGGGTGGGAGGAGGCTCGTGTGGAGTGTTAACACCGGCACAGACCAGTTGGGCCAAATGGCCTGTTTCTATGCTGTAAATTCTATGTAAAAAGGTACTGCTGGGAAATCCTGCTTTGATTCTTAAAGGTCATGATGCGGAGATGCCGGCGTTGGACTGGGGTGGACAAAAATGAGAAGTCGCACAACACCAGGTTATAGTCCAACAGATTTATTTAAAATTACAAGCTTTCGGAGCTATCCTGCCCCTTCTTCAGGTAAAGTTACAATGAGTGAATCTACAAAAGTTCACAGAATATAAACACAGATACTACAGAGATACAATCTTTCCTTACATCAAAGACACACCAAGAGCTGTGCTCTTGGTGTGTCTTTGATGTAAGGAAAGATTGTATCTCTGTAGTATCTGTGTTTATATTCTGTGAACTTTTGTAGATTCACTCATTGTAACTTTACCTGAAGAAGGGGCAGGATAGCTCCGAAAGCTTGTAATTTTAAATAAATCTGTTGGACTATAACCTGGTGTTGTGCGACTTCTCATTCTTAAAGGTGTGATTGATCATTTAGAAATGCGTTTAATTTTTTTTTGCTTTTTAACATAACTGTAACTGATTAATCTTTGGTGCATTATTTGCTGCCGGTGTTTGCAGCTGCACTTTTGCATTGCAATACTTATTTTGTGGATCCATTTTCCAATAGCACTCTTTGTTGATAATTGCTGATTAAAAAGCAGCAACCACAGCATGAAAATTCCAAGGAAGGGTTACCACCGCATTACATTTTTTATGCAATCACATCCTTCCAAGCTAGCACAGGTGACAATTGCCCCCTCAGTCAGTCTTTAGTCCACTGATGGATGAAATAGGTGACAGAAGCCTTGGGCTGGGTTTTAATGAGCAGGATCACGTGGGTTTGGGAGCGGGTGGGTGGTTAAAACTGACGAAATTGACCGCTTTGGGAATTAGATTTGATAGAGGTGTTTAAAATCATGAAGGATTTAGATCGAGTAAATAAAGAGAAACTGTCTCCAATGGCTGAAGGGTCGATAACCAGAGGGCACAGATTTAAGGTGATTGGCAGAAGTACCAGAGGCGACATGAGGAGAAACTTTTTTACACAACGAGTGGTTGGGATTTGGAATGCGCTGCCTGATAAGGTGGTGGATGCAGATTCAATAGTAGCTTTCAAAAGAGAATTGGATAAATACTTGAAAGAGAAAAAATTGCAGGGATGCGGGGAAAGAGCAGGGGAGTAGGACTAACTGGATTGCCTTTCGAAAGAGCCGGCGCGGACTCGATGAGCCGAATGGCCTCCTTCTGTGCTGTACTATTCTATCATGATAAGCCGGCTCCAACCTGCCGACTTCTGCATTTCACTGCTGTGTGCGAGCATCCCCCTCGGGAGAGGCGGGTTGCCACTTAACATATATGTTAATCGCTCAATTAGAGTGATATTGACAAGGGTTTTCACCTCGAACTTTGGGTCCACTGGTTTCCCGGGATTCCTGGAACTTGCCAGTGAAAGCAAGATGAGAACACAATGGCAATTGAGGGGGCTGAATCCATGTCAGGGAAATATGCCAATAAGTACTCGGTACTGACAGCTGCTTTCTTACCTGCTTGTGGGAAAGGGTTTGTTCACAGTAATTGTGCTGAGAGGTTACTTTACACACTTTCGAGGTTTCTTCAACAGTTTGGAGGTTTGGAGGTCTGATCGACACTTTGGAGTGCTGATCTATCAGACCAGCATGGGTGATGCTTACACTGCCTTAGATTGGACATCAGATGAGGACCAAGACGACCATCAGCGGCAGCAGCAGCCTGCTGGTCACAGACCTGTAGCTCCACAGGAGGGGAGCAGCAGAGAGGTGCAGCTCGCAGGAGCCCATACCCAGTGCACAGGGTCTACAAGAAGAGGATAAGCTTTCTCAACATGTCTGAACACCAGTGTCTCGGGAGGCTCGGTGTTGCGTCAGGTGATGGCAGACATTTGCAGCCTGTTGGAACAAGACCTGCTGCCAGCTGGACCTGGTGGCCACGCTTTACCAGCAGCTGTCAAAGTCAGCACCGCCCTCAACTTTTTGTCTCTGGGCTCTGCCGAAGACATTTGCAGGATCTCGCGCACAAATCCATAAGACAGGTGACTGATGGCTTGTTTTCCAGGGCCGCCAATGATGTCAACTTTGCATGCGATGATGCCAGTCAGAATAAGCAGGCGCTTGGGTTTGTGGCTCTGGCTGGCTTCCCACAGGTGCAGGGTGTTAACGACTGCACACATGTGGCAATTAAGGCACCGTAGATCACCCAGGAGTGTTCGTTAACAGCAAGGGCTTCCACTCCATCAATGTGCAGCTGGTGTACAACCACAAGAAGATCTTTATGCAGGCATGCGCAAAATTCCTGGGCAGCTGCCATGATGCTTTCGTCTTGCAGCCGTCCACCCTCACAGCTGTCTTCGCACCTGGAAGCAGAGTTACCAGCTGGCTACTCGGAGACAAGGGATACCCACTTAAAACGTGGCTGATGACCCCTCTCAGAAACCCGAGGAATGAGGCACAGGAACAATACAATGAATGCCATATCACCACCAGATGTGTCATCGAACAGGCCATCGGCATGCTAAAGATGCACTTCAGGTGCCTGGACAGATCTGGAGGCACCCTTCAGTATGCACCAGGTGCCTGGACAGATCTGGAGGTGCCCTTCAGGATGCACCAGTCAGGGTCTCCAGAATGGTCGTGGTTTGCTGCGCTCTGCACAACATTGTGCAACAGCGAGGATTGGACCTGCAGAAGGAACAAGGTGCAGAGCAGAGGGCCTCTTCAGAGGAATCCGAGGAGGAGGAGGAGGAGGAGGAGGCAGAAGGTGATGCGGTCAATGCACCACCAGTGGTGCACATTGCTGCCCAGGATGCCCTGATTATTGCGAGGTTCACTTAGGTTCCAACAGTGCACTCATCTAACAACCACATGCAAAAGCCAGTTGTAAGAACATAAGAAATATGGGCAGGAGTAGGCCTTTCGAGTCTGCTCTGCCATTCAATAAGATCATGGCTGATCATTTACCTCAATACCCCCTCCTCCATGGCGCTAACACAAAGCAGTCCTGCAAACAACCAAGCATCCCTTTCACTGCCCCCCAGTGCTCGCTGTCAATTCATGTCTTCCCATTCATCATGAAACAACTGAAAAGGCCACTTGCCAGCCAGCAACCAAGAATGGGCAAGATGGGAAAGTGGTGCTTAAGAATAATATTTATCTGCTTCAAATACACAACAGAAACTTAACAATATAACAATGTCTAACACACCCATGTGCATACCCTTGTGCAACTACAAATCTTTACTCTTCCTTTTGCTAGCGCTTCTACATGGTGCAACCCCTGTGGCTTCAGCAGAGGTCGAGGTGGGCTGCTCAGATCCCTGCTCTGACTGTTGAGTCTGCTCTGACTGCAGACGTCCTCTGGGTATTGGAGCCCATGAGGGCCCCACCAAAGACTGCTCCACCTGCACCTGTGCAGGGGCAGATTCGGCCATCGGGGCATGAGGCAGCATATCGGGTACTGACTGGGCGGGGGGGAGCGGGTGAGAAGTGAGCTGAGTCCTCACTTCCATGTCTCCTTTCGCCATCATCCCTCTTACACAAGGGCCCTGAAATTCGCCTCTCCGGCTTGCCGCGGGGGTAAGGATCGCGCGCGCACTTACCTACCGCGCCTGCCGTTGACCTCTGGGCCCACGGGAACTTCAGCTCCTGGGCCTGCTCCAAGTGACGGCAAGCAGTGCTTGCGTGTCCCAGGGGCGTAGTTAGTGCGATGCGTCCCCTGGGATCACGTGGGCCATGGAGAGCCAATGGCAGCAGACCATCTTTCATTCATAGATTTGACAGGAAGACCTGTCAAATCTGTGAATTGAAATCGGCCCCAAAAGAACAGCTAAACTTAAAATAAATTTAAAAAAAACCATCACATTTATAAAATAAGTATAAGTTAAATAAATTAACTACTTTAAACAAAAATTTAAATTTTTGAAAAAATTAAAATACTTTTTAACAGTGCTAAAAATAAACTTACCTTTCTTTAAAGTATCTAAAAATGCTAAACCTGCTGAAATTTTTTTTAAATTATAATTAATTAACCACTTACCTTGTTGAAAATGGGTCCTGCGCCTCCTTTTTAAAAGCGCAGGTTCTTCAATACTTACCCTCCCGTAGAAACCTGAAAAAAAACCTAAGTTTGCTGTGTGCGCGCAGCCTCTACCGCGCACTGCGGTTCACCTATGAACCGCTCCCTTCACCAGACCGGAAGTTCCGGTTTCCTGCGCATGCGCAGTGCATGCAGGAAACCGGCACTTCAGGACGCCTTACGGGTGAGTACACAGTGCGTACTCACCCGGCAAGGGCCGAATTTTTGGCCCAAGATGTTCCATCATGAAGTTGATCATAAACTCTTGCCAGTTTTTGAGCTTCTTTCACGGTCACAGCATTATAGGGGGAGACACGAATCCCACCAACAGACCTTTGGCATTTTAATAACATGTCATCATGACTTCCCTGTTTGCAATGTGCTTGAGAACACTTTGCTGCAGATCAGTGGGGCGATCAAAGGCCAAGGCTAGAGTATCATTCATCTGATTTAAGGTGGCATTCAGAGAGTGCAAGCCATTGTTGAAGGCCTGCATGCATTCATGTGATTGCCACGTTTGATGATCCATGCAGTTGGCCACTCTATCCATGGAAGAAGGTATTATCGCAAAGGCCTGCAACAGTATCCCACTCATGCTTGAGGCAGACTCCTCCAATCTCTTGGAACGCCTGTCAGCACATCGCACATTCTCTGCTGCTCAAGAGATATCCTATTCAACGACGGCCCCTGGGATACAGCATCTCTCCACTGCTGTCCCTGCCTCCACCATCTGCGAGTCACCATGGGAAAACCCAATTATCTCTCTAACTACTGCCATCGAAGTGTGAATATCTGAGCTGGTGGATGGTCTGCATAAGTTCTGTGACGAGGCACCCTCCGAGGGAGTGAGCTCCTCTGAGGAGTCGTTGTTGTTGTGGGCGAGCTCGAACATCTGATGGACGTGTGAAGGCCCTGTGGGAGATAAAAGACATGAATGAGTACTGTCAAGGTAAGAACACTTGAAGTTATCATTATGCACATCATTGTATTTTAGTTGCTGTTGACATCAAGTCAACACGACTAAGCGTTGTATGCCATTTGGCTGCCTGATCTTTAATTCTGTCACCAGGTAGCTGGAAGGTCCCCATCTCTGACAGCCAGACATTCTTTTTTTATTCATTCATGGGATGTGGGTGTCACTGGTAAGGCCAGCATTTATTGCCCATCCTTAATTGCCCTTGCCTTCATGAACTGCTACAGTCCATGTGGTGAAGGTACTCCTACAGTGCTGTTGGGGAGGTAGTTCCAGGATTTTGACCTAGCGACGATGAAGGAACAGCGATATATTTCCAAGTCAGGAAGATGTGTGGCTTGGAGGGGAACTTGGAGGTAGTGGTGTTCCCTTGTGTCTGCTGCCCTTGTTCTTATAGGTGGTAGAGGTCGTGGGTTTGGGAGGTGCTGTCGAAGAAGCCTTGGCGAGTTGCTACAGCGCATCATGTAGATGGTACACACTGCAGCCACGGTGCGCTGGTGGTGGAGGGAGTGAATGTTTAAGGTGATGGATCAAGCAGGTTGCTTTGTCCTGGATGGTGTTGAGCTTCTTGAGTGTTGTTAGAGCTGCACTCATCCAGGCAAGTGGAGAGTATTCCATCACACTCCTGACTTGTGCCTTGTAGATGGTGGAAAGGCTTTGGGGAGTCAGGAGGTGAGACACTTGCCGCAGAATACCCAGCTTCTGACCTGCTCTTATTGCCACAGTATTTATGTGGCTGATCCAGTTAAGTTTCTGGTCAATGGTGACCCCCAGGATGTTGATGGTGGGGGATTCAGTGATGGTAATGCTGTTGAATGTCAAGGGGTGGTAGTTAGACTCTCTCTTGTTGGAGATAGTCATTGCCTGGCACTTGTGTGGCACGAATGTTACCTGCCACTTATCAGCCCAAACCTGAATGTCATCCAGGTCTTGCTGCATGCGGGCACGGACTGCTTCATTATCTGAGGAGTTGCGAATGGAACTGAACACATGCAATCATTAGCGAACATCCCCACTTCTGACCCTATGATGGAGGGAAGGTCATTGATGAAGCAGCTGAAGATGGTTGGGCCTAGGACACTGCCCTGAGGAACTCCTGCAGCGATGTCCTGGGGCTGAGATGATTGACCTCCAACAAACCCAATCATTTTCCTTTGTGCTAGGTATGACTCCAGCCAGTGGAGAGTTTTCCCCCTGATTCCCAGTACGAGGGCTCCTTGATGCCACACTCGGTCAAATGCTGCCTTGATGTCAAGGGCTCTCTCACCTCACCTCTGGAATTCAGCCCTTTTGTCCATGTTTGGACCAAGGCTGTAAGGAGTTCTGGAGCCAAGTGGTCCTGGTGGAACCCAAACAGAACATTGGTGAGCAGGTTATTGGTGAGTAAGTGCCGCTTGATAGCACCGTCGACAACACCTTCCGTCACTTTGCTGATGATTGAGAGCAGACTGATTGGACGGTAATTGGCTGGATTGGATTTGTCCTGATTTTTGTGACAGGACATATCTGGGCAATTTTCCACATTGGGTAGGTACCAGTGTTGTAGCTGTACCAGAACAGCTTGGCTAGGGGCGCGGCTAGTTCTGGAGCACAAGTCATCTGCACGACAGCCGGGATGTTGTCAGGTCCCATAGAGTGGCACCACGCTCCTGCTGCTGACCTCCTTGGCAATTTCCAACCAGGCCTTCTTTGTTTAGCAGCAGGCTTCTTCCTCCCATTACTAGGGAACAGTATCTCCCGCTGGGTCCTTACAGCCCCCAGCAGCCCATCCAGGGAGGCGTCGGTGAAGCGGGGCGGAGCCTTTGCCCGTCTCGACTCCATTTAAAAACTTGCTTGTCTCTCCAACTACCTCAACTTGCATGTTTGGAGTGTCCCTATAAATACTGGCGTTGAGATCGCGTCATGCAGGTCATCATCACGCCTGCTGCCGCTAATTGGATGGGAAACCTGGAATTAAAATGATAATGAGGTGGCTGAATTAAAAAGCTATTGATAGACACGCTGCACTTACGCCCGGATTTCCCACGCGCTATCAGACCTTCCCCCTCCCGCTCCCAGCACGTCTGCGAATTAAAATCCAGCCCCTTGTTTGCCCAGGGAAACACTTCCAGAATTTTTGCCATGAAAAGCAGGCAACATCGTGAGAGGGTGTAGTACTTTTACCAGGTGGCAAGCTTTCCAAAAGTGCAGAGCCTCATTGATGGCACGCATGTTGCCATCATTGGCCCCAGCAATAACTCAATAGCATATATGAATCAGAGCACTTTCATTCTATTAATGTGCAGGTGGCGTCAGACCACAGGAAGAGCATGATGCAAGTAAATGTGCGATAACTGGCAGCAGCCATGATGCCTTCATTTTGTGATAGTCCACTGTACCACCATTATTTGAAGGTTCAGACAGACTAGACGACTGGCTGCTCGGGGACGAGGGATGCCCACTGCAGCCTTGGCTAATGACCGAATCAAGCATCTCCTCTAACAAAGGCAAAATGCAGATACAACAACACTTGAACCTCCACCCAAATTCTGGTGTAGAACATATAATTGGCACGCTTACAAGTGATTTTGTTGTTTGGACAGATGGGGGGGTGGGGACTGCGAAGGTGTTGAAATTGATCTGTGTCAGCTGTATATTGCGTAATTTTCCACGCAGAGAAGTTCAACCACACAGCAGGAGGGGTGGCCTGAAGCCTTAGTAGAGAAGGAGGTGAAGTAAGAGGAGGAAGAAGAAATGGTATAGCCAGATACTCTGACACACAAATCATTGATCGGACTTTTACTTAACTGTAATTGTGACTTGTACGAACAGTGCTTGGGTGTCGATCACACTGTACTATCTCTATGAATAACATGCTCAGCCTAATCAACATTGCCTCTGCAAGTATACAACCCTATCAACCCACCACATTATTGTGTCAATTCTGAATATAAATCTCCACGTTATGCTCAAATGAAGATGCAGCCAGTTTCTTTCTTTACTACTGTTTTATGCATGTGCTCTTACTCTTTGTTTTCTTGGTCCTCGGCTTTGGTGAGAGTGTATGGTTTGTGGTGTCTCCTCCCTAATCTTGTGCCCCTTCTAAGTGTACTGGCAACATGCATATTCCTCAGTGAGGATCTGATCACTGTCTGCGGCACTGAATCTCTGTGCTAGTCATGATATGGCCTTGCATCCACTGTCAGCACTTCAGTCCCTGAACTAGCTGGCTGTCTGAACCTTTTCACAACTGGCACTTTTTCAATCCTCTGCAGTTGTTGGACAGATGTGACATCACTCTGAGAGGGAACTGTCTCATCCGTGTCTCTTCCACCTATGCTCCAACGGCTGAGTACCCATTGCGGATGAGCAGAGATCTGGTAAGGAACTGACCCGTGGCCATAGAATCATAGAAATTTACAGCACAGAAGGAGGCCATTCGGCCCATCTTGTCCGTGCCGGCTGACAAAGAGCTATCCACCCTAATCCCACTTTCCAGCACTTGATCCGTAACCTTGTAGGTTACAGCACTTCAAGTGCATATCCAAGTACTTTTTAAATATGATGAGGGTTTCTGCCTCTACCACCCTTTCAGGCAGTGAGTTCCAGACCCCCACCACTCTCTGGGTGAAAACATTTCTCCTCAAATTCCCTCTAAACCTCTGACCAATTACTTTAAATCTATGCCCCCTGGTTATTGATCCTTCTGCTAAGGGAAATAGCTCCTTCCTATCCACTCTATCTAGGCCCCTCATAACTTTATACACCTCAATTAGGTCCCCCCTCAGCCTCCTCTGTTCCAAAGAAAACAACCCCAGTCTATCCAATCTTTCCTCATAGCTAAAATTCCCCAGCCCAGACAACATCCTCGTAAATCTCCTCTGCACCCCCTCTAGTGCAATCACATCCTTCCTATAATGTGGTGACCAGAACTGCACGCAGTATTCTAGCTGCGGCCTAACTAGTGTTTTTTACAGTTCAAGCATAACCTCCCTGCTCTTATATTCTATGCCTCGGCTAATAAAGGCAAGTATCCCAGATGCCTTCTTAACCACCTTATCTCCCTGTTCTGCTATATTCAGGGATCTGTGGACATGCACTCCAAGGTCCCTCTGATCTTCTGCACTTCTCAGTGTCCGACCATTTATAGTGCCTTGCCTTGTTCGCCCTCCCCAAATGCATTACCTCACACTTCTCCAGATTGAATTCCATTTGCCACTGTTCTGCCCACCTGACCAGTCCATTGATATCTTCCTGCAGTCTGCAGCTTTCTTCTTCATTATCAACCACACGGCCAATTTTTGTATCATCTGCAAACTTCTTAATCATACTTCCTACATTCAAGTCCAAATCATTGATATATACCACAAAAAGCAAAGAATCCAGTACTGAGCCCTGTGGAACCCCACGGAAAACAGCCTTCTAGTCACAAAAACACCCTTCGACCATTACCCTTTGTTTCCTGCCTCTGAGCCAATTTTGGATCAAACTTGCCACGTTGCCTTGGATCCCATGGGCTTTTACTTTCGCGACCAGTCTGCAGGACCTCATCAAAAGCCTTGCTAAAATCCATATAGACTACATCAAACGCACTACCCTCATTGACCCTCCTTGTTACCTCCTCAAAAAATTCAATCAAGTTCGTCAGACACGACCTTCCCTTAACAAATCCATGCTGACTGTCCCTGATTAATCTGTGTCTTTCTAAATGAAGATTTATCCTGTCCCTCAGAATTTTTTCCAATAATTTTCCCACCACCGATGTTAGGCTGACTGGCCTGTAATTACTCAGTCTATCCCTTTCTCCCTTTTTAAACAACAGTACCACGTTAGCAGTCCTCCAGTCCTCTGGCACCACACCTGTAACCAGAGAGGATTGGAAAATGATGGTCAGAGCATCTGCTATTTCCTCTCTTACTTCTCTTAACAGTTTGGGATACATTTCATCTGGGCCTGGGGATTTATCCACTTTCAAAGATGCTAAACCCCTTAATACTTCCTCTTTCACTGTGTTTATTTCATGTAATATTTCACACTCTCCCTCCCTGATTGCAATGTCTACATCGTCCCTCTCTTTTGTGAAAACAGACGCAAAGTATTCATTAAGAACCATACCCATGTCTTCCGCTTCCACACACAGGTTACATTTATGGTCCCGAATAGGCCCTACTCTTACTTTAGTTATCCTCTTGCTCTTAATGTATTTATAGAACATCTTTGGGTTTTCCTTGATTTTACTTGCCAATATTTTTTCATGCCCTCTCTTTGCTTTCCTAATTTCCTTTTTAATTTCACCCCTGCACTTTCTATACTCTCTAGGCTTTCTGCAGTATTGAGTCCTCGGTATCTGTCATAAGCTTCCCTTTTTTTCTTTATCCTACCCTGTATGCCTCTTGACATCCAGGGAGCTCTAGATTTGTTAGTCCCACCCTTTTTATTTAACGGAACATACTTGCTCTGAACCCTCACTATCTCCTCCTTGAATGCCTCCCACTGCTCTGACACTGATTTACCTTCAGTTTCTGTCTCCAGTCCACTTTGGCTAAATCACCTCGTCGCTTAGTAAAATTAGCTTTTCCCCAGTTGAGAACTTTTATTCCTGGTCTGTCCTTGTCATTTTCCATAACTACCCTAAATCTAACTGAATTATGATCACTGCCACCAATATGCTCTCCCACTGATACCCTTTCCACCTGCCCAGCTTCATTCCCTAAAACTAGGTTCAGAACCACCCCCTCTCTTGTTGGGCTTGCTACATACTGGTTACAACGTTCTCCTGAATGCATTTTAAGAATTCTGCTCCTTCTATACTTTTCACACTAATTTTATCCCAGTTAATATTAGGGAAATTGAAATCCCCTGCTATTACTGCCCTATTTTTGCACGTCTCAGAAATTTGCCTACATATTTGCTCTTCTATCTCCCTCTGACTGTTCAGAGGTCTATAAGACACTCCCAGCAGTGTGATTGTCCCTTTTTTGTTTTTTCAGTTCAACCCATATGGCCTAATTTTATGATCCTTCTAAGATAATCTCCCTCCTCACAGCTGTAATTCATTCTTTAATCAATATTGCGACCCCCCTCCTTCTTTATCCTCCTCTCTATCTCGTCTGGAAACCCTGTAACCGGGAATGTTGAGCTGCCATTCCTGCCCTTCTTTCAGCCATGTCTCAGTAATAGCTATAATATCATACTCCCACATGTCTATCTGTGCCCTCCGCTCATCTGCTTTATTCCCTAGACTCCTTGCATTGAAGTATATACCATTTAGCACTGCCAAACTCCCTTGTTGTCTATTTTCTAGCCTTTTTTCCCTCTGCCTTCCAGACTCATACTAATTTTCTGCCTTCCATTTCCAGCTTTGCTTCTCTCCCTTCTGAATCCACTCTCAGGTTCCCATCCCCCTGCCAAGCTAGTTTAAACCCTCCCCAACAGCACCAGCAAACCCCGCCGCGAGGATATTGGTTCCGGTCCTGTTGAGGTGCAACCTGTCCGGCTTGTACAGGTCCCACCTCCCCCAGAAACGATCCCAATGCCTCAGGAATCTAAAGGCCTCCCTCCTGCACCATCGCCCCAGCCACGCATTCATCTGCTCTATCCTCTTGTTTCTGTACTCACAAGCACGTGGCACTGGGAGTAATCCGGAGATTACTACCTTTGAGGTCCTGCTTTTTAATCTCTTTCCTAGCTCCCTAAAATCTGCGTGCAGGACCTCATCTCTCTTTCTACCTATGTCGTTGGTACCGATGTTCATCTTCCCCCCTCAGAATATCCTGCAGCAGTTCAGTGACATCCTTGACCCTGGCACCAGGGAGGCAACATACCATCCTGTTTCCCACATTACAACAGTGACTCCACTTCAAAAGTACTTCATTGGCTGTAAAATGCTTTGAGACGTCCGGTGGTCGTGAAAGGCGCCATATAAGTGCAAGTCTTTCTTTCTTTTCACGTCTGCGGCCGCAGAAACGCCTGTCTATTCCCCTAACTATCGAATCCCCTACCATTATTGCTCTTCCACTCTTCTTCCTCCCTGCCTGTACAGCTGAGCCACCCATGGTGCTGTGGACTTGGTTCTGGCTGCACTCCCGAGAGGAACCATTGCCCTCACCAGTATCCAGAACTGAATACTGGTTAGCGAGCGAGATGCACTCAGGGAACTCCTGCACTACCTGCCTGGTCCTCCTCTTCTGTCTGGCGGTCACCCATTCCCTCTCTGCCTGCACACTCATAAGCTGTGGGGTGACCACCTCCAGAAACGTGCTATCCATGTAACTCTCAGCCTCGCGAATGCACAGTAGCGACTCCAGCCGCCGCTCAAGCTCTGAAACCCGGAGCTCGAGCTGCTGTAGCTGGCGACACTTCCCGCACACGTGGTTGTCCAGGCCACGAGAAGCGTGCAGGACTTCCCACATGGCACAGGATGTGCATTCCATGGGGCTGAGCTGTCCTGCCATGCCATTACTTTATAGACTATTAACTAGAAACACTTACCAGCTACTCACCAAATCAGCTCCTTCCCTTGTGCCGACGTCACTTTTTAATTCTGACATCACTCTTTCAAATTCTGCCTTTGTTGAGTTGCTCCTGCTCAGGTCCGCTGCCTCCGCTCTCGGGCCTTCCTCTGCCGCGCTCTTTATTTTCTCCAACTCTGCTCTTGCTCCCGCTCAGGTCCGCCTCCATCATTTAGGAATGTGAAACCTGCCATCAAGGTTCTCTCAACTGGTCTCCTAACATGTTGAGGCCAGAAGTGAGAGTTTGTTGTAACTTGGAGCCTTGGGTCTTAATAGCTGCAGTCAAAGGAAAACACCATCATTGAGGGTTCTTCTGCAGATAACAGTGGAATTACTACTGGCTTTGTTGTAAACCGCAGGTTTCCTAATAACTGTTGCATTAATGCACAGGTGTCAGAGCAACACTTTGCAGAGTCTCCAACAAACAAGGCAGGGAGCTTTGAAACTTTTCAAAAGACTGCATAAATTTCTTCTGCTTATTAGTGAGCTCCCCGTTATGGGCAGCTCTCAGAAGGTAAGAATCCAAGGGCCCTGTCTAGGCCTAACTCTCTCTTCATATTTTTTCTGTTGCTCTGTAGCTGTCTCCACTTGTTCCTCCTCACATGTGCAGTGTGTTTCATCAGCTGCTCCGTCCTGACCTCTCTCTTTGATTTCCCTGAGGTGGATGTATTCACGCAGCAGTGTCTGCCAGATACTTGTGAGATGGCCCAGCTTACTGTTTCTTTCTGGTGGCAGGATTTTCATAGTCAGAGACCCCCGCACAAAGAGAAAAGGTGCCTGCACCACAGCGAGTGCTATGCTGTTGTTTTCAAATCCCTCCGAGGCCTCGCCCCTCCCTATCTCTGTAACCTACTCCAGCCCTACAACCTTCAGATCTCTGTGCTTCTCCAATTCTGGCTTCTCGCGCATCCCTGATTTTCATCACTCCACCATTGATGGTCGTGCCTTCAGCTGCTTAGGCCCTGGAATTCCCTCTCTAAAACTCTCTGCCTCTTTATTTCTTTCTCCTCCTTTAAGATGCTCCTAAAAACCTACCTTTTTGACCAAGCTTTTGGTCATAAGACCTAATGATTGAAAAATTGAGTCGTGCCCCCTTTGGGGCGCTAACTTCGTCGGGGCGCTACTTTTAGCACACCCGTGGCCGAAATTCATCGGTAGCGTCCCAAGAGGGAAGCTGCGCCCTGCCTCCCTCTTGGGGCGCTGCGAGGGAATATCGCGGCGCTACGTACTGCAGGCCTTCCTCCCCTTCTTAAAAGGGAGGGGCCTACCGCAGCGTGACCCGGGGCCCAGCTGGGGCACCAGGGATCAGGAGAGCCGGTAAAAGAGCCCAGCACTCAAGAGAAGTGCTGGGCTCATGGAGCGCAGCCGGCACTCCGCGGGGGGGTGGGGGGGGGCTGGTCAGGAGGCCGGGGATGCCTGGCACCTCGCCTTTAATTAGCGCCGCCCTGGCCGCAGGTAGGCCCCCCTGACCTCGTCGGACATAGCATCCGGCGGTAAGTCGGGGCGCTACCGAAGATCGCGACCGGGGCGCTGCGCACAGCAATGACGTCATCGTTGGCGGCGCAGCGCCGTGGGGTGCTAACGGTTACCACAGCCGCTAACCTCCCGCTGAATTTCATGGGAGGCGTTGGCAGCGCTGAGCCCGGGCGCTAGTTGCTTTGCGCCCCGTTAGCGCCCTCTTAGGGCGCTAATGGGAGGCGCAAAGCAACCGAATTTTTAGGCCAATGGTTCCTTATGTTGCTCGGTGTCAAATTTTGTTTGATAACGCTCCTGTGAAGCGCCTTGGGATGTTTTACTACGTTAAAGGCGCTATATAAATGCAAGTTGTTGTTGAGACTTGTTGGGCATTGTCCCATCCCTCAGTTGCCTCCCCTCCCATGATTTGAACTGGTGCCTCCTCATGCAGATTAAGAATTTGGAGGTTGGCAGGACCACCTTGCTTGTGTGCAGCTTTCGCCCTTAAAAACAGGAAAAAAAAACGACAACTTTTAGCATTTGAAATAACATAGTGTGGTACCGCAATGCTCAGCTTACATCCCACCTTTTGTGAATGGAAGATTAAAAATGGGGGATTGGGCTAAATAGTGGCAGATGGAATTTAATGTTAGTAAATGTGAGGTGATGCATTTGTTTTTTTTTTAAAAGCAGTAATTATACTCTGAATGGAAGTTGGCTAAGTGCTGTGAAAGAGCAGAGGGACTTGGGGGTACAGGTTCATAGCACATTAGTGGTCGATATGGTTGTCAAAAAAAATCAAATTGAATTCTAGATTTTATTACAAGATATAGAATATAAACTCCAGAGGTAATGATGACCCTATCTATAACCTTAATAAGACCTCAGAGTACTATGCACAGTATTGGGCTCCACACTAGAGGAACGATATTGAGGCTTGAGAGGCTACAGCAGATTCACTGGGATGTTGGCTGATATTAGGAAATACAAATACGAAAAAGGACTTGAAAAATGTGGTCCCTTTTCTCATTAGCACAATGCAGATTATCGGGCGATATAAAAGAAGTGTTTAAAATTATGAAAGGATGGGACAGGGTAGATAGAAGCAGACTGTTTCAGTAGTTGAAAATAAAAGATTGGGGAAAGTACAACCGAATTACGTGAAGCAGGCAGCCAAAGATAACATGAATGGAACCGAAATCGCTCATCCTCTCTGAAAATGACAGTGTAATATGGAAATGGATTCAATTAAGATAAAATTCCCTGGGCAGTGGGTATGCATTTTGACTCCATTTTCCAGGCAGTTTTGCAGATTGATACCAAAATCTTTCGGAATAAACAATTATTTTAGGAAATAGTGACCAGGAGGTCTCTAAGGGAGTCACCACAAGGAAGGTTATATTTTTAGAAAGCTATATAACCTACTTCAGGATAAATTTATTCAGCTCAAAGAACAGATCGACAAAATAATTTGCTTCTTCGAGTGCAGCAAAGAATGAGCTCTTGCAGTGTTCCCTACTAAATGGATGCCAAAGCTGTTTCAAATGCTCAGTTTTTCTGATTCTGCAATCTTGGGAGATAAATCCAGTTCTTAAAATTCCTGTCAAAAAGACCTGAGATGGGCCTTTCCAAATTTCCAGTCATTGGAGCTACTGAGATCCTAGGTAGGACTGTGTTTTGGACGCAGCCAGATAATGGGGAACTATAGTTTATTCAGCAGCAGTGTAGCAGAAATGGAAAGAATTTGAGAATGTACAAAGAGCCCCCTGTAGTAAAATCGATAAGCTACTCTATGTTGCTGTAGGCTTGGGTAAGCTTAGAGGATGACAGCAAGATGACATATTTCTGAACAGATGAAACTCATTCATATTGATTTTCAGAAATTGCTATTTAGACTTTAGATCTCCCAGTCATGTATCTCCTCCAGCCAGAGTGGTCAGTTTGTTCTGAGGCCATTGCCAGGTGCAGATGCCACAATGTGACTTTGTCTACCACTAAGGGAGATGTTTGGACTCCAGTCAGTTTCTCCTGCAACGGTACAGCTAATATTGGAATTTCAGTAGAGCCAATATTGAACCTGTAGCCTACTACCCCTTGTGCCACCACAAGGGATTTATTTTTAATAGGAGTTCGCCTATGGTGCTGCTTCTGGAGTCGAGCCTTTCACAGGGCTTTTATGGGCAGCAAGTGAAGCCAGAGGAAGCTGGGCGGGCCTACCTGAGATGAACCAAGATTGGAGCAATCAAGGCAGCGATCAGGGCCGTTTGGGGGTGGGGTGGGGAAGAGTGGGGAGGAATGCAATGCTTTTAACATTTGGACTGGTCTGCTGCAGGCTGAGCACTTCTTTGGACATTGAGTTTGCATATTGGCAATGGCCAGAAAAGCAGAGTAGCATAATTCTAAAACAAAACACCCAGCTGAACAAAATAAAAAGCAAAAAAGTCCCAAGCTCTTGAGTGAGGGTAGGCCTCTTGGGGACAACACTTATTGCAAAGATTTCTAATGGAATAGAGACAAATATTGTGCATAAGTTTAAGTTTTTTAATGTTGGATTAAAAAATATTTTAGTACCATGGCCTAGAAATTCGTTGGCGCTGTGCCCATTTTTTGGGCGCTAAACGGGTGCCTAAGTGTCTAATATGGCGGACGGGAAGCGCTCATTATGAGCACAAAGTGCAGTGACCATCATATTGGCATAGGCGAAAAAATAGGCATTAGGGGCTCACGCCATAACAGGCAAATAGGCTCTTTTGCATATGCAAATAAGGGGCCTAACGCTTGTTTAATGCCGCCTGTGCAATATTGGTTTGCCCTGAGGCAGCCAGCTGCATTCAGGAAAACCAGGTCTCCATGCGGCCTAACAGGCGGTCCTTAGAGTCCACAGCAGGCCACCAACAAAAAGGCAAGCTTGTTAAAAATATTTCCCTAAATGTGGAGCCGGGAGGAGCAGGGGTGCTCCTCTCGACCCCACATTGAAACTGCAGTCTGTGGCTGGCCACCGCTCATAGCCCCCTCCTCTAATCACGACCTTGACCGCTTTCCCCGATTGCAACCTAGACCCCCTCCTATCCTGGCCACCACCACTGCCACTCTCCAGATCCTGGGCAGCACCACCCTCCCTCCTGATTGCCCTCCTTCCCATCCCCTTTAAGGACTTTGCAGAGGGCAAGCTGCCTGGGGGCAACCAATAGGTGTACGCAGCTCACCAGCTCAATGATGACAAGGTCCCAGGCCCAATATTATGCCTAATATCCATCCAGGTGCAGGAATTGGTCCTTGCCCACAAATTAATTTTTACCCCTATATATCCTCATGTTACTAAAAAAAAAGCACGATTGAAAGCATTTTCAAAAATATTTTGAGCGATTTCATTGACACCCCTTCTTCTCCTGGCTAATTATTTATGGGTAGCTGTTCCTTGATTCTTCTTGGATGGTGATTGTCCTTTGATAGCTTTTTGATTTGCATCCCTAACTCAATACTTTTAATCCTCAATAAAATTTCAGCCAATCAGCATTATTAAATTAACAGTAATGTGTTGCTTTTTATGAAACTGATATTTGAGCAAATCAGGTGCAGGTGTAACGGACACTTTGCAGCGTGACTCTCTGAAATGTGATAATGCCTCCTAGACACAGATTTGCAATTATATGGATTGAATTATGAAAAACTAATTTCACTCTAGGACAGAAAAATGTGAAGCAACCATGGCAACATAAAACATGTCAAAGTAACTTGCTTCAAAACACAAACAAATTGGGAGAATGTATTACAGATTTGTAAAGGCGTTACCTAAGTTATGTTTACAATGCAGAACAAATGATCTTATTTCAACTGCGATGAAGCTGGATTAAGCCATATTCATTGATTAACTTTTGGGGTTTGACTTCCATTGAACCACAGAATGTTACAGGACAGAATGAGGCCATTCAGCCCATTGTGTTTCCACTAGCTCTCTGAAAGACCTATCCACTTAGTCCCAATCCCCTGGCGTTTGCCCAGACCCGTGTAAATCTTTCTTTGTTAAATATTTATCCACTTCCTTTTTAAACGTTCTTATTATGGATTCTGTTATTGGTTGGGCATTCTGTGTTTAAAAGAAACCTCTTGTTCGTTAGATGTCTTATTCCATAAAGTATACTCGTGCAAAGTAATTGCCATTGTAATAATTATTTTAACATACATTACATGCATAAGACTTGCAGCGATATTGATAATTCAAACCCAGAGCACAGATCCTCGAACATCACTTGGAGCTTAAAAATAGCAATTGCATTCAATATTTAAAATTAATCTCTGAAAATTTGAATGTTAAGTACATTTCTTGTTTGTTTTCATTTTCTGTTTAAAAGATAATGTGCTTTTGCATTGGCTATTCATCCTCCGCTGTAATTGATGATCTTGTCTTCATGTGTGACTCTCAGACAGTAATTGTTGATTGACTGTTTGATCACAGGACGGGAGAGGGGTGGGTGGGGAGTGCGGGGGAAGAGGGAACACAGTTGCATCTAACCTGTCCTCAGCTGACATCCACAAAGCTGCACTTTCTAACTGGAGTAAGCAGCAGCAGGAACACAAGCCCGGGAGTGCGGAGGCCAATTGTAGTATGCCCACAGTTGCCCTGGCTAAGATCAGCTTACTACTTGGGTTTGAACCTGGGACTTTCCTGGTAGACATGTAGATATTTTTCTCTTTTTTTTCTCTGATCCGGTCCTCTCCCGAGGGCATCGACTCCTTGCTTGGTATGGTTTCATCCATTGTTCACCTCCGGTTACCTCGCCCTAATTGTCATTATTCAGGTATCAGCCTTGACGATGATTATCAGCAGGTTATTTGACTTGGGAACCATCAAAATTGGGTCTGATCCTATTACCTGAAGCTCACATATTCACACTACCAGTAGGACGGCTAGAGAATGGTGAAAAGCAGGAATCTGCACTGATATTCCCCCACCCTTTGAGCTGAACGGAGAAAAATATTTCAGTTGAGCAAAAGTGAAACACTTTTTAAAAACTATTATGCGAAATATCCAAGAAAAATAAGTGTGAACCAAACAAGCAGTTCCCAAAATTGATGGATGGGGCCATTAAAATAATAAAGAACAGACTATATAAAGTATACAGGGAAAAGGGAGGGGAGAACTCTTGGGAGTGTAGGAAGTTAACCAAACAAATTGGACAAGACAGAAAGGTGCAGAGCAAAAAAGTAGCTTGAGAGGAGGTTAGAATTCTAAAAGAAGAAAATACTTGAATTCACACACCGAAAAAGAATTGAAAGTATTTCACACAATGAATTACTTTTGGAGTGTAATGACTGTTGTATAGGTAAAATATAAAAGTAACAACGAATAAATTGTTGAAATATTAAATTAATGTATTTTCTAGAAGTATTTCAGTAAAAAGGATATATTTTTGTACGATCATTTGTTCCCTCCATCAGCCTTTCAGCTCCATCCTGTATGTGAGATTTTGCTTTGCTGTCCTGTCCCAAACTGCTTAAGAACCCTAATTTCCTCAGCTAACAAACGAGAGTAAGTTGGCTTATTTGTAAATATCTTGCACATATCGCGTACTTTCTATAAGTGTCACACGTTGATGCTCACACCCCTGTTCTTATAAAAGTGTATCCTTCATGAGCAATGCCACAGGAGATCTGAGCGTATTTAACAGAAAATGCTGGAGTTGCAAAACAGCCTATTTGTGGTTTTCCTTTTACCCTGGACTATTGTATTCCCTGCTGCGGATTCTTCTCCTTGATTTAATGCTCGGGACAGAGAAAAATACAGCCCCTCATCGAATCCGGTCCCAATTTATATGTAATAATCCTGTAATTTCCTGCCCACCTTATTTCCCTAGCTCAACTAATTTGCTATTTTAAGTATTTTCTTGTGTTCATTGGGGGGAGTTTTAACCTCTGAGCGCATGAGTTAACTCAGGAAAAATGCGAGTATGTTGGGAAGCCAGCTCCAACGCACCAACTTCCGCGGTTAACTGGCGCTCGTTAGGCTGCTTGCGCGCATCCCCCTCGGGAGAGGCGGGTTGGCTATTAACACATTAATTGGAATGATATTTCAACTGACGTTCAAATTTAACGACGCAGCCACGGGTTTCCCGGGCTTCCTGAAACTTGCCAGTGAAGGCAAGGTGAGAACACAACGGCAATTGAGGGGGCTGATTAGAAGTCATGGAAATACTGCAATAAATAATCAGTACTCACAGCTGCTTTCTTACCGACCAGTGGGAAAGGGTTTGTTCACAGTACTTTTTACACGTTGGAGTTTTTCTGAATCACATAAGGATGAGTGGCAAAGCTTTGGCTGCCTTAGATTGGACCTCAGACGAGGAGCAATATGACCAGCAGCAGCCTGCTTTTGAGAGACCTGCAGCTGGACATCAGGGAGGGGAGCAGCAGAGGGGTGCAGCTCGCAGGAGACGACACAGGGTCTACAGGCAGAGGCCGAGTTTCCTTGACCTGTCGGAACAGCAGTGCTTCAGGAGGCTCAGGTTGTCGCGTTAGGTGGTGGCAGACATCTGCGGCCTCCTAGAAGAAGACCTGCTGCCTGTTGGACCTGGTGGCCGTGCGTTACCAGTGGCTGTCAAAGTCACCAATGTCCTCAAATTTTAGCCTCTGGGTCCTTCCAGGGCTTTGCCAGAGACATATCCAGGATCACCCAGTCGGTGGCCCACAAATGCATAAGAGAGGTAACTGATGGGTTATTTGCCAGGGCCGGCAATTAAGTGAACTTCACCTGCAATTAGGCCAGTCAGAATGAGCGGGTGCTCGGGTTTGCATCTCTGGCTGGCTTCCCACAGGTGCAAGGCGTCATTGACTGCACACCTGTGGTAATCAGGACACCCTCAGATCAACCAGGAGTATTCATGAACCGCCATGGCTTCCACTCCATCAATGTGTAGCTGGTGTGCAACCACAAAAGGATATTTCTGCAGACATGTGTAAGATTCCCGGGGAGCTGCCATGATGCTTTTTCCTGAGGCAGCCCAAGCTCCCTGACGACTTTGGACCTGGAAGCCCACTTTGGTGGTGGCTGCTCGGAGACAAGGGATGCCCACTTCAAACTTAGCTGATGACACCCATCGGAAACCCGATCAATGAAGCCCAACAGCGCTACAATGAAATGCTATATGACCAGCAGATGTGTGATCGAATAAGCCATCGGCATGCTGAAGGTGCGCTTTAGGTGCTTGAGATCTGGAGGCACCCTTCAGTACACACAAGCCAGGGTGTCCAGAATGGTCGGGGTGTGCTGCGCTCTGCACAACATTGTGCAGCAGTGAGGCTTGGATCTGCAGGAAGAACACGGTGCAGATTGTCTTCAGATGATTCCGAGGAAGAGGAGCAAGGTGATGAGGGCAATGCACCACCAGCTGCTCACATTGCTGCCAGTGATGCCCTTATTAATGCAAAGTTCACTTAGGTTGCACCAGTAGACCGATGTTAGAAGCACATGCAACGGCCACTCTTCCTGCGTGCCCCCCCCCACACTGAAATGCCACTGACACAAAGTAGTCCTTCATAAATTTAATCCCCCCTTGCACATCGCCCCCGATTGGTCCCCATCAATTCATGTCTTCCCATTCTTCATCAAACAAGTTAAATGGCGACTTGCCACCCAGCACCCAAGAATGGGACAGTGGTCTAAAAGAGTAAAATTTATGTGATTGAACTAAAGAATCGAAACTTCACAACATAACATTTTCTCGTATAACCATGTGCATACCCTTGTGCAAATACAAAGCTTTACTCTTACTTCCTACCACTCCTATGTGGTGCAACCCCTGTAGTTTCAGCAGAGGTAGAGGCAGGCTGCTCAGACCCCTGCTCTGACTGCTGAGATGCTCTTGGCTGACGTCCTCTGGGTTTTGGAGCCCATGATGGCCCCGCCAAAGATGCTCCACCTGTGCAAGGGCAGACTCGGCCATCGGGACACGAGGCAGCAAGTTGGCTACTGACTGAGGAGGCGGGTGGGGAAAACGGGTGAGAAATGGAAGCGCTTTGAGTGGAGTCCCCACTTCCATGTCCCCTTTCGTTTTCATCTCTTTCATGGCCCAGCCACATTTCACTGCTACCACTCTTCTGGAGAACACTCTGGTGCAGATCAGAGCGGCATTGTAAGGCCAAGGCGAAGTTATCGGTCATCCTATTTAAGGTTGCAGACATGTTGGCATCCAGAGGCTGCATGGCCGTGGTCAAGGCGTGCATGGACTCAGTTGCTAGCCATGTTTGATGTTCCAGGGAGTTAGCCACTTTATTCATGCAAGAAGACATCATCGCAATGCCCTGCGACATCAACACACCCATGCTTGAGGTGGACTCCTCCATTCACTCTGCAATCGTGGTTGGTGTGCTTGGAAGGTCTGTCAGTGCATCGCACATTGTCTGCTGCTGCTCAATGATTCTCCTTTTCATCGACACCCATTGGGGTACAGCATCTGTGTCCAGCTGAGCAGAGCTTGGAGAGGGCTGGTGCCCTCCGATGCGGACTCTCCAATGCTGTCCCTGTCTCCACCATCTGCTCTTGCTCACCTGTGAAGTGGGAGTCACCAGGTGAAAATGCAACTTTCTGTCTTGCTGGTCCCACTGAATTGTGAGTACCTGAACTGGTGCACAGTATGCATGTGTCCTGTGACAGTGCACCCTCGGAAGGAATCAGCTCCTCTGAGGATTCATTGTCTGCGAGGTCCATTGATTGCTGCTGCATGCGTGAAGGCCCTGGCAGAGATAAAAGCTATGAATTAGTACTGGCAAAGTAAGAATGATGCAACCTATCATGAAGATGATCATATTTCACTCGCTGTTGAAATCAAGTCAACGTGAATGAGTGCCGTCTGCCATGTGGGTCACTGATATTTAATTGTGTCACCAGGTTCCCGTCGGGTTCCTTTCAGCCCCCAGCAGCACATCCAGGGAGGCGTTGGTGAAGCGGCGCGCAGCCTTTGCCTGCCTCAACTCCATTCCAAAACTTGTTTGTCTTTCAATGCCAACTCCAACTGCTTCAATTTGCATGTTGGATTGTCCCTTTAAATACTGGTGTTGCGATTGCATCATACGGGTCCTCATCACGCCCGCTGCTGCGCAATCGACGCCTAACCAGGAAGAGAAATGACAATGAGGTGGCTGCGGTAAAAAACCACAGAGAGAAGTGCTGCACTTACTTCCGGGTTTCCCCCCCCCCAGTCCTAACGCGTCTCCGAGTTAATATCGGGGCCAAAATTGTGTCTGTGATGCAATATCTCTAAGTCGTTATTTTTAATTTGAATGAATGTCTTCTGATTTTTTTTATCTTTGCAACTGGACTCCGATAGTGCAGTCCTGCAGCAATTTCCTGCTCCCTGTCCACCCACATAATTCCGCCTCAGTTGACTCCTGTCAGGCTATATTTTCCCCACTGTAATTTTTTTTCCCGTCTCCTAACATAAGAGACTTTTTTTTCGCTTTTAAATTCAGCAGTTTTGTCAAGGATTTGCCCATCACTAAACAAATATCCACAACAGATGGAAGGCAGCTGTGGAGATGATGCAGGGCGGGATATTGTTGGCTCTCCTGCTTCATTTTCCTCTATATACAACTGCATGATGACCATTTTGAGAAGCACCGAAAGAAGTTGACATTAGGCCTTATAGAATCATAGAAATTTACAGCACAGAAGGAGGCCATTTGGCCCATCTTGTCCGTGCCGTGCGACAAGGAGCAATCCACCCTAATCCCACTTTCCAGCACTTGGTCCATAGTCTTGTTGGTTACGGCACTTCAAGTACATATCCAAGTTATTTTTAAATGTGATGAGTGTGTCTGCCTCTACCACCCTTTCAGGCAGTGAGTTCCAGACCCCCACCACCTTCTGGGTGAAAAAATTCTCCTCAAATCCCCTCTAAACCTCCTACCAATTACTTTAAATCTATGCCCCCTGGTTATTGACACTTCTGCTAAGGGAAATAGCTCCTTCCTATCCACTCTATCTAGGCCCCTCATAACTTTATACACCTCAATTAGGTCCCCCCTCAGCCTCCTCTGTTCCAAAGAAAACAACCCCAGCCTATCCAATCTTTCCTCATAGCTAAAATTCCCCAGCCCAGGCAACATCCTCGTAAATCTCCTCTGCACCCCCTCTAGTGCAATCACATTCTTCCTGTAATGTGGTGACCAGAACAGCACGCAGTATTCTAGCTGCGGCCTAACTAGTGTTTTATACAGTTCAAGCATAACCTCCCTGCTCTTATATTCTGTGCCTCAGCTAATAAAGGCAAGTATCCCGTATGCCTTCTTAACCACCTTATCTACCTGTTCTGCTACCTTCAGGGATCTGTGGACATGCACTCCAAGGTTCCTCTGATCTTCTGCACTTCAGTGTCCTACCATTTATAGTGTATTCCCTTGCCTTGTTAGCCCTCCCCAAATGCATTACCTCACACTTCTCCAGATTGAATTCCATTTGCCACTGTTCTGCCCACCTGACCAGCCCATTGATATCTTCCTGCAGTCTGCAGCTTTCTTCTTCATTATCAACCACACGGCCAATTTTTGTATCATCTGCAAACTTCTTAATCATACTTCCTACATTCAAGTCCAATTCATTGATATATACCACAAAAAGCAAAGGACCCAGTGCTGAGCCCTGCAGAACTCCACTGGAAACAGCCTTCCAGTCACAAAAACACCCTTCGACCATTACCCTTTGTTTCCTGCCTCTGAGCCAATTTTGGATCCAACTTGCCACTTTGCCTTGAATCCCATGGGCTTTTACTTTCGTGACCAGTCTGCCATGCGGAATCTTATCAAAAGCCTTGCTAAAATCCATATAGACTACATCAAACACACTACCCTCATCGACCCTCCTTGTTACCTCCTCAAAAAATTCAATCAAGTTCGTCAGACACGACCTTCCCTTGACAAATCCATGCTGACTGTCCCTGATTAATCTGTGTCTTTCCAAATGAAGATTTATCCTGTCCCTCAGAATTTTTTCCAGTAATTTTCCCACCACCGAGGTTAGACTGACTGGCCTGTAATTACTCGGTCTATCCCTTTCTTCCTTTTTAAACAACGGTACCACGTTAGCAGTCCTCCAGTCCTCTGGCACCAACCTGTAGCCAGAGAGGATTGGAAAATGATGGTCAGAGTCTCTGCTATTTCCTCTCTCACTTCTTTTAACAGTCATTCTTGGGCACCTTCAGATCAGAGGATCCAAGAGCACCACACAGCATGGCAAGGGAGGCCTGAAAAACGATGTGCCACCTTACAGCCTCCCCCGCAATCGGTGGGCCTCCAACAGTAGCTGGAAGGCCCTGAGGCTGATTGCCAATCCTGAAGCCGTAGGCCACTCAGGCCTGCAGTTGTGCTGATGATCCCACCCACGCTTTTACATGCCATGGACCTGTGTCAGGGTTGTGATTGGGCCTGTTCAGGTGACTCCGATTTTGGCACTCTGATACCTGGACAGGCGCACAGTATTTAGGGCAGGCAGCATCTGATAAATGCTCGGGCAAAGGAGGGGAGGAATATGGCACCTGGAAGTGTTTTTCAGTTTTCAAAATACACACTTTGATTCTTTCAAAATATCTCGCTAGAATTGGTATTCTATATATTTCTACTACTGGATGTGAAAATGCAGAGTTAAAGGAGCATTTATAGAATTTCACAAATTCCTTGGTATTGTCACTGTAAAGAGGTAAATTAGAGGGAGAGCTAACTGTGCATATAAATATAAATGAATACATTGTGCCCTGTATAAATGTAAAGCTGAGGCTGGGGAAGGTTTGAGGTGGCCATCTGGTTTTGGTTTGTCCAGCTTTCAGAAGGTGGCTCTCTGCTTCAGCTTCCAAACAGTATTAATGTATTAATTGAGCCAGGAATACTTTGTGTGGGAGGTTTGAACAATGCTGTTGTGGATCATTCACCCTGGAAATGGTAGAGTCAGAGGAACAATTATATGATCAGAAATGAATGATTTATGTCTACCTTGAATTTGTCACGCATTTCAAAGGCTAAGAAACATTTAAGCCGTTGGCCAGAGAGAGAGAAAGAAAGAAAAAGACTGAATTAGGAAAGCGTGGGAGCCAGAGTGGTCCTAGCTGAAACAGAGCTGAAAGCAAATTCTGGAGAATGTAACAAACTGTTGGTAAAGAGTCACTCAGTATAGTCACTGCTGTCAGGAGCACAGTGTCGTGTCAAACGATCAGGCCTCTTACAGCTGTCATTGTACATAAGCTTGTGCTGTTCTGTGCGTGTGCTACTTGTTTAATTTCTGGAAATCAATTCAATTAATTCAAACTCTGAGCCCAACTTGGGTTGATAATTCCATCTTTCAGAGTAGCTTGGGCAGAAATAAAATGCATTGGTCACTTGCAATCTAGGATTGTATGAGTCCTAAAGGGCATGAGGTTAAATAATAGTTAGCTTTTTTATTTTTCCTGCCAAAGTGGATAACCTCGCACTTTCCCACATTATACTCCATCTGCCAAATGTTTGCCCACTCACCTAGCCTGTCTATATCCCTTTGCAGATTCTTTGAGTCCTCTGCACAACTTGCTTTCCCACCCATCTTTGTATCATCCGCAAACTTGGCTACATTACACTCGATCCCTTCATCCAAGTCATTAATGTGGATTGTAAAAGAAAGATTTTAAGAGAAGGAAGCACCATCCGTGGCTAACTAAGGAAGTAAAGGATGGTATCAAATTGAAAACGAAGGCATACGATGTTGCCAAGATTGGTGGGAGACCAGAGGATTGGGAAATAAAAAAGCAAACTATTATTTAAATGGAGAGAGATTGCAAAATGCTACAGTTCAGAGAGACCTGGGGGTCCTTGTGCATGAAACACAAAAAGTTAGCATGCAGGTACAGCAAGTAATCAAAAAGGCAAATGGAATGTTGGCCTTTATTTCAAGGGGGTTGGAGTATAAAAGCAGGGAAGTCCTGCTACAACTGTACAAGGTATTGGTGAGAGCACACCTTGAGTACTGCGTACAGTTTTGGTCTCCTTATTTAAGGAAGGATATACTTGCATTGGAGGCAGTTCAGAGACGATTCACTAGGTTAATTCCAGAGATGAGGGGTTTGACTTATGAGGAAAGGTTGAGCAGGCTGGGCCTATACTCATTGGAATTTAGAAGAATGAGAGGTGATCTTATCGAAACATATAAGATACTGAGGGGGCTCGACAGGGTAGATGCAGAGAGGATGTTTCCCCTCATGGGGAAATCTAGAACTCGGGGGCATAGTTTCAGAATAAAGAGTCGCCCTTTTGGAACAGAGATGAGGAGGAACTTCTTCTCTCAGAGGGTCATAAATCTGTGGAATTCTCTGCCCCAGAGAGCTGTGGAGGCTGGGTCATTAAATACATTTGAAGTGGAAATAGACAAATTTTTGCAAGATAAGGGAGTGAAGGGTTATGGGGAGCGGACTGGGAAGTGGCTTTGAGCCCAAGATCAGCCATGATCTTATTGAATGGCGGAGCAGGCTCGAGGGGCCAAGTGGCCTATTCCTGCTCCTATTTCTTATGTTCTTACGCTGCAGGGCAGAAAACCACAGGGCTGCAGCTTCTGGTTCAGGTCCCCTGATAGAAATGCAGTGGGTTAGTTACATCAAACTGGTGGCGGCAACTAGTGAGAGTTAACAGTCTGATCGCAAGAAGCAAAGAATATTTGTTCCCAGTATTCTTCAATACAATCCAAAATATTTATCTTGTTTCATTTTTGCCTTTCCAGAAATCCTACTACCATTCTCCAAGGAAATTTCTCTGAACTATTCGAAATAGCTTGTATTTCATACTTTTGAGACATTAAGGCCCCGTAGTACGTTTGTTTGGTGTTTAAATTTACACTTCCTTTGTTTTTAGTTACCAGTTACCAACTCACTCGTGAAGCCCTTTATGACAAACATATCCAGACACCACACACTGCTTTATGTGGCAACCATCATTATTTTGTCCACATAGCTTCAAAAGCACCCCGTTTTACTGACTACTGTTTATCTTAAAGAGACAGTTGTCATCATGTGTCCCATTATAATCATTTTTACCTCTTTCCTCTTTCTGTTGCTAGACTATTGATAATTCCCAGTCCTGTGGGAGCCTGATCTGAAATCCATCCTCTACAATTTAGCACTGTACATTGTGGTTTTTTTCAATAGGCTTTGGACTCAAAATATTTACATGTCTGTGTTTTGTGGGGGTGAAGGGGTCTTCAGAGTAGTCTGCTAGAAGGAAAGTAGATAATTAATGATTTCCATTGTATTATTTTACAAAGACACTTGAAATTGATAAGTGCAATTGAATATTAAATGATTATTAAAGCATTATTAAAGTCGGTGGGACAGTGCCACAGTGCTCCAAATGCATTGTCACGGAGTGGTATGATGTAGGTTTCATATCTGTGAATCCTCAGATGCTGTTGCGATTTTGCCTGTATCAGTTTGTAAGCAAGGAGCTGATCACAGTACTGGTGCATTCATTAAGGTGAGCTGTGCAGCAATCCTAATGGCTCAGAGATAAGGTAACTGTCTCTGACCGATACAGACCAGGCTGAGATCAGTTTTACTCTTTGATGTGCTAAATTAGCTGATGTTGGCCCCGTCCCTCCCCGCACCAGCTACAATTGGCCACAGTAAATTGTAGGTTAGGGAAGAGAAAATCAGCCATAGTTCCCACTGTGACCCTTACTGGAAGGGCATGTGTGTGGGTGCCTGCTGAGTTAAGGATTGAGCTCAGTTCTGATGCCCTCCACAGTTGGGACAGCTTGCTGGCGCTCACTGACTAGGCTTCCGCAGGAAGAATGGCTGTGTGGATAACCAGTAACGATGGAACTGGACCCCAGAAGAAGTGTCTTAAGGAGAGAAGAGAGGGGTGAAATTGCAGAGGGATAAAACAAGTAGTGAAGTTATGTTAAGCTTATATTGGACCCTGGTCAGGCCACACTGAGAGTACGGTGCACAGTTCAGCTCTCCATACTATAAGGACATAGAAGCACTGGAGAAAGTGCAAAAAAGATTTACAAGGATGGTACCAGAACTGAGAGATCAGGTTGTGGCTTTTTTGTTTAGAAAAGAGAAGACTTAAAGGTACCTGATAGAGGTCTTTAAAATGATGAATGGGTTAGACAGGGTAGATGTGGAGAGAATGTTTCTCCTTGTGGGAGAATCCAAAACTAGGGGCCATAAATACAAGGTAGTTACTAAAACATCCAATAGGGAAATAAGGAGAACTCAAGCGAGTGGTTAGAATGTGGATCTTGCTACCACAGGAAGTGGTTGAGGCAAAGGGCAAGAAATTCATATACTTACCGCCACCTGTTAGCGCCAGCGATTGTCAAATCTGGCGGCCACCGCTCTTGCACCAGCTGGAGGCAGTCCCCGCGGCGCCCGCCATATTTGTGGGCCCCTTTGCGCTGTCGGTAACCGGCTTAACATCACCTACGCGAACTTCGACCCTAGCGCGCAATTCAGCGCTGGGTCCTAAGCAGGCTGACAGGGGCGATATCTGCAGCTGTTAAAGGGACACACACACCAATCAGGTAAGTTTGAATAGAAGGGTTTGGCCTTGGTTTTTATGGATTTTATTGAAGTGGTGGCTTGCTGCAATATATGTGAAAAGTTTTTTAAGTGTTTTGGGAGTGCTGCTGGATGCTTGCAAGGGCTCGGATGCTAAGAAGACAGAACATGCTGCGAATGCTCAGCAGGTCATGCTGCATCTGTGGAGTTCACGACTCAGGTCGACATGCTGCCTGACCAACTGCATATTTGCAGCATCTTATGCTGTCATTTCACATTTACAGCATCTGCTTGCAGAGGGAAGAGGAAGACATAGAAGAGGAGGAAGCCGAAGAAGAGCAATCAGACGGAAGGATGCATCCCAGACAGCCCCTTTGTGGCCGGGATATCCGGGATGGAATCATCTGCCAGCGGTCCCACTGGCTGGGCAGGCTGCATTTCTTGGGTGTGTGAAATGGGGAAGATACAAGGGTGGGGTTGTGCTGACGGGAGGGCGAGAAACCTAGAGGTGCATGCCAGAAGGGGCATAATGTAAGAGGATACCCGCATCTTGTATCCTTTCAGCCCCACCGTTGGCCAAGGGCTCAGCCATGCCCCTGCCAAGAATGACCAGCATCTCCTCCAAGGGGGTGAGGTGATGTTAGGAATGGTAGATGTGCCTCATCATTGGTGCAGATTATTGGTAGGTGAGTGATTGGGGGTCCTGCAGTGAGCAGTGTGTGAGGCTAGTGGTGCAGTTGGTAGGTGACGGCTTTTGAAGATGCATTGACTGACCTTGACCAGTGGTCTGAGGTTATAAAGCTTCTTTAGGCACTGGAGCCAGGTGGTGGGGGCGACACTGCTGGCAGTGACGGCCTTGGTAATGTACTCCCACATTGTTCTTTCTGGAGGGCCTCGTGGCCCCTGTGGGTAGAGAACCAGTCTTACAGTGTTGTGACCCCCTGCACAAAGCTGGAGTGCTGCGTGCGAGACCCTGGGTGCCCCTTCTCTGGCTTGCTGAGCCATTTGTGTTAGTGCTGAGGCAGTTTTCCCATTTGTTCAGTTTAGCAAGGTAATTCAGCTTTAAGAGCTGAATAATCACATTTGGAACTTTTAAATATTGAATATTTGTAAAAAGAAAGGGCTGAAAAATGAATTGAATCAGTGCATGTTATTTTGTCTTGCTTCAATGTGCATGGCCCCTTTAAATTTCAGTGCGCCTCACTGCCCACAATGCATTGCGAGCTTCACAGCCTCGCACACAGACGCTCGGGGAAGCAGCAATGCTGCACCAGGACTTCAATTTGGTCCCGAATCCCTCGTGCAATGCCACCAGGACAGCATTGCACCTAAGGTTAGCGCTGTACCACCTAACTCCATGCCTTCCAGACCAATTTAGGTCGGTTAGCGCTGCGGCCATTTCGGACGGCCGTTAACAGCAGTTGGCGGTGACACCGACTGCTTTGCTGGTGATCACCAATTTTTCCCCCATATTGTTTAGGTGCTTTCAAAAGAAAACTAGACGAGTACATGAGAGAAAAGGGAATAGAAAGATACGCTGAAAGGCTGAGATGAGGTAGATGGAATGGGAGGAGACTCGTGCGCAGTATAAACGCCAGCACAGACTAGTTGGGCGAATGGCCTGTTTCTGTGCTGTATATTCTATGTAATTCTGTGTTAGTAACTGATCAAATGCACTGTACATTTCATTCAACGTGGAACTTGTACGAAGATTTATTCGCACAGCTACTATGCTAGTACAGCAGTTAGAATCATATCCCAGAGAACGTTTTATTAATGGTCAACCATTTACAACACAAAAACTAAACCCAGATTTTGCGATCCTAGCAAAAAGTGGATTATGCTGGCTTGAAGTGTGGGCATACTTCTGCCCATTCTACCGGCCCAGGCAACACCCAATTTTGCAGTATCATTTTGGCCCCCTGTTTTGACCAGGTTACATATTTGGCTGGGGATTGCAAACTTGGATGTTCTTAAATGACTGCAGCACACTGTAAAAGGGGAAGTTGTGGCAAGGCTAGAAAAGTTGATTAATTATTCATAATAGCACAGTGGCGACATTGTGTGCAGCAGTGCTCCCTTTGATACAGATGAGTTGGTAATCTCATTGCAGGAAGAGCATCAAAGAAGGGTGGTCCCTGTTTGGGGCTGAAGGCCACCCAACAGTAAAAACACAGGTCCCACCTGCCCGAGTCAGTGCAGTCACCCAGCTCCTTCATACCTGGCTGCAAATGAGGACGAAGTGTCCTGCTCGCAGGAATAAGGTGAAGGTGAGTATGGTTCTGACGTTATCACACTTTTTTTTAGGAGGTCCATCAAGCATGACACAAACCCTTTTGGACACTCACCAACCCTCTGGGAGCTACCATTTAAAGCATTGTGCACACCTATTGTCCTTTGGAACATATTCTTTCATTTCACCTAAGCTCAGTGACACTCTTGTAGGTGAAGGTGGTGGACGTGGAACTGCAAACAGATGCTCAGGCTTCCAGCCACAGGCCCTCCTCTGCTGTTAGAGTTGGCGGGGGTGGGGTGGGGGGGGGTTGTTTTCAGTGGGGCCAGCAGCCATGGATGCAGAGGGTAGACTGGTTCTCCTAAGAATTATCCAACCAGTGTTTCTCTATCTTCATAATAGAATGCAGTCATCATGGACTGCGGCACAATGAAGGTCTCGTGTCTGCTTCCTAAATATCCGCCACTGATGGACAAAATGCTACTTCAGTGGTTGTACATCAACTGAGCACTAATCGAGCACAAATCCTTTCTCTTTATGAAGCCCATGGAGTTGCTGTGAAGAACCCTGATGTACATATGGGTTCCTTGTGCGACTCTTAGCACTTGAATGAACCATGCTCTGTGGTGAAAACTATCTACCTGATGCCTTCTTTCCGCAGGAAAAGTGATGAAGGTGTTGTCCTTGCAAACATAGCAGTTGTCCCTTCTGTGATGCAGGTGTGAACTGCAGACTGCCTGATGTGGCAGATGTGCCCTGGGGTGGCTTGGAAGGACGTCGTGACATGAAGGCTTCACGCTGTGGCAACCTTTACTTCTAGAGGAAGATTGGTGCCTCATACAGATGTTGTGTGCAGATCATTGAGTTGCACAACTCTTGTGAAGGGGAGCTGGTGAAAACAGGTATCCTCTGACATGCTCAGATAAGAGTGGAATTGTTTGTACATCTGGCTCCTGGTGTAGTGACAGTTGAGCACATGGCACATACATAGAAACATAGAATCTAGGAGCAGGAGTAGGCCATTCGGCCCGTCGAGCCTGCTCCACCATTCAATACGATCATGGCTGATCATCCAAGTCTAGTACCCTATCCCTGCTTTAATCCCCACAGTACACATATCCCACCCTACCCCTGTAACCCCACGTATTTAATTCCCCCTAACATATCCTATCCTATCCCCATAACCCCACATATTTAATCCCCCCCTAACACTAAGGGTCAATTTATCATAGCCAAATCAACCTAACCCGCACATTTTTGGACTGTGGGAGGAAACCGGAGCACCCGGAGGAAACCCACGCAGACACGGGGAGAATGTGCAAACTCCACACAGGCAGTCACCCGAGGTCAGATTCGAACCCGGGTCCCTGGCGCTGTGAAGCACCAGTGCTAACCACTATGCCACCGTGTTGCCCATCGCCTAAAGACACCTGAGGTGTCTTTAGGCGATGGGTCATAATAACATTACCGTCCTCATGCAGATCATGCAGACAAGTGGGTGTTAAAAGACCCAGCCGCATTCTCACAATGGTAATAGGTGTGACCTGCAAACCAGCAACTCCTTGGCTCTTTAACTGTAGGTGCTACACAGCCAATAGTAACAATGTGCACAAAGATTGCAATAGGGAGAGTAAACAAAAAAAATATGGACACCCCTTAATGCAGATTCCTTCAAATGCTGGCACCAAAAAAGTTTCGAAACTACTCACAAAATATCACTTGGCTCAGCTTTAAGAAGCCTACAAAGCAGGCCTTGGCGGTTCCCAACTCTCTGTCCCCAGTTTTTATGTGCAGGACTCGCACTGTGAGTGAAACTTTGCTCCTGGTTACGAATTCTGGCATGGCTCTTTGAAAGTTAATTTGCATATCATCAGGCCCACGTGTGCTGGTACCTCGGGCTCATAAATGGTCCCACGTGCGGCATGGGAAAATTGGTGGCAGCGCGCACCAGGTACTCCAGGTCCCACACTCGATTTTCTGGTTTACACCTGCTGCACGTCGGGACATGTTGACGGCAGAGGGCATTGCAAAATCAGGGCTCCAGCTTCAAGGAGCATCGTCACTGAATGATGTGAGTAGAAATCTTTTTCAACCACCTTGTGACAAAATGTATGTATTTTTGCAGAGTTTAAGTTAGGAGGTGACCCTTCAAATCCAGTCACTGTACGTAAGCAATTCAGATCCCTCTACCAACCTAATTCTGATACAGATGCTGTAAGGTGAATTGAAACTGGTTTCAAACTGCGTGCCTGATAGGATGAACCAAGCTCATTTTGAGCAAACACAGATTCTTTCAGTTAAATGCACGATGGACATTTATTTTCAATCTGACTGTCAGTTATGAAAAAGCTACAGCAACTGATGGTAGGATTTTCAGTAAGTGAGTGATTGATTAGAATTTACTCAAACTAATTAGAAACTTCACGGGAAAAGATAAGTTAGACCAGCTAACTTGCATAGTCAGAAAGATTGTAACGAAGAAAAGGAATACAGTTATAAAAGTTATGTAAAAGAATTACTTAGTATTAGTATGCAACTCATTATTTTTTGTACGTGAGTTTGATAGAAGACTTCCTACTGTAAATATATAATTAATATGTCACTGATTATTTACTTGTTCATTGTTTGCATAATAAATTTGCTTGTATCTTAAACTAAATGGTAAGGTCTGATGTAGTGCTCTAGCACTTCCAAAGACTGAAGTGAAGGCATAATAATATAGTTCAGTATCTAATAGCAGCCAAAGGTTTCTGTTTGTGTTCCTCGGCATATTAATGAATGCTTAACTAGATCTCAAGGCAAGGATCGACACTCTTGAAGATATGGGGAGTTTGGACTCTCCTTTGAGAGTGATCTGAGATACAGGAGCCAAAATAATTTAGGGTAAGAACTTTTAAGAAGACCCAAAGCCTAATGCATTTGTTTAGAGCACTTTTCAAGAGAAAGGTATGAATGAGGCTACCTACAATTGGGATTGACTGAAAAATATTCATGCCAAATAGCTTAATATTATGAGCCAGGCATGAAAAAATGACGAGGAAATAAGATTTTTTCATGAAGTATTTAGATTATTTACATAAAGAAAAGTTTCATGATTGTTAATTCTGACATTTTCTGAATATGCTTACCCAACCGAAATGTTTCAGAAGGGTATTAGTGCCAGTTTTTTCAAAAGTAAGTTATCAAGTAGCAGGACTACAAGCAAGACTTGTCACTGTTCATACATTGAAGTTGCTTGTTTGGGCATCCGTACATTACACAGGATTACATAGAATATGCAGCACAGAAACAGGCCATTCGGGCCAACCAGCCTCCACTTGAGCCTCCTCCAATCCTTCCTCATCTAACTCTATCAGCATAACCCTCTATTCCCTTCTACCTCAAATGCTTATCTAGCTTCCCCTTAAATGCATCTATACTACTCGCCTCAACTACTCCCTGTGATAGCGCGTTCCTCATTCTCGCCACTATCTGGGTTAAACAAGTTTTTTCTGAATTCCCTTATTAAATTTCTTGGTGACTATCTTATATTGATGGCCTCTAGTTATGCTCTTCCCCACAAGTGGAATCACACTCTCTGTATCTACTCTATCAAAACCTTTCATAATTTTCAAGACCTCTATTAGGTCACCCTTCAGCCTTCTCTTTTCAAGAGAAAAGAGACCCAGCCTGTTCCTCCTATCCTGAGAGATATAACCTTGCAGTTCTGGTATCTTCCTTGTAAATCTTTTTTGTACCCTCTCAAGTGTCTCTATATCCTTTTAATAATATGGCGACCAGAACTGTACACGGTACTCCAAGTGTGGTCTAAGCGAGGTTCGCTACAAGTTTAGCATAACTTCTACTTTTCAATTTTATCCCTCTAGAAGTAAACCCTAGTGCTTGGTTTGCTTTTGTTATGGCCTTAGTGACTTGCGTCGCAACTTTTAGTGATTTGTTTATTTGTACCTTTGTTCCTGTACCCCATTTAGATTCTTATTTTCCAAGTAATATTTTTCTTACCAAAAATGTAATACCTCACACTTATCTATGTTGAAATTCATTTTCCAATTATATGCCCATTCTTCAAGTTTATTAATGTCTTCTTGTAATTTGTTGCAGCCCTCCTCAATATTGACTCTCTCCCAATTTGGTGTTGTCTGCAAATTTAGAAATTGTGCTTTTGATTCCTAAATGTAAATTGTTAATATAAATTGTGAACAACAGTAGTCTCAGCACTGATCCTTGAGACCCCACTTCCAACCTTTTGCCACTCTGAATCACTACCCTTTACCCCTGCCCTCTGCTTTCTGTCTTGCAGCCAGCTAGCTATCCATCCACATTAATGAGGCTAATAGATTCCCTATATTATTTATCCATTTGGGCAGTTCCTTACTAAACAGGTATGAATTATAAATGTACTGTGGGAGTTTGTGTGTACATGTAATGGTAGTATTTTAATGTAATTGTACGTAAAACGTAAATACAAGTCTTCCTTAACTCTGGCAGTTGTATTGAATAGCTGCACCAAAATTTAAATTGCGGTTTAGTTATGAGGCTTTGTTGACTATTGGAAATAATTGCAGTCTTTTACAATTTTTTATAATGGCTTAAATTATATTAGTTTATGGGAAAGTGTTATATTTCTTGCAGTTCACAACTGTGCAACCGTAAGACAACTAAATGTAATTAAAATATGCTTGCAAAGAAGTACTCAAATTACAGTCATTAGAAATAAGCTGGACTAATGATCGGCTAACCTGCAGAAGGTTTCTTGTAGAGTTAGGACATCAATACATGATTTCACAGGGGCAGGTAGTAAGAAATTAAGGATAAAATTTTTAGATATTTTCATAAATTTCAGTATGGGAGTTTCTGATTTCATTGTCAGATCTCTTCATGCTCCCTTGTTGTGGGGGTGGGGGGGGAGGAGTCAGAGGACTGTGTGACTTCATTTCTCCACCATAGTTTATAACACTGAAGGCACATAGGGGGAAAAATTCGGTTGCTTTGCGCCTCCTGTTAGCGCCCTAACGGGGCGCAAAGCAACGAGCGCCCGGGCGCGGCGCCGTCAACGGCTCCCACGAAATTCAGCGGGAGGTTAGCGGTGGCGGTAACCGTTAGCGCCCTGCAGTGCTGCGCCGCCGGCGATGACGTCATCGCTGTGCGATGCGCCCCGGCTGCAATCTTCGGTATCGCCCCCTGACTTACCGCCGGACGTTATGTTCGACAGGGTGAGGGAGGCCTACCTGCGGCTGGGGCAGCGCTAATTAAAGGCGAGTTGCCGGGCGGCCATTTTTGTTGTTGGCCGCCTGCCAGCACCTGCCCCTGTTGCCGTCCCCGGCCTCTTTACCTGCCTCCCCGTGGAGTGCCGGCTGCGCTCCGTGAGCCCGGCACTCCTCTTGAGTGCCGGGCTCTTTTGCCGGCACTCCAATCCCTGGTGGCCCAGCTGGGCCCCGGGTCGCGCTGCGCTAGGCCCCTCCCCTTTAAGAAGGGGAGGAAGGCCTGCAGTACCGCAGCGCGTGGCACTGCGGCACATAGCGCCGCGATATTCCCTCGCAGTGGCCCAAGAGGGAGGCGGGGCGCTTCTAGTAGCACCCCACTTCCCTCTTGGGGTGCTACCGATGAATTTCGGCCACAGGGGTGCTAATTGTTTCGCCCTGACGAAGTTAGCGGCTCAAATGGGGCACGACTCAATTTTTTCCCCATAGACTGTACTGCCTTCAAGTACTTGCATTGTGGCAATTCATGGAATTTAGTGATTTCATCTTGAACTTCTAAATCTATTTCGAGTGAAGTGCTGTGTCTGCCGTAACGATGGGCTAAAAACTGGTTTGGACCAGATTGAGAAGCGCTCAACCTTCAATGCAGCTTAGAAACCGGCTGTGGGAGGTTCATGAGGTGACCCAAGGTGATTCCCTGAGAATTATTGTCCGGGCGGCTCTGGACGGTCACGGCATTTCTGGATTTTACTGCCCATATAATTAGCCTGCAGTGATGTAGAGAGAAATGGAGAAGGTATGCTCTTGTTAAATTAGAAAATTATGCATGTCACGTGTATAAATGTTTTGATTTAGGGCATGCAGAGTGAAAATTCATACATCACAGGAGCAAAAGTAGTTTTGTGTGACAACCAACTGAATTAGCCTGATCGTATGCATGAAATGAACCCGAGAAGCATAGAATGGTTACAGCACGGAAGAAGGCCATTCGGCCCGTCGAGCCCGTGCTGACTCTCAGCTAGCCCCACTCTCCCGCCCTTTCCCCGTAGCCCTGCACATTTTTTTCCTTTAGCTACTTATCTAACTCCCTTTTGAAAGAAAAGATTGAGTCTGCCTCCACCACGCTTTCAGGCAGTGCATTCCAGATCTTAACCACGCGCTGCGTAACAAAGTTTTTCTTACCGTCGCCTTTGGTTCTTTTGCCAATCACCTTAAATCTCTGTCCTCTGGTTCTCGACCCTTCTGCCAATGGGAACAGTTTCTCTCTATCTACTCTGTCCAGACTCCTCATGATTTTGAACACCTCTATCAAATCTCCTCTCAATCTTCTCTGCTCCAAGGAGAACAACCCCAGCTTCTCTAGTCTATCAACGTAACTGAAGTCCCTCATTCCTGGAATCATTCTCGTAAATCTTTTCTGCAGCTTCTCTAAGGCCTTCACATCCTCCCTAAAGTGCGGTGCCCAGAATTGGACACAATACTGCAGTTGAGGCTGAACCAGTGTTTTATACAGGTTCATCATAATCTCCACACTTTTGTACTCTATACCTCTATTTATGAAGCCCAGGATCCCGTAAGCCTTTTTAACCGCTTTCTCAACCTGCCCTGCCACCTTCGACGATTTGTGCACACATACCCCTAGGTCTCTCTGTTCGTGCACCCCCTTCAGGATTGTACCATTTAGTTTATATGTCCTCTCCTCATTCTTTCTACCAGAATGTATCACTTCGCACTTTTCTGCCACGTGTCCGCCCATTTCACCAGCCTGTCTATGTCTTCCTGAAGTCTATGACTCTCCTCCTCACTGTTCACTATACTTCCAAGTTTTGTGTCATCTGCAAATATTGAAATTGTGCCCTGTACTCCCAAGTCCAAGTCATTGATATATATCAAGAAAAGCAGTGGTCCTAGTACCGACCCCTGGGGAACACCACTGTATACCTTCCTCCAGTACAAGAAACAACCGTTCATCACTACTCTCTGTTTCCTGTCACTTAGCCAATTTCATATCCATGCTGCCACTGTCCCTTTTATTCCATGGACTTCAACTTTGCTAGCAAGCCTATTATGTGGCACTTTGTCAAGCGCCTTTTTGAAATCCATGTACACTACATCAACCGCATTACCCTCATCAACCCTCTCTGTTACATCATCAAAAATCTCGATCAAGTTGGTTTAACACGATTTGCCTTTAACAAATCCATGCTGGCTTTCCTTAATTAATCCACACCTATCCAAGTGACTGTTAATTTTGTCCCTGATTACTGTTTCTAAAAGCTTACCCACTACGGAGGTTAAACTGACTGGCCTGTAGTTGCTGGGTTTATCTTTACACCCTTTTTTTGAACAATGGTGGAGCATTTGCAATTCTCCAGTCCTCTGGCACCACCTCCGTATCTATGGAGAATTGCAATATTATGGCCAGAACCTCCGCAATTTCTGCCCTCAATTCCCTCAGCATCCTAGGATGCATCCCATCCGTTCCTGGTGATTTATCTACTTTAAGTACAGCCAGCCTTTCCAATATCTCCTCGTTATCAATTTTTATCCTATTAAGTGTCTCCCCTACCTCCTCTTTCACTATGTCTATGGCAAAATCCTCTTCCTTGGTGAAGACAGATGCAAATTACTCATTTAGTACCTCAGTCATACCCTCTGCCTCCATGCACAGGTCTCCCTTTTGGTCCCTAATCGGCCCCACCCCTCCTCTTCCTACCCTTTTGCTATTTATATGCCTGTAGAAGACTTTTGGATTACCTTTTATGTTGGCTGCCATTCTATTCTCATACCCTCTCTTTGCCCCTCTTTTCTTTTTCACTTCTCCTCTGACCCTTCTATATATAGCCTGATTCTCAGATGTATTTGCAACCTGACATCTGTCATACGTGCTCTTTTTCTGCTTCATCATATTCTCTATCTGTTTTGTCATCTAGGGAACCCTGACTTTAGTTGCCCTGCCTTTCTCCCTAGTGGGAATGTACCTGAACTATTTCCCCTTTAAAGGCAGCCCATTGTTCCATTACAGTTTTGCCTGCCAGTCTTTGATTCCAGTTTACCCGGGCCAGATCCGTTCTCATCCCACTGAAATTGGCTTTCCCCCAGTTAACCATTTTTACTCTAGATTGCTCCCTGTTCTTTTCCATAACGAATCTAAACCTTATGATACTATGATCACTGTTCCCTAAATGTTCACCTACTGACCCTTGACCTACCTCATTCCCAGAACTAGATCCAGCAATGCCTCCTCCCTCGACGGGCCGGAAACATACTGATTAAGAAAGTTCTGCTGAACACACTTCAGAAATTCTTCCCCTTCTCTGCCCTTAACACTATTACGATCCCAGACTATATTATGATAGTTGAAGTCCCCCATTATTACTACTCTATAGTTCTTGCACCTCTCTGTAATTTCTCTACATATTTGCTCCTCCATATCTTTCCCACTATTTGGTGGTCTATAGAATACACCTAGTAGTGTAATGGCACCTCTATTATTTCTCAACTCTAACCATATAGATTGTTGTGAGAAGTCGCACAACACCAGGTTATAGTCCAACAGCTTTATTTGAAATCACAAGCTTTCGGAGCGCTGCTCCTTCGTCAGGTGACGAAGGAGCAGCGCTCCGAAAGCTTGTGATTTCAAATAAAGCGGTTGGACTATAACCTGGTGTTGTACGACTTCTCACATTTGTCCACCCCAGTCCAACACCGGCATCTCCACATCATCTTATAGATTGTGTCCTTGACCTCTCCAGGACATCCTCTCTCTCCAGCACTGTAACATTCTCTTTAACCAATACTGCCACACCACCTCCAATCTTTCCTTCCCTATCTTTCCTGAACACCTTATAACCAGGAATATTTAAGACCCAATCTTGTCCTGTTTTTGAGCCAGGTCTCAGTTATTGCCACAACATCATATTCCCATGTGGCTATTTGTGCCTGCAGCTCACTTACCTTGTTTACTACACTTTGTGTGTTCACATACATACACTGTGAAACCATCTTAGACCGTCCTGTATTCTCTCTTAGTTTGACCCCACCTAATACCTTATTATTTCTTACTTTAGTGCTCTCTGCCTCTCCCAATCATTTGAGCACTTTATTTCCCCTTTCTAATGTTACATCCTGGTGCCCATCCCCCTGCCAAATTAGTTTAAACCTTCCCCAACAGCACCAGCAAACCTCCCCGCGAGGATATTGGTTCCGGCCCTGTTGAGGTGCAACCCGTCCGGCCTGTACAGGTTCTACCTCCCCCAGAAACGGTCCCAATGTCCCAGGAATCTGAAGCCCTCCCTCCTGCACCATCTCTCCAGCCACGCATTCATCTGCTCTATCCTCCTATTTCTGCACTCATTTGCGCGTGGCACCGGGAGTAATCCGGAGATTACTACCTTTGAGGTCCTGCTTTTTAACCTCTTTCCTAGCTTCCTAAAATCTGCCTGCAGGACCTCATCCCTTGTTCTACCTATGTTGTTGGTGCCAATATGGACCACAACCTCTGGCTGTTCACCCTCCCCCCTCAGCTCCTCAGTGACATCCTTGACCCTGGCACCAGGGAGGCAACATACCATCCTGGAGTCACGTCTACGGTCGCAGAAACGCCTGTCTGCTCCCCTAACTATCGAATTCGCTACCACTATTGCTCTCCCATCTTCTTCCTCCCCTCTTGTACAGCTGAACCACTCGTGGTGCTGTGGACTTGGCTCTAGCTGTACTCCCCAGAGGAACCATCACCGTCACCAGTACTCGGAACCGAATACTGGTTGGAGAGCAAGATGCACTCAGGGGACTCCTGCACTACCTGCCTGGTCCTCCTCTTCTGTCCGGTGGTCACCCATTCCCTCTCTGCCTGCACACTCCTTAGCTGCGGGGTGACCACCTCCTGAAACCTGCTATCCATGAAGCTCTCAGCCTCACAGATGCTGTTAACCAGTGACGCCAGCTGCTGCTCAAGCTCCGAAACCCGGAGCTCGAGCTCCTCTAGCTGACGCCACCTCCTGCACACGTGGTTGTCCAGGACACAGGAAGCAACCTGGATTTCCCAAAAGGCACAAGATGTGCATTCCATGGGATTGAGCTGCCCTGCCATGCCTCTATTTAATAGACTATTAACTAACTTACAGAAATAAACTTAAGACTATGGGGGCAAAATTCCCATTGTTAGCGCCTCCAGGAGGCTGTCCTCGGGCCCCGCGCTCTTTATCCTGTGCTGTCCTTGGGGCCTCGCGCTCTTTATCCTGTGTTGTCCTCGGGGCCCCGCGCTCTTTATCCTGTGCTGTCATCGGGCCCCGCGCTCTCTATCCTGTGCTGTCCTAGGGCCCCGCGCTCTTTATCCTGTGCTGTCCTTGGGCACCGCGCTCTTTATCCTGTGCTGTCCTCTGGCCCCGCGCTCTTTATCCTGTGCTGTCCTCGGGCCCCGCGCTCTTTATCCTGTGCTGTCCTCGGGCACCGCGCTCTTTATCCTGTGCTGTCCTTGGGCCCCGCGCTCTTTATCCTGTGCTGTCCTCGGGCCCCGCGCTCTTTATCCTGTGCTGTCCTTGGGCACCGCGCTCTTTATCCTGTGCTGTCCTAGGGCCCCGCGCTCTTTATCCTGTGCTGTCCTTGGGCACCGCGCTCTTTATCCTGTGCTGTCCTCGGGCCCCGCGCTCTTTATCCTGTGCTGTCCTCGGGCCCCGCGCTCTTTATCCTGTGCTGTCCTCGGGCACCGCGCTCTTTATCCTGTGCTGTCCTTGGGCCCCGCGCTCTTTATCCTGTGCTGTCCTCGGGCCCCGCGCTCTTTATCCTGTGCTGTCCTCGGGCCCCGCGCTCTTTATCCTGTGCTGTCCTCGGGTCCCGCGCTCTTTATCCTGTGCTGTCCTCGGGCCCCGCGCTCTTTATCCTGTGCTGTCCTAGGGCCCCGTGCTCTTTATCCTGTGCTGTCCTCGGGCCCCGTGCTCTTTATCCTGTGCTGTCCTAGGGCCCCGCGCTCTTTATCCTGTGCTGTCCTCGGGCCCCGCGCTCTTTATCCTGTGCTGTCCTCGGGCCCCGCGCTCTTTATCCTGTGCTGTCCTCGGGCCCCGCGCTCTTTATCCTGTGCTGTCCTAGGGCCCCGCGCTCTTTATCCTGTGCTGTCCTCGGGCCCCGCGCTCTTTATCCTGTGCTGTCCTCGGGCCCCGCGCTCTTTATCCTGTGCTGTCCTAGGGCCCCGCGCTCTTTATCCTGTGCTGTCCTAGGGCCCCGCGCTCTTTATCCTGTGCTGTTTCCTCTGCCCTCTTTGTCTTACCTGTTAATCTTGCTTTCTTCCTTTCCCTCATTTATGTTTCTTTTTGAGTTTCTTATTATTTCTGACCAGTTTGCGTTTTCCTTTCAGAACCGCTGCTTTATACCTATCCATTTTTTGTGGCACAGCATTTTATTTTTCATTTTATCTACCCTCTACTGAGTGACTGTTTCTCCATTTGTCGCGATCCTCTGATCTAATGTGTTTGTTTTTTTTCCCCTCACTGCACAGTCCTTATTATTTCTGTTATATAAACAGCTCCCTTTTGTCTCTGCACTAACTGGTGTTTGTTTGTGAGGCAAGGTCAGTAACTGAAGACAACTGATCAGTGATCTGAAAACACGGGAGCACTGAATCCTTTAAAAAACCCTGCGTAAGCTGCACCACCAAACATGCTTAATGATTTACTATCACTTTCCATGGTTCTTCTTGACTATCACAGAACAGAATGATTTTGCTCTTTTTCTGTCTTTGTGTGTTTCTTTTAAATATTTAATTATAAACTATGGTGATGCTTTGATCAGCTGGGACAAGAGTTGAATTAACATACATGGTTAACCTTGAAACACTGCTGGGTGAATGATTATCTCTGATATTAATTCGGCTTCTGACACTATTCGGCTCAATAATTGCTTCAAGCTAAGACCTCCAATAATGCTATCAGCACCTAATATTTATACAAAATAATAGTAGATCACCTGTGGCTTTACTCATGGTCAGTTGGGGGCTTCGAGCGCAATATCTGACCTTTACCATGGTCTCGCTGCAGCCTCACTATGATACGGTATTTGCCCATCACTGTAATAGAATAAACGTGCAAAAGCAATACATCTAACACCTGAGGTTTACCATATGCATCAGGTGGCAGGACAACATTACCAACTGTGAGATTCTTAACTGTGCCAAGACTACTGGGATTGGAGGCATGCTAAATTCCCCCAAAAAGATCCTGTAGAGTAAGTTGGAATAGGCTGAGTGAAAGCAGAAAGAGATATAAGAATGCGCTGAAGTGTAGCCTCAAGCTATGTAATACCAATATTGACAGCTGCAAAATCTCGCAGCTGATCAAGTTGCAGATAGTGAAACCCGGAGGTCTCAGTCGGCCTGAGCAATCAGCATGTTGATCTTCTGAAGAAGAAACATGGAATGTGAGCAGCAGCAGCCCCATACTGGATATGTGAGACATGTGGGACTACTTGCCTCTCTCGCATTGACTTTAAAGGGTAGGTTTTGAGGGGTCCCATGGTGTCGAGATTCCAATGGCTGAAAAATCACAGTCATCAAGACCAATTCTCTTTTAAACAATGACCGCCATCTTTGAGTATGAAGCAATATATCAAGTGACTAGCAAAGGGTAGATTTCTTTCTTAATTGTTCCTGGGAATGCTCAGTTACCAGCACAGTTAACATGAAATGGGGGTGGAGAGCCAAGTCTTTGGCCTTGGGGCCTTCTGGCTGCTATGTGACCAGGATTGTAGCTGTAAGATGTAGCATGCAGGTGGTCAGAGACAGGAAATTTGAGAGCACTAGTCCTGTGGTGTGTTTTCCCCCCCACTACTTGTGCCTCACAGTTGTTAGTAAATTTTTTGCTTCATTGTAATGTAACATGGCTTGATGTAGTGCACCTGGATATTGTCGCTCCACAGGAGCAAGGGTAAAACCGATAACTTCCGTGATGCATCGCTTACTCTCTCTGACTTTATCTCTCTCTCACTGCCTCACTTACAAAAATATTGAAGTTTATGATTCTGTGACTTTTCATGAGGTAATGATGGTGACAGAGACACTACACAGACCACATTTGTATAGAAAATGAAGGGACATCCAGTGACAATGTGAATCATTCACTTAAAAGGAATATTTGCTTCATGAAATCAGTCTTATGTAATGCTTAAATTGGGTTCAGAAGCCACTTCAGATCTGCAATTAATTAAAATGCAGGCATGGATTTTCCTCTTTTGTGGAATCTCAGCATATCTTCAGGGGGTTGGGAGTTCCACACATCATAAGGATGTGCTCCTGACCCTGGCTGATTTCAGAAGTCCAGGTCACTTTGCACATCTAAGGTGGGTTCTCTGGCCTCCGCCGAGAAAGGAGAGGGGGAGATCGGTGGGACGAAGTATAGGCCTCACGCTCTCCAACTGCCGACATGATGGACGATTCCATCCTCCATTGCTGCCACCTGGGAGTTGTGCTCGCAGGGAATGTTGTGCAAACCCCGACTTCCTGTCCATTAATTTTAATGAATGGGAAATCACAGGCTGCATACCAGAGTTCTCCCAAGATGAGCTCCCTTTGAGTGCCACTCCTTGCTGGGAGAGCTGGATTCACCTCACTGATCTAAACCAGGCCCCCCCACATTCCATCTGGGTTTCTTGCTGGCACCAATTTGAACATAAACCAATTTCATCTAACAGCCCATAAGACACAGAATTGAGCTCATTGTTCCCCTCCGAATCCTCTTCCCTATATTCCACAGCAGGTATTTTCTGTACATGGTAAGCTGGTGTTCTGTTGCGTTCAAATTGAAATAAGTTTCAAATTCTGTTGACGCAATTACAGATAAGTGCATAGACAATAAAAAAAAGTATTATTGTGGAGCTACCTGACTGAGAGTCACTCTGACATGCCTGCTTATCTGCCTTTGTAGATTCAATATCCTGGATTAGGATTTCATTTTGCCGTTACAAAGCTCCTGAATCTGAGTTATCACTGGCAGAACTGAAACACGCTTCAGAGATTAAGTTTCTTGGTGGTGTAGATTCAAATCATGTGGACACCTACCAGTATAAATTGATAAATGGACTTGAGACCAGAATCTCTGATGGATTCCTCTTACAGTTTGCCCCACCACCAGCTCAGGTCTTGTGTTTTGCTTATATCAGAAAATTCTTACAAAATCAGATACATTTTTAGCATTTAGAATTTTAACCCATGTTCAATTGTGACTTCAGGGCTGATCTTCCCCTGTGGCCTGCACTTCAAGCACACAGCAAATGGAGTGCACCAAACTGGGCCGATACCCAATGTGCAGACATTTCCTGTGTGAGTATAGAGTGAGCGTACACAGGCGCGTGTGGTGACCTGTCATTGGTGCATGTCCACTCGCCTGAAGCTGTGTTGCTGTCGGCATTAGCGGTGTAATTTGTTTTTGTGCCTAGTTGGATTTGTTCTGGGGTTGCTTTTCCATTCTAGCTGTACACTTTTGCTAATTCTGCCTGAAATTTTTATTTCTTGCTTTGGCTACATTGGGAGGTATTGGTGTACCAGAATTTGCAGAAAGAAGTTCATGTCTGGCAGCAGTTTAGGAAGAAGTTGTATTTTTTTAAATTCATTCATGGGATGTGGGCGTCGCTGGCAAGGCCAGCATTTATTGCCCATCCCTAGTTGCCCTTGAGAAGGCGATGATGAGCTGCCTTCTTGAACCGCTGCAGTCCGTGTGGTGAAGATTCTCCCACAGTGCTGTTAGGGAGGGAGTTCCAGGATTTTGACCCAGCGACGATGAAGGATCGGCGATATACTTCCAAGTCAGGATGGTGTGTGACTTGGAGGGGAACTTGGAGGTGGTGGTGTTCCCCTGCGCCTGCGGCCCTTGTCCTTCTAGGTGGGTTTCTTGCTGGCACCAATTTGAACATAAACCAATTTCATCTAACAACCCATAAGACACAGAATTGAGCTCATTGTTCCCCTCTGAATCCTCTTCCCCTCTGAATCCTCTTCCCTATATTCCACAGCAGGTATTTTCTGTACATGGTAAGCTGGTGTTCTGTTGCGTTCAAATTGAAATAAGTTACAAATTCTGTTGGCGCAATTATAGATAAGTGCATAGACAATAAAAAAAAGTATTATTGTGGAGCTACCTGACTGCGAGTCACTCTGACATGCCTGCTTATCTGCCTTTGTAGATTCAATATCCTGGACTAGGTTGCGGGTTTGGGAGGTGCTGCCGAAGAAGCCTTGGCGAGTTGCTGCAGTGCATCTTGTAGATGGTACACACTGCAGCCACGGTACGCCAGTGGTGGAGGGAGTGAATGTTTAAGGTGTTGGATATCAATTTTTGAGGCTATGGTGATACAAAAAAAGAGAAATGTTGATGTGGGGAGAGAAGTAGAGGGCACTTAGTTCTTATTGCAAGGGAATGGGAAAATATTGGTGTGGAGTGGGGAGACGAAGGTTGTTTAGCTCAAGTAAAGGTTTCTTCAATCAAGGTCTGTTGAATTTGTACAGCAGCCACAATAGGGCACTTCAGGGCTGCCTACTCTGCTTCTTCATTTTCTGGATCTGTGGCCTCAAATATCTATTCAATGGCCTCCTGTTGTGGTTCTTCAAGATAGATTGATGTTGCACTGTTGCAAACCACTATGATCGGGGATTCTTTGTCAGGCTAGTACTGCAGGCTGCCCTCTGACCTGTCCAGGCACCAATAGTACTGCTTGAAAATAGTGTTCTAAATAATTACCCTGAGGGAGGTATGGGCCTCATTGTATCTCCTCAGCTGACAGATCCCATTGTAAATGTGGGGATAGGAATTTGTAATGGTAAATATAAAAATAAGGTCAGAATGTATGACTTTAAAATAAGAATTGAATTATGTCTGTTGGCCCTAGTCCAGTTATGTCTTGTCCTCCAACTTTACTTCTCCTAAAGACTACATTTGGTCTTGAATTGCTACGTGCAACACAAAGGGAGATTGACTAGTATATCAATAAACATTTCTGCCTCTAAGGAAAGAATGATGTCCGTGAGAACAAGTTGCAAACCTTTGGCTTATAACTGGTTAGAATGGCATTAACAGGATTACTTGTGTAGTGGCATTGATTTAGAATTCTTAGGCCCACCTGGAACAATTGCAGGACACTTGCATTGTTCTCATGAAAAATAATTGTTATCCTTTCCCAGTGAGGCAGAGATTTTAAGCGGTTGCAAGCAGCAGCAATGAACAACTTCATGCAGTTATTGAAATTGTTGCACTATTTGGACAATTTTAAAATGGGAAATGCCACCTTTGTAACAGAAATAGGTAGAAATCTAGTGTTTCAGAATTGTGTTAATGTAATGTCTGCTGATCTAAAAAGAAATGTTGAAGATTGGAAGTAGATGTAGCATCTTCAAATTGTAGTACTCGTTTAGAAACACAATAACACCTTCTCTTATTTTTAAGTGCCTCCATAAGTTCAGGGGACTCTGAAGGGTAAAGAATAAATTTGCTGGAAGTTTATGTAAGCTCCTGTGCTTGTGGGAATTAGAGTGGAACCGTGAAAGATACAGGATGTCACGGTACTGCTGATTGTGTTAGCAGCACAATGTGTGGTGCTAATGTTATTAGGTGCCATGTAAACAATGCAGGATTTTTGTACCAAGCAAATCTTCTTGAATGCCGTATGTCCTGCAACAGTGTTTTGGCACTTATTGTCATCAGCCCAAGGATTTTTGTTTGAACAATAATGATGATGCCATTTTGGAATTGGTTTAGGGGAGGTTCTCTGTTGCAATTCGTATTTGCCTCCTAAGGAAAATGAATATGTTGGCTTGTATTCCCTTGAGTATAGGTGTGAGCTGATCGAAGTATTTAAAATGTTAAAAGGATTTGATAAGGTAGATATGGAGAAACTATTTCCTCTGGTGAGGGAATCAAGAACAAGGACAACATGATCTTAAAATTAGAGCTCGGCCATTCAGGAGCAAAATCAGGAAGCAGTTTTTCCACATAAAGGGTAGTAGAAATTTAGAACTGTCTTCCCCCTGTGGATGCTCGGACAATTGGAGCTTTCAAGACTGAGCTAGATAGATTTTTGAATAAAAACAGAAAATGCTGGAAATACTCATCTATAGAGAGAAAAACAGAGTTAACGTTTCAGGTCGATGACCCATCGCCAGTTCTGACGAAGGGTCATTGACCTGAAACGTTAACTCTGTTTCTCTCTTTACAGATGCTGCCTGACCTGCTGAGTATTTCCAGCATTTTCTGAATTTATTTCAGATTTCCAGCATCCGCAGTATTTTGCTCTTGTAATAGATAGATTTTTGTTAGGTAAGGGAACAAGCCATTAAATGAAAATTCTGAGTCAACCGTGTTGTTTGAAGATTTATTTTGTATTGTTGAGAGGAATGTTCGAGATGCTAGAGAAAATAGCACTTCTAGGCCGTATGACCTACTCCTGCTCCTATTTCTTATGTTCTTATTCAATCAAGTGACTGAGAAAAAGAAGAAAAGTTTTGTGAAGGGAGGAGGAAGGAAAGTACGTCATCTTAAGTAAATACTGCAAGTCCACCATGGGAGATTGACCATAATGTCATACTTGTATATAATGCAAATAATTGCAAAAAACATTTGAAGAAGAGAAGAGCTAAGTTACTTGAAAAGTGATGAGTTGATAGTATTACAAATATTATATTTGTAATTTTCAATATCAGTAACACATTCAATATTTTTACCTCCAATCAATCGTTATTTTACTGTCTCAGTAAATTTGCTGTATTGGAGAAGTGGGAAAACTGCTATCAGTGAGACTGCAACAAACATCTCAAACCCTATTCCAGTCACAGACTAGTTGTGAGCAATGCAGTGGAAGATCTACAACTTTTTCTTAAGCATTTAGGAAGTCCATCACTTTACAGAAACCTGCTGGGAAAGTATCTGAATTGGAACATAAGTCTTGGGTGTTAGCTGTGGCTCAGTCACTCTTGTGTCTGAGTCAGAAAGTTGTGGGATCAAGCCCCACTCCAGAGAACTGAACACATAATCTAGGCTGACACTTCAGTGCATTACTGAGGGATGCAATGTTAAATCCAGGCCCTGTTTGCCCTCTCAGCTGGACATGAAAGGTCCCACGGCACTATTCGAAGAAGAGCAGGGGAGCTCTCCTGGTGTCCCGGCCAACACTTATCCCTCAATTGACATCACTAAAGATTGTGGGCTGGATTTTCTCAATGGGAAGCTTTTGGAGGCGGGACTGCTGCTTGCCGGCTTTCAATCCCACCTCCATCAGCTTCTGGCCAACCAGTGGGATTTTCCCCTGATTGACCTTGTTAAGCCCGCCCAGCAGGCCAATTAGGGGGAAGTCAGTGACAGAGCATGTCAACGTATGACGTGCCATCTGTCAAGAACTTTTGAAAGAAGAAATGTCATCGTTTGACAGCTCTATGAAGCTGTCAAACACTGATATTCTGTGTAGTTTGATGAGTCCTTGTGTTCAGGACTCATCAAACCTTTCAATTTTGCAGAAATCACCTGGCTGTTGGTTCGGAGGATCCAACAGCCAGTCTGTGATATCTACAATGGAGATGTTGGGACTCTGGCTCCACAGTGGCTGAAGGCTGTAGGCAGAAACAAAGGTAAGTGAACATTTTATAACACTTTACCCTCACCTTACATACTTACCACTCCACACTTGCACCCATCACTCACCTCTACATCGCACTTTCAGACCCCTCCGACCCCCGCAGACCTCCTACTCGGCTCCTCCACCCTGGCGGGGTTTCCCGAGGTCGAGAAGCCTGCACTTCGGAACGAAAAATGGGGATAATCCTATTTTCTGCCTGTTATCTGCCTGTTAACTACCTGTTAACAGGCAGTTAATAGGCTTTAATCCCTTTCCCGCCTCAAGGAGATGGGACCCGGGGCAGGACGGCTTCCCGCCTCCTGGCAAGAGGGCACGGAGGTGGGTTGGGGGCAGGTTTGCCACCCGCCTCCAAATTCTGCAACTTTACCGGCAGTCCCGCCTCCATACCCGCCTCCTCGGGGCTGGCAAAATCTAGCCCAAAGTATTTGGTCATTTATCTCACTGCTGTTTGTGGTACCTTGCTGTGCCCAATTTGGCTGCTGTGTTTCCCTACATTACAACAGTGACTACACTGCAAAATTGATTAATTGGCTGTGAAGTACTTTGGGTTGTTCTGAGGTTGTGATCGGCGCTATATAAATGCAAGTCTTTCTTGCTTAGTCTGATGCTGCTAAATCCATTTTGTATTCCAGAATAACATCGAGGGAAGATTTCCCGTGTGAGCAATGTGTAATGAAATCATAAACCCATTTATAAAGAACATTTTGTGAATTTGTTACATACAGTGCACAGAGGAAATCTGCCCCCATGATGTTTTTGAACATGTGATATTAAAAAAGTTATTCGTGTTCGCACTGAAACCAATGCAGATAAGAAAAATAAAATCAAGTCCACTGTTTATGTAAATTTATATCACACTGAGTTTATGAATAGTTTATTGCTGGAGGATTATTTCAAAGTCCTTCATTGATATGGTGACAGCGCTTTAGAAAGCAAAACCCATAATCGCATTCATTTTTAACATTTGTACTTGATGCTCAATCTGATTCAGACTAATGTTCAATATTATACCTCTCAGATCGACATTGAGATGATAATGATGCAACTTTTATTATCCCTGATGTGCCAACATGAGGCTCAAATCTTGAGGTTCACTTAAGAATGTTGTTTCATTTATACTGATTAGGTTATATTGGTCACTTTGGCTTTGATATGCCTGCTTATGTACAGTAGTGCCCCAAGTTTTGGAGGAAGGCCAGAGTGTCCAGTGTGTTCTCCCAGTACAACCTACCTGACATGCTATGCTATTGATTGTTTTTCTGAACATTTTTGTCTTGTTACTCCTAAATTGCAATTACACCACCCTACATGTTCCTTATCCTTCCCTACATCCTCTCTGTGTTGAAATCGAGACCCACCAAACCATTTTGTATACCAAATCCTTCTTTCCCAGGACCTCAAATCAATGGAACTCCTTACCTCCCTCATTCCTTTCTTCCTCCTATGATCTTCAGGCCTGTAAAACCCAAGCTTGACGTCACCAAATCACTAGTTCCTGATTTACCTCATCGTTTTTATGCTATTAAAATCTTGGTGTTGTGCTGCATTATGAAACCTTGGCCCTTCATTGTAGTTTTTCAGTTTAAAGAAAGCACTGGTGCACCTGCTAGTTAATATAAGCGGCAGCTCTCATGCATTTCATGGAGTGATGTCCATTGGATTATGGGGTATTGACACCTTGAGGTGTTAGATTGTAGCTACCATGATAATCCACCACCAGACCAGGTTTGGTCTCGGTGGATGTAATATTGTTGAGGCAGCTTTGGATTCTACAGCTCTGATTTTTCTGCCTTATTTGTTATAAGCTTAAATACAGCACTGAAGTCCTTGTTTAACCAGGGTAAGAATTCTAATAACCTGCAGGTATCTGTATGAAAACAGGATTAAACTTTACCAGATGATCACTGAGCTTAAAACTGCCATAAAGCTACTCTGTTTGTAATGTTAACCCTACAGCTCCTTTTTAGCTGTTTTCACATCCTATTATCCTTTTTGATCACCATGGTAACACTGTTGCCTTATTCTGTGAAGCCTAGCAACAAAGGAAGTCTAATTTCTCAATGGAAACTTGCTCTTGGTTGATGTCAGCCTGTTTTTGCATCATAATATTGGGATATATTGTAACTGTGCAACCTAATCAGTAGATAGAGTTGCCATCTACGACTGTAGTGTAAATGAGACCAACTACCTATATTCAGATTTTCATTTTTGAAGTATTGTGAGGTTGGGCAAGTAGTTGCTAGCATTGTAGACATAGCTGATCTGTCCCAATTAAAATTTGCAGGAAAGCGACTATTTTTACAGTCTTAATTGAGTTTGAGATCTGGAAAAAGATTTGAAACATCCTTATAAAAAAAAATCTCCACCGCTATGGCCTCATTGTCAGTGAGATTAGATTATTTAAATTCTGCTGTTTAATATTGAATGTCAGTCAGCTCCATGAGGTGCCCGAATCACTTTCATTAGCTTTTCCATGCTCAGCAGATACTCTGCTGAATAACTTGATTGAAGATCAACAATATACAAAACAAGCAGAAATAAAGAATATGTTCAGGTGTTAGCACCACCTTTTTGTCCTGTTTTTAGCTTCAGTTCTTTCAATATCAAAGCAATTACAATCGAAAAGATTTTCCTTTTGATGAGTGGCAGCTATTTGATCAGCTAAAAGCGGCCATCAAATTGAGGATCCGAAGACGATAGGACTGATTATGTGGTCGCGTCACAGTGCTGGCAGGACTGAAATGCATGGTTTGCCTTGCAAGCCAGTGGCATAGAGAGCTGACCTTGAGTTATTTGACAATGTCAACTCGTCCATGTTTAGAATATGCTTCCATAACACATTGAACCAGACATGTACAGCAGGCTTGATACATGGGTAACTCAAAACCTAAGAGCTATAAAGAAAAAATTTCAAGTATGTGGGGATCATTTTAAAGGTAAGTGACCACATGGTTAAAAATAGTTTTCAAACATATGTCAGCCTAGTGGTAGGCATAAAGCAAAGGAAGGCATAGAATGGAGCCTGGGCAAGCGATGTGGTGGTGGACCAATGCCTACTCTCTTGATTTCCTGGTCAATTTTTCTAAATTTCATTGGGCCTAAAGCTCTACAACCCGCCAAGATCTCTCCAATTCTGGCCTCTTGCGCATCCCCGATTTTAATCGCTCCACCATTGGTGGCTGTACCTTCAGCTGCCTAGGCCCTAAGCTCTGGAATTCCCTCCCTAAACCTCTCCATCTCTACCTCTCTTTCCTCCTTTAAGACACTCCTTAAAACCTATCTCTGACCAAGCTTTTGGTCATCTGTCCTTATATCTCCTTATGTGGCTCGGTGTCAAATTTTGTTTGATAACACTCCTGTGAAGTGCCTTGGAACATAATACTACGTTAAGGGCATTGCATAAATACAAGTTGTTGTTGTGACTGGCATAATTGATACAGATTGTAGATGAAAAGAGTATATCCAATTCCCTGCAATGCTTGGTGTAAAATGTGTTACTTTATATAAAATGCATACTGCACAATATTCACCCGCCTCCCTCCATGGGACAGGGCACAGTTTAGGACAAAGTCTGGACTAGATCACTCCATCAACAACACCTGTTTGTTGCCTGCATTATGAAATGTACAATGCTTCCAAAATGAGGGAGAAAAGGAGAACACAATATCCTCTTGTGTTCTTTCCTTCAATGAAGAATTATTTTTAATTAAAAAAACTTAATTCTTTGGTGAAAGGAATACAGATACAAAGTACAGGTAAAATTATATTTAAAAAAAAACTGGAATGAACAAAAGAAAAGTTTCTAAGGGAAGGAAATAATTGGAATAGTAATGAGGAAAAGAACAAAAATAAGGAATAAAATAAACACAGAGAATGGTGGCAAGTGTATCAATCTTAGTGATGGAGGTCTCCACATAAATGCCCCAGGAAAGTTAAGGAGGATAGGAAGGGCTAGTGTGCTTCGGTTGCAATCATAAATTAAGTGATTGCCGACTTTGACCAAGGCAGTCTCAATGCCCTGGGTTTGTGAAATTGGCTACTGCAGTTGCTGTGAGATCCTTTCCTCCATCATGAGGTCAGAAGTGGAGATGTTCGCTAATGATAATGAAGCAGTCCATACCCGCAGGCAGCAAGACTTGGACACCATTCAGGATTGGGCTGATAAGTGGCAAGTAAACTTCGTGCCACACAAGTGCCAGGCAATTGATGATCTCTAACAAGAGAAAGTCTAAACACATCCCCTTGACATTCAACGGCATTACCATCGCCGAATCCCCCACCATCAACATCCTGGGGGTCACCATTGACCAGAAACTTAACTGGACCAGCCACGTAAGTACTGTGGCTACAAGAGCAGGTCAGAGGCTGGGTATTCTGCGGTGAGTGTCTCACCTCCTGACTCCCCAAAGCCTTTCCACTATCTAAAAGACACAAGTCAGGAGTGTGATGGAATACTCTCCACTTGCCTGGATGACTGCAGCTCCAACAACACTCTAGAAGCTTGACACCATCCAGGACAAAGCAGCCCGTTTGATTAGCACCCCATCCACCACCTTAAACATTCATTCCCTCCACCACCGACACACCGTGGCTGCAGTGTGTACCATCTACAAGATGCACTGCAGCAACTCGCCAAGGCTTCTTCAGCAGCACCTCCCAAACCTGTGACCTCTACCACCTAGAAGTGCAAGGGCAGTAGGTGCATGGGAACACCATCACCTCCATGTTCCCCTCCAAGTTACACATCATCCTGACTTGGAAATATATCGCCTTTCCTTCATCGTTGCTGGGTCCTGGCAACGGTAGGGAACGGTAGCATAGTGGTAATGTCACTGGGCTAGTAATCCAGAAGCCAGAACTAATGATCCAGAGACGTGAGTTCAAATCCCACCACGGCAGCTGGGGAATTTAAATTCAGTTAATTAAATAAATCTGGAATAAAAAAACTAGCATCACTAATGGTAACCATGAAACTATCGGATTGTTGTAAAAACTCATCTGGTTCACTAATGTCCTTTTTAGGGAAGGAAATCTGCCATTCTTACCTGGTCTGGTCTATATGTGACTCCAGACCCACAGCAATGTGGTTGACTCTGAAATGGCCTAGTAAGCCACTCAGTTGTAACAAACAGCTATGAAACACAATAATAAAAATGAAACCGGACGGACCACCCGGCATCAACCTCAGCACCGGCTACGGACACGACAACGGCACACCCGGCCCAGTCAACCCTGCAAAGTCCTCCTCACCAACATCTGGGGACTTGTGCCAAAATTGGCAGAGCTGTCCCACAGACTAGTCAAGCAACAGCCTGACATAGTCATACTCACAGAATCATACCTTTCAGCCAATTTCCCAAACTCCTCCATCACCATCCCTGGGTATGTCCTGTCCCACCGGCAGGACAGACCCACCAGGGGTGGCGGCACAGTGGTATACAGTCGGGAAGGAGTGGCCCTGGGAGTCCTCAACATAAAGACTCATAGTTTCAGGTCAACCATGGGCAAGGAAACCTCCTGCTGATTACCACCAACCGCCCTCCCTCAGCTGATGAATCAATACTCCTCCATGTTGAACACCACTTGGAAGAAGTACTGAGAGTAGCAAGGGCACAGAATGTACTCTGGGTGGGGGACTTCAAAGTCCGTCACCAAGAGTGGCTCGGTAGCACCACTACTGGCCGAGTCCTGAAGGACATAGCTGCCAGTCTGGGCCTGCGACAATGGTGAGAGAACCAACATGAGGGGAAAAACCTGCTTGACCTCGTCCTCACCAATCTATCTGTTGTAGATGCATCTGTCCATGACAATATTGGTAGCAGTGACCACCACACAGTCATTATGGAGACGAAGTCCCGTCTTCACACTGAGGACCCCCTCCATCGTGTTGTATGGCACTACCACCGTGCTAAATGGGATAGATTCAGAACACATCTAGCAGCTCAAAACTGGGCATCCATGAGGCGCTGTGGGCCATCAGCAGCAGCAGAATTGTATTTCACCACAATCTGTAACGTCATGGCCCAGCATATCCCTCACTTTACCATTACCATCAAGCCAGGGGACCAACCCTGGTTCAATAAGGAGTGTAGAAGAGCATGCCAGGAGCAACACCAGGCGTACCTAAAAATGAGGTGCCAACCTGTGGAAGCTGCAACACAGGACTACATGCATGCTAAACAGCAGAAGCAGCATGCTGTAGACAGAGCTAAGCGATCCCACAATCAATGGATCAGATCAAAGCTCTGCAGTCCTGTCACATCCAGTCGTTAATGGTGGTGGACCATTAAACAACTAATGGGAGAAGGAGACTCCATGAATATTCCCATCCTCAATGATGGTGGAGCCCAGCACGTGTTTGCAAAAGACAAGGCTGAAGCGTTTGCAACCATCTTCAGCCAGAAGTGCCGAGTAGATGATCCATATCGGCCTTTTCCTGAGGTCCCCACCATCACAGAAGCCAGTCTTCAGCCAATGCGATTCACTCCACGTGATATCAAGAAACGGCTGAGCACACGGGATACAGCAAAGGCTATGGGCCCCGACAACATTCGGGCTATCTTGCTGAAGACTTGTGCTCCAGAACTAGCTGTGCCTCTAGCCAAGCTATTCCAGTACAGCTGCAACACTGGCATCTATCCGACAATGTGGAAAACTGCCCAGGTATGTCCTGTCCACAGAAAGCAGGACAAATCCAATCCGGCTAATTACCACCCCATCAGTCTACTCTCAATCATCAACAAAGTGATGGAAAGTGTCATCGACAGTGCTATCAAGCGGCACTTACTCACCAATAACCTGCTCACTGATGCCCAGTTTGGGTTACGCCAAGACCACTCTGCTCCCGACCTCATTATAGCCTTGGCCCAAAAATGGACAAAGGAGTTGAATTCAAGGTGAGGTGCACCTTGACATTCAACGGCATTACCATCGCAGAATACCCCACCATCAACATCCTGGGGGTTACTGTTGACCAGAAACTTAACTGGACCAGCCACATAAATACTGTGGCAACAAGAGCAGGTCAGAGGCTAGGTATTCTGCGGCGAGTGTCTCACCTCCTGACTCCCCAAAGCCTTTCCACCATCTACAAGGCACAAGTAAGGAGTGTGATGGAATACTCTCCACTTGCCTGGATGAGTGCAACTCCAGCAACATTCAAGAAGCTCGACACCATCCAGGACAAAGCAGCCCGCTTGATTGGCATCCCATCCACCACCTTAAACATTCACTCCCTCCACCACCGGCGTACCGTGGCTGCAGTGTGCACCATCTACAAGATGCACTGCAGCAACTCGCCAAGGCTTCTTCGGCAGCACCTCCCAAACCCGCAACCTCTTCCACCTAGAAGGACAAGGGCAGCAGGCGCATGGAAACACCACCACCTCCAAGTTCCCCTCCAAGTAACACACCATCCTGACTTAGAAGTATATCGCCGATCCTTCAACGTCGCTGGGTCAAAATCCTGGAACTCCCTGCCTAACAGCACTGTGGGAGTACCTTCACCACACGGACTGCAGTGGTTCAAGAAGGTGGCTCACCACCACCTTCTCGAGGGCAATTAGGGATGGGCAATAAATGCTGGCCTTGTCAAAGACACCCACATCCCGTGAAATGAATAAAAAAAATCATGAATGCCCACTCCCAATATACAGAAAAGTTTGATCCCTGGGGAAAGGCAACAGCAGCATGTGGTAGGAGCCAGTAGCAGCATTAAGGACTGAACCAGAGAAGCGTGCTAGTGTGAACTGATGCGTGAGGATGGAAGGGAAGAGTGCGAGGGCTAGAAATTCGACTCAGGCCGTGGCGCAAAACAGGTGGTATCTGACGACCGCCCGTTATACGCAGCACCTGATAATCCCATTTCATTGACTGTAATGGAACTGAATATCAGGTGCTGTGTTTAATGGGCAGCCGATCAGATACCACCCAAGACGAATATCTACTCACCCCCCGTCCCCCACCAAGTGTGAACTGATGTGTGAGGGTGGAAGGGAAGAATGCAAGTGTGAACTGGGCAGGGGCAGGGGGAGAAGAGTGCCAGTGTGAACTGAAGGGGAGGTTTGAAAGAGCACCACTGTGTGGGAGAGAGAAAAAAGGATGAAGGGGAAAGTTTCCCAGTATGAATGTGGTGGGGGAGAGTGGAGCAGAAGAATGCTATCATGAACTGAGGGGGGTGGAATGAAAGAGTGTCAGTGTAAACTGCAGGGAGGGAGCAGAAGTGTGCCAGTGTAAACTGGGGTGGGGGGGTGGCATTGGGGGATGAGAGTGTGCCAGTGTTAACTGGAGTGGGGGCGTGGTGGTTTGGTGAGGGAGTGGCAGTGTGAACTGGGGGAGGGGGTGAGAGTGGCAGTGTGAATTGGGGGAGGGGGTGAGAGGGCCTGTGTGAACTGGGGGAGGGGGTGAGTGGCAGTGTGAACTGGGGGAGGGGGTGAGAGTGGCAGTGTGAACTGGGGGAGGGGGTGAGAGTGGCAGTGTGAACTGGGGGGGGGGGGCATGTGAAAGAGTGCCAGCGTGAAGGGTGGGGAGGGTGAGAGAGTGCCAGTGTGAACTGGGTGGTGGGTGAAGGCGGTGAATATAATCAGGAGCAGAAGCGTGCCGATATGAGCTGAGAAAGAAGTGCTAACCTGAACTGGGTGGAAGAGGATGGAAGACTGGTTTGTTCCATGATTAGTGACCCGCCGATGAAATTGAATTATTCCAAATCTCTGGTTTCTGTTTTCCTGCAATTTTTTAATCAGTCCATTAAACAGGAGAAAAAGAAGGATTTTCCTGCCTTATGTTAAAGAAAGGACTTTTGGACCCCATTAATTAGTTGTGCTTTTGTTTAATTTATACAGTTAGCTTATAGGTATTGTTCGCTGGAGTTTTAGAAATCAATTGTCTGAAGTCAATGGTATTATGGGTTTAGATAATTACCTCCTAAAATATGCTGTGCCAGTAGAACTAGACTTACTGCAGGATTCATACTCCTGTTGTGACATTTGATGGCTAATGCAGTCCTATGTCTATTTAAAACTTGTTTAAGAAATGCTGGAATGATTATCTGTTCAGCCTTGTCTAAAACAAGGTGGATATTTATAGAAATGCAAGTCCCATAGTGCTGCCAAGATGAATGAAGCCAGAGTTTTACTATTCATACCCTAGAATGAACAGATTTTTAAAAAAAAGTTGGTTCCGAGTGCGTGTGTGTAAATGCACGAAGTGTGGTTAATAAGGTTGGTGAGCTGCAGGCACAAATAGCCACGTGGGAATATGATGTACTGGCAATAACGGAGACCTGGCTCAAAAAAGGGGAGGATTGGATGCTTGAAATTCCTGGGTACAAAGTATTCAGGAAAGATAGGGAAGGAAATGAAGGAGTGGGGGAGGGGTAGCAGTTTTGATAAGGAAAATATTACAGTGCTAGAAAGAGAGAATGTCCTTGAGGGGTCAAAGACAGAATCTATTTGGTTGAAGCTAAGAAACAATAAAGGAGCTATTACGCTACTTGGTGTATTTTATCGGCCGCTAAATAGTGGGAAGGAGATAGAGGAGCAGATTTGCAAAGAAATTACTGACAGATGTAAGAACTATAGAGTAATGATAATTGGAGACTTTAACTACCTCAATATTGAATGGGAAGGTGTTTCTGAAGTGTGTTCAGGAGTATTTTCTTACTAAGAGTATGTTTCCTGCCCAATGAGGAAGGAGACATTGCTGGATCTAGTCCTGGGGAATGAAATGGGTCAAGTGGCGAATGTCACAGTCAGGGAGCACCTTGGGAATAATGATCATAGTATCGTAAGGTTTAGATTATGGAAAAGGGGAGGGACAAGAAGCAATCTAGAATAAAAATACTTAACTGGTGGAGGGCTAGTTTCATCGAATTGAGGAGGGTTCTGGCCCGGGTAAATTAGAGTCAAAGACTGGCAGGCAGAAATGTAATGGAGCAATGGGCGGCCGTTAAAGAAGAGATGGTTTGGGTACAGTCTAGGTACATTCCCACAGGGGGGAAAGGGAGGGCAATCAAAGCCAGAGCTCCCTGGATGACGAATGAGTTCGAGAGTAGGATGCAGCAGAAAAAGGAGGTGTATTATAGATGTCAGCTTGATAATACAAGGGAGAATCAGGCTGTATATAAAAAGTACAGAGAACAAGTGAAAACGGAAATAAGAGGGGCGAAGAAACAGTACGAGAATAGATTGGCGGCTAACCTAAAAAGGAATCCAAAGGTCTTCTACAGGCATATTAACAGTAAAAGGCTTTTCAGAGGAGTGGTGGGGCTGGTTAGGGACCAAAATGGAGATCTATTCATGGAGGCAGAAGGCATGGCTGAGGTACTAAATGAGTACTTTGCATCAGTGTTTACCAAGGAAGAGGACTTTGCCAAAGCTATGGTAAATGAGGAGTTTGCCGGGATACTGGATGAGATAAAAATAAAGAGGAGGTACTAGAAAGGCTGGCAGCACTTAAAGTAGACAAGTCACCTGGTCTGGATGGGATGCATCCTAGGTTGCTGAGGGACGTAAGGGTAGAAATTGCGGAGGTGCTGGCCACAATCTTCCCATGCTCCTTAGATACAGGGGACTGGAGGATTGCAAATGTTACACCCTTGTTTAAAAAATGGGAGAAGGATAAACCTGGCAATTACAGGCACATCGGTGGTGGGGAACCTTTTAGAAACAATAATCCAGGAGAAAATTAACAGCCACTTGGACAAGCATGGACTAATAAAGGAGAGCCAGCACGGATTTGTTGAGGGCTAATCGTGTTTGACTAACTGGATTGAGTTTTTTGATGGGGTAACAGATAGGGTGGATGAGGGCAGTGCAGTTGATGTTGTGTATATGGACTTTCAAAAGGTGTTTGACAAAGTACCACATGTTAGGCTTGTGAGCAAAATTGAAGCCCATGGGCTAAAAGGGGCAGTAGCAGCATGGATACAAAATTGGCTAAGGGATAGAAAACAGAGAGTTGTGGTGAATGGCTGTTTCTTGGACTGGAGCGAGGTATGCAGTGGAGTTCCCCAAGGTTCAGTACTAGGACCACTGCTGTTTTTGATACACATTAATGACTTGCTATTGGGGGTACATGCCACAATTTTGAAATTTGCAAATGATACGAAACTTGGAAGTGGAGTAAACAGTGAGGAAGGTAGTAATAGACTTCAAGAGAACATAGACAAGCTGGTGGAATGGGCAGACGCATGGCAGATGAAATTCAACCCAGAAAAGTGTGAGGTGATATATTTTGGCAGGAAGAATGAGGAGAGACAATACATGCTAAATGATACAATTTTGAAGATGGCAGGACAAGTTAACAAAGCAGTTAATAAAGCATATGGGATCCTGGGCTTTATAAATAGAAGCATAGAGTACAAAAGCCAGGAAGTTATGCTAAACTTATATAAAACACTAGTTCGGCCCCAGCTGGAGTATTGTGAACAATTCTGGGCTCCACACTTTAGGAAGGACGTGAAGGCTTTGGAGAGAGTACAGAAGAGATTTACTAGAACGGTTTCAGTGATGAGGGACTTCAGTTACGTGGATAGACTGGAGAAGCTGCGGTTGTTCTCTTTGGATCAGACAAGGCTAAGAGGAGATTTGATAGAGGGTGTAAAATCATGAAGGTTTCAGATAGAGCAAATAAAGAGAAACTGTTTCCAATGGCTGAAGGGTCGATAGCCAGAAGGCACAGATTTAAGGTGACTGGCAAAAGAACCAGAAGTGACATGAGGAAATATTTTTTAGGCCTTGAGTCGTTAGGATTTGGAATGGCCTGATAGGGTGGTGCGTACAGACCCAATAGTAGCCTTCAAAAAGGAATTGGATAAATATTTGAAGGAGAATAAATTGCAGGGATATGGGGAAAGAGCAGGGGAGTGGGACTAACTGGATTGCTGAATAAGAATATAAGAAATAGGAGCAGGAGTAAGCCATACAGCCCCTTGAGCCTGCTCCGCCATTCAATAAGATCATGGCTGATCTTCTGCATCCACTCCACTTTCCCGCCCGATCTCCATATCCCTTGATTCCCTTAGTTCCCAAAAATCTATCAATCTCAGTCTTGAATATACTCATCGACTGAGCATCCACAGCCCTCTGGGATAGGGAATTCTAAAGATTCACCACCCTCTGAGTGAAGAAATTTCTCCTCATCTCAGTCCTAAATGGCTGACCCCTTATTCTGAGACGATGACCCCCAGTTCTAGACTCTTCAGCCTGGGGCAACAACCTCTCAGCATCTATCCTGTCAAACCCTCTAAGAATTTTACATGTTTCAATGAGATCACCTCTTATTCTTCTAAACTCCAGAGAATATAGGCACATGCCTCCTTCTGTGCTGTACTATTCTATGATTGTATGATAATTTCTCTGCAATAGTTAAATTCATGATTAATTGAATTATTTTACTGTATGTTTATTGTGACATTGTTGAGATGCTGTTATTTCTGAAAGTACTTTCCTTTACATGAAGTTATTCTATTGCTTAATGAAAAGAATTAGCTACAGCAATTATTGAATTTTGATTTTTGTTTGATTTGACACGACCTAGTTTTATCTTTTACAAATGGAGTCACATTTCGAGACCCAGCTGCCGATCTATTTTTGGACAGCTACCTGGAGGTTTTCAAAGTCCGACCTCGGCCCCATTGACATGCAAATCTTCTTGTCCTTGGCTGAGTTTTGCCTGTTCTTATCAGTGGCAACGTCATTCGCAAACATGGGCTCAGTTTCCATATCTACATTGAGGACACTGAACTCTTATCTCTACACCTCTTGATTCCATGAGCATTGCCGAGCTGCCCGACTGCCTTTTTGAGGTCAAGTCCAGGATGAGCAAAAACTTTGGTACCTTAACTTGTGCTCTTAACCATATATTTATCCAGGCCACTTTCTAAAAGGAATTAATTGGCAATGTTAACTGTGCATCCTGGGGAGTCTGTACTGCAGTATTAACATAGACTTTACATTCAGTGAATGATGAGTAATCACATCCCAATCTTTTCTCTCGTTATATATGAATGTTCTTTCATCATGTACAAAAGATTTCTGTCCTAATATGCATTCCCTTACATTCATCTATATTAAAATCCATCAGCATACAAAGTCCATCTGCTTAACTAAATTTGCTGAAACATCAGATAAAATTTCGGTCACCAATAGTCACATCCTAATGCAGCAACCCAATCAGCCAAATAAAGCTCGCAAACAGTTTCATTATCGCTTCAGAACCTTGTTCCTCAAAAATATAATGGCCACATAGCTGAGAGATTGGTTTCTCATCCCTCTATATAAAGAATCAGCTTCCATCCTTATTAACTATTTCAACTGCTAAGCATCCGAGTGAGAAACAGAATAAGGTATGCCTATCCTCCGGGAAAAGTCAAAAACTTCAGCAACAACAAAATCGGGTAAACTTTCTTCCTCTGCACTCTTGGCACAGAGCCTTGCCTGCTGAGAGTGCTGATTGGAGAATTCCTCAGGCACAGCGATAATTTCTGCTCAGATCACCTGTCTGATTTTACAGTGTGTGCTCCCGGTGGACAATGCTCTCCACTGGGAGAGCAGGTGGAAAATGTCCCTATGTCATATTCTTATAACTGATTATCTGACAATTCTTGAAATCAACATTGAGTGTAATGCTGCATTTATGCTTTTTTAAAATTTGTTTATGGGATATAGGCGTCGCTGGCAAGGCCAGCATTTATTGCCCATCCCTAATTGCCCTTGAGAAAGTGGTGGTGAGCCACCTTCTTGAACCACTGCAGTCCGTGTGGTGAAGGTACTCCCACAGTGCTGTTAGGTAGGGAATTCCAGGATTTTGATCTAGCAACAATGAAGGATTGGCGATACACTTCTAAGTCAGGATGGTGTGTGACTTGGAGGGGAACTTGGAGTTGGTGGTGATCCCAGGCACCCTTGTCCTTCTCGGGGGAAGAGGTCGCGGGTTTGGGAGGTGCTGCCGAAGAAGCCTTGGCGAGTTGCTGCAGTGCATCTTGTAGATGGTACACACTGCAGTCATGGTATGTCGGTGGTGGAGGGAGTGAATGTTTAAGGTAGTGGATGGGGTGCCAATCAAGTGGGCTGCTTTGTCCTGGATGGTGTCGCGCTTCTTGAGTGTTGTTGGAGCTGCACTCATCCAGGCAAGTGGAGAGTATTCCATCACACTCCTGACTTGTGTCTTGTAGATGGTGGAAAGGCTTTGGGGAGTCAGGAGGTGAGACACTCACCGCAGAATACCTAGCCTCTGATCTGCTCTTGTTGCCACAGTATTTATGTGGCTGGTCCAGTTAAGTTTCTGGTCAATGGTGACCCCACAGGACGTTGATGGTGGGGGATTCGGTGATATAATGCTGTTGAATGTCAAGGGGTGGTGGTTAGACTCTCGCTTGTTGGAGATAGTCATTGCATGGCACTTGTGTGGTGCGAATGTTACCTGCCACTTATCAGCCCAATCCTGAATGTCATCCAGGTCTTGTTGCATGTGGGCATGAACTGCTTCATTATCTGAGGAGTTGTGAATGGCATTGATCACTGTGCAGTCATCAGTGAACATCCCCCTTTCTGACCTTATGTTGGAGGGAAGGTCATTGATGAAGCAGCTGAAGATGGTTGGGCCAAGGACACTGCCCTGAGGAACTCCTGCAGCGATGTCCTGGGGCTGAGATGATTGACCTTCAACCACCACAACCATCTTCCTTTGTGCAGCCAGTGGAGAGTATTCCCCCCGGTTCCCATTGACTTCAGTTTTACAAGGGCTCCTTGATGCCACACTCGGTCAAATGCTGCCTTGATATCAAGGGCAGTCACTCTCACCTCACCTCTGGAATTCAGCTCCATTGTCCATGTTTGGACCAAGGCTGTAATGAGGTCGGGAGCCGAGTGGCCTTGGCAGAACCCAAACTGGGCATCAGTGAGCAGGTTATTGGTGAGTAAGTGCCGCTTGATAGCACTGTCGATGACACCTTCCATCCCTTTGCTGATGATTGAGAGTAGACTGATGGGGCGGTAATTGGCCGGATTGGATTTGTCCTGCTTTTTGTGGACAGGACACCTGGGCAGTTTTCCACATTGTCGGATAGATGCCAGTGTTGTAGCTGTACTGGGAACAGCTTGGCTAGAGGCGCAGCTAGTTCTGGAGCACAAATCTTCAGCACGATAGCCGGGATGTTCTCGGGGCCCATAGCCTTTGCTGTATCCAGTGTGCTCAGCCGTTTCTTGATATCACGTGGAGTGAATCAAATTGGCTGAATACTGGCTTCTGTGATGGTGGCGACATCAGGAGTAGGCCGATATGGATCATCCACTCGGCACTTCTGACTGAAGATGGTTGCAAACACTTGTCTTTTGCACTCACGTGCTGGGCTCCACCATCATTGGATGATGCAGATATTCATGGAGACTTCTCCTCCTTCCGTTAGTTGTTTAATGGTCCACCACCATTCACGACTGGATGTGGCAGGACTGTAGAGCTTTGATGTGATCCGTTGATTGTGGGATTGCTTAGCCCTATCTATAGCATGCTGCTTCTGCTTTTTAGCATGCACGTAGTCCTGTGTTGCAGCTTCTCCAGGTTGGCACCTCATTTTTAGGCACGCCTGGTGCTGCTCCTGGCATGCTCTTCTACACTCCTTATTGAACCAGGATTGGTCCCCTGGCTTGATGGTAATGGTAGAGTGAGGGATATGCCGGGCCATGAGCTTACAGATTGTGGTGGAATACAATTCTGCTGCTGCTGATGGCCCACAGCGCCTCATGGATGTCCAGTTTTGAGCTGCTAGATTCTTCAGAACTCGGCCAGCTCGGTCAGTAGTGGTGCTACCGAGCCACTCTTGGTGATGGACATTGAAGTCCCCCACCCAGAGTACATTCTGTGCCCTTGCTACTCTCAGTGCTTCTTCCAAGAGGTGTTCAACATCAAGGAGTACTGATTCATCAGCAGAGGGAGGGCGGTAGGTGGTAATCAGCAGGAGGTTTCCTTGCTGCAGCTCCCAGCCTCGAGGCTGGAAATGCAATTTGTTCTGTCCCGGAGAAAAGCTCTGCACATGTGCAGAACTCCTCTCCCAGTGGTTGAAATTTAAATGTTTCGAGTTCATGGACAGCAGCATCTGCACTCTCTAAACATTTCAATGAAATCCAGGTAGGTTAAAATGCACCTCGGAGGTTCAAGAGACATTTTAAGTTTAATTCCACACTGAGTTACACTCAATGAGGTGTCAAACCCAAGCTGTGTGATACTGAGTCCTCCAGAGAATCTAGCCTTCCTTCTGTCAGCTGTGGCTCAGTGGGTAGCACCCTCACCCCTGAGTCAGAAGGTTGTGGGTTCAGGTCCCACTCCAGAGACTTAAGCACAGAAATCTAAGCTGACACTCCAGTGCAGTACTGTGGCAGTGCAGCACTGTCAGAGGTGCCGTCTTTCGGATGAGACGTTAAACCGAGGCCCGGTCTGCTCTCTCAGCTGGATGTAAAAGATCCGATGCCACTATTTCGTAGAACAGCAGGGGAGTTATCCCCGGTGTCCTGGCCGATGTTTATCACTAAATCAACATCACTGAAAAATCAGATTATCTGGTCATTATCTCATTGCTGTTTGTGGGAGCTTGCTGTGCGCAAATTGGCTGCCGCATTTCCTACGTTGCAACAGTGACTGCACTTCAAAAAAAAACTTCATTGGCTGTAAAGCACTTTGGGAACGTCCTGAGGCCGTGAAAGGCGCTATGTAAATGCCAGTCTCTCTTTCTCTCTAGAGTCGGGTTAGGCCTCCACTCCTGACTTATAATGCAACTTTAGTGACACTGCGAAGTGGAAATCTCTTCACAGAAAGCTAATGTTGGGATATAAATGCAACATGAAACTATTGCACTACCTCAGTTAAAGCAAAGAAACACTTGCATTTATATAGCCCCTTTCATGACATCCAGCATGTCCCAAAGAGGTTTATAGTCAATAAAGTACTTTTTGAAGTGTAGTCACTGTTGGAATGTAGGTCATCTTGCAGCAACTGGTCCATCTGGCTGGCAATTTAATCAAAATAAACCAGCCAAGTTCTCAATCCGATGTACCCAAGATGAAGCAACACTCTTGATGGTCAGCACAAAGTGTGAAAACATTGTTTTGTAGATAACATCACAAAGCTGAACTTTTGTGGCATATTTGGAGAAAAGTTGGATTAAATAGAACATCCCAAGGAGATGCAAAATGTGGGTCATAAAATTTGAAAATTTATCTTCCTACCCCTACACAGAGGCCCCCTAAGGAACTGACCCAATTTTACTCCTAATTTCGTGGCTACATGGTGAATGTCATAAAAAGTAATGACTTCATAGCCGTTGATAGCACACCCTACAGAGTGTTTAACTCTTATTCGCCAACAGATCACCAACAACTGAATCATTGGAGACCGATTATAGACAAAATTGGACAGTTAGCTGGCAAATGTGTTATTTTAAGGACAAGCCTAAGTATGTAACTCTGTTACGAAAGCTTGGCTTGATAAAAGTATGAACCAGTTACAAATGTCCAAATCTTCATTATATTCTCATTACAAACTTATTCTGACTCAAGAATGGGAATTCTCATAAAAGGGTTGAGGGGACTCGTCATACTTGGTGCTATTTCGGCTCTACAAAGCTGTTACACGTTTCAGTTCTGGCCTGATATTCTTTCGTGTACAGTGCTGCTGGTCACTCCCGTAAGTGGTCTGAACGTCTTTTTTTCAGAACTATTTCTGTACTGTCCAATATCTAATTAGATGATTAGTGTAACTTGGGGTGTATCATGTTATAGGATGAGGTCAGCCATATAGGGTGCAGATGCCACAACAGCTGAGGAGCAGTGATCATAACGGAAGCTTGTTGCAACTGCAGTTTTGATCCCTGTATCAAGGGACATCATTTTTGTTCGCATTGTTCACAGTATACAGTGTTTCTAGTAAATGTGTTATTAATTGTATTATTAATTGTGCTCAGTGATAACACTCTCGCCTCTGAGTCAGAAGATTGTGAGTTCAAGCTCCACTCCAGAGTCTTGAGCACATAATCCAAGCTGACTCTTAAGAGCAGTACTGAGGGAGTGCTGACTGTTGGAGGTTGCGCCTTTTGGATGAGACGTTAAATCGAGGCCCGGTCTGCCTTCTCTGATGGATGTAAAATATCCCATGGCGCTATTTGAAGAAGAGTAGGGGAGTTCTCCTGGTGTTCTGGCCAATATTTGTGCCTCAATGAAGATTGTTGGCTGTGAAGCATTTTTGGACGTTATGAGGTCGTGAAAGACATTGTGTAAATGTAAGTTTGTTCTTTATTTAGTGGATCCTCTCATTTCCAGCAGTGCCCTTTAGTCATGAAGATGGCTGACTTGTTCACGACTGTCATCAGTTGTGTTCAGTCATTCAGCAGCAGGAGGTGAGCTTCCTGAGTGGCAAGTTGACAAAGTCAGCCTTCCTGTCTCTTTCCCATGGAGTGTACAATCACCGTGAAGTGCTTCACGCGGTGGCATGGCTAACGTTTAGCAAAATTTCTCCAAGCAGTGGCAAGTAAGCTCAACTCAGACACAGCCTCGGGAACTCGAGTGTGTGACCATCTGGATGGAAGGCTGTGCTACTGGGCCACTGCCTGTTCCTTGTGTTCACATTTTGTTGATCTACTGAAAGCTGTATTTGTAGTCTTTGGATAGAATCAATCATTCAGTACTTCAGCACAAAATTATGACCCATTATTTGCTATGACTTTTTTCAAAATAGATTGCATAATATTCTAGTAAAAAAGTGACTGCCAGCAATGGTTTTAAACACAACCATATATGCAATTTCTCTTCATTTGGTAATATAATTTATTCTTTACTAAGTATTGTCACATTAAAATGGCCCGTGCGTTTCATTTTAAATAGATTATTTGTAGATATTTTGAGGCAAAATCAAACTTACGTACACTTCAGTTAGTCAGTTATCAACTGTTCAGTGAGGCAGGAACATGACCCAATTGCAAATAAATTCCTTAAAACTAGGGGTATTTGTAGAGCTTGTATTTATTTCAAACTTTTGAAGACCAAATAACGTATAACTTGTAAATAGTCTTGTGAATGGATTAAGTTTACTTCCAGTTAATGTTCCTTGAAAAGATGAGACTATTAGGAACTGCAGTTTGTTGGTACTTCGGGAAATAAAAGTTCAACTACAGAACTGCAGTTAGCTATTAACTGACCATTCTTTCATTTGATGTAAGTGTTCTGTTGCCAAAAGAATAAAATACAGATGGTGACATTTTGCTTGGGCACATGTTCTTGTGTTCAATGGCAGTATTGGCTTTGACCTACAGTTCTAGTAATTATACAAATTGAACAACATTATAACTGTGCTGTTTTGCTTGAGGTTATGAGTCATCCAACTAGTAACAGCATTCCATACAAGAAGTAGCTGCCCTATTTGAAAATTACTGAAAAACATGTTAAATTGTGTTTAATCTTTAGCCAAACAAAATGCCTTTCTTTCTTTCTTTCTTTCTTTCTTTCTTTCTTTCTTTCTTTCTTTCTTTCTTTCTTGCTGTCTTTCTTGCTGTCTTTCTTGCTGTCTTTCTTTCTTTCTGTCTTTCTTTCTTTCTTTCTTTCTTTCTTTCTTTCTTTCTTTCTTTCTTTCTCATGCACAAATACACAGAATAGGGAAGCCCATCACAAAACTGCAAATATTAAGTAATGTTTGCGCAGATATATTATCCTTCTAATTAGCTTAGTAACAGTTTGAAAATGATCAGCTGCTGACATTTTTTACACAATGGCCCGGAATTTGCGGTTGTAATGATGGCAAAACTGTCAGCGTTCGCCCTCATTACTCTGTGAAACAGACAGCAACTTCTGGCATCCGCACATGCGCAGTTAAACGTAGAAATCCAGAAGTTGCTGTCAGTGATTTACCGCTGTTCCACAGGGTACGCTGTTGAAGTCCTTGCAGCTGGAAATCTTACAAATCACTTGAATTAACATGAACTTCTACTTTTTACGCTCTAATCTCGCTGTAAAACCCCCCCCAAAAAGTTAAGCCTTGTTGAATGAGGTGTAACTAGGTTTTTAGTGGTGTTCTAAGTCATAATTACTGCGGAGCAACCTCTCTGGCCCTGAAAAACTAATTTTATATTTGTGGAATGTCAAATTTCTCCGTTATGATACAAATTCCCAGAGAATTTTAAAATAATAAAAATTCTTTTTTTAAAGTCTGTTTATGATATTTCAGCTTCTACCTTAATCCCATGTGTAAGTCCCGATCTTTATTTTGCTCTCTTTAAAATGATTTAAAAAGTGAAGGATAATCAGTGCTTTTTACTTCCTTGTTTGCTGTCTGTGAGAATTCTTCAAAGTGATTGGCTGCTTAGCCTGCTTGATGGCATCACTGTTGCTGGATAGGAGATCCCTTATACAAGGCGCCAGAATGAAATTAACGCCGGGAAAGGTGAAATTCACGCCACAGAGATGGCTAGATTTTTGTGGGCAGCTTTCTTTGAGGTCAGCGGCGAGTGCCATCACCGCAAAATCTGGGCCAATCTAATTTGACCAGATGTACCATTCCCAGCACACCCTTACCTCTGGAAGGCATCACCCACTACCCTCATGACTACTAAATTTCTGTTGCATCAGCTACATGTTGCTTTTGTAGAAAGACGGTGGTTATCTGAGCATCCACTGAAAATGATGTGCTCTTTTCACTGGGGCTGTGGATGCGGGGATAGTTTCACTTACATGGGATTTTGTGGCCACTGCTCGATTCTGTAGAGCTGATTGGCTGCGGGAAACAAGATTGAGATTGCTGTCTTGCTGGTCAAGGCCCACCCATTTTTGACCAGGTGAACCATTGATGACATCAGACATCCTATTTGTCCATCATTTTCACCTATTTTATATATTGATTCATTTTGAGGCAGGGTTGCCAGGTGCCATGTGAAGCTGGAAGAGAATTTAAAAAGACAAGAATCAGTGTTACATTGACAGTTGCTGTTAAGAGCTAATTTCACAGATATTTTTCTTGTTTTTATGCCTTTTTTGTTACAGCTGCCCTTAACTGTGAGGTCATTCCAGGCTGCCACAGGGAACGTCAATAATATTAACCAAACAACTGTACACAGGTGCATTAAGTAAGTCTTGGATACAGTGATAAAGCAACGAAGGTTCACCAGTAGTTTCATCTCCTTCCTCATGGACAATTGGTCAGTAGCACGATAGGGCACAGCAGTTTTACAGAATTACAGAATGATTCCTAAAAGTCCAAGGAATCATAGATTGCATCCACATGGCCTTAATACTCCCTTGCTCAATACCACTACCTAAACTAACAGAAAAGGACCCACTCTCCCGATGTGCATGCTTGTTTGCAGTCAGAAGAACCACATCATACTCACCTCCATGGGGAGTTGCCATGATAGCTTCATTTTATGGCAGTCTCACCATGCCAGCACTCTTTGACCAGAAATACAAGTGTCTAATGACTTCTGAAAGATCAAGACTACCCTCTGCAGCCATTGCAGTTAACACCTGTGCAGATTCCTAGGATATGAGCTGAGCACCGATATAATGAGGTCCATTTATGCGCCACAGTAACAAATGAGTGCTGAAGTTGAACTTTAAGTGCCTGAATCGATCTGGGAGTGTATTGTGTCTGCACAACTTTGCCTTACAAAGAGACCTTTCTCATGGAGGTCCTGGAGGAGAAAGATCTCCACTGGCAGCAAGACAGCCTGAAGATGTTATGGGGGTAACCCATTGCTGGCTGAAAGACATGTTTATATGACTCCGATACTAGAAATCGCCTCTTAACTACCAAACCCAGCCATTGCATTAACTGCTCTGTTCATATCTTCTCACTTCCACGCCCCTCCAATACCTGTACAAATGGTGTAAAAAGGCTTTGCTCGGGTGCCTGTGCAGGAGCAGAGGGAATGCAGCCACCTGCAGCTGCCTCTGCTCGGTCATGCTCTGTGTGTCGTCCCATGCACAGCCCTCTGGATCCACACTTTCATTCCTTGTAGATGTCTCTAGACTAGTGCTTGTGAGGGACAGAGTGAATGACAGTACATGCTCTGTAGCGTTGTTAGGGGCGGATTCACTGGGGCTTAGTACCTTTACTTTGGGCACATATAGAGGAATTAAAGAGGAAAGGAGATTAGAATGAGCGGCTGAGCAGCAGAATTCAATTGCCACTTTCAGTGGAACGAGCGACATAAAGATTTTGTGTTATATTTTATAATCTGAGGTGCAGTTGGATGTAAAAGGAAGAAAACCAGAAGTTCCTTATGAATGTACAGTTGACAATTGTCATGCTACTTCCCTCTCTCCAACATCCCTGTTTGGCCTCTCTTCCTAGCATTTGAAGACCTGACTCGTCGTAGGGTTGAGCGGGTATAATTTTGGGAGTCCACCACTTGTCTTAGCTCTCTCGTGTTAGGGGCCATCTTGTCCGTGCAAAAGAATTGGAAAAGTGAGAATTATCTTTGGTTACAGTGTAACACAGTAAAAACTCAGCAATCACTATGCAGCCCATAATGACAGTGATGATAGGTAAACACACTTGAGTAATTACCTTCCATGTGAGGCTTTTAGTGGAGTGAATGCACACTTCCAAGTGAAGACTGGAAGTGTAAAGGGAAATCCGCTGCCTCCCTGAGCATTGATGGCAAGGAGTTCGAGCACTTTAATACAGTGTGAGGGTAGGTTATTGGTAGACATGCTTAGTATTGTGCATTCTTGGAAGGCGTGGCTTTCTCGACCTGGGAAGGTCATTAAACTTATTCCTGTGCCACATTGCCATGCTTGGCCCATCCCCTTCCATTGCACCAATGTTGCTCTACTTGGAGGCCTGACCCTCTTTGTTGAAGAGAACCTCCCTACTCTGACTGACATCCTCCAGCAGTACTTCAGGAGCTGCATTGGAGATAGTGGGGACTCTCTGCGCTGCTGCCTGCCACCCAAATTCTGTTTCAGCAGAACTTTCTGTCCTGTTGTACATCCATTTCTGTGGATGCCTAGCTATTTAAACCTGCAGCAGCAAGTAGTTTCCCCCTCGTGGGCGAGTCTGAATCTGAGGCATTCCTGATGCTTGAAATTCACTGCAAATATTACAGCAGGGTCAGCCCACTTCACATTGTGCAGGCTCAAGTAGTGCACAGCCATGCTTCCAATCAGGCTCATGCTCACTCAGCAAATCTAGACTTGTATCTCTTTGAGTGTATGGTTGACAGGAAGTAGCAACACAGAGACCATAGAGGGAAATATAGAAGTGTATAGGGACAAGGGAGATTGAAGATAGATTTTGGGCAAACAAACTTGACAGGTGGGAGTAGAATCAAATGGTCAAACATTGGCTAGGCAGCAAGATTGGATTCAAATGCCAACTGCTAGGAGTAGCTATTAATTTTAATGTGTGTGATATGAATATCAGTAATCCATTTTGTTTTCAATCCTATTCATCTATACTATAACCTTCCTATGTACACATGCAAACATCAGAATGTAATGTGCGTGCCAGCATTTTTATGTCGTTAACATGTTTAAGTACCATCCGAAAATGCACTCGTAAGAGCCATGTGAATAAATTCTGTATGTGAACTTCTGTATCTTGTTGCCATATACTCTTAATCTATGCCTTTGTCGAGTGTATCAATATGCAGGCACAATACTTGGGGTTAAACTTCTTCTTCTTCTTCTTCTTAGGCAGTCCCTCGGAACCGAGGATGACTTGCTTCCACATTAAAAACGAGTTCTCAGGTGACTGATGAGTCCAATGCGGGACCTACAGTCTCTGTCACAGGTGGGGCAGACGGTGGTTGAAGGGACGGGTGGGTGGGGTGCTTGGGTCGACGTGCGCTCCTTGAGCTGCTTGCGCTTGGTTTCTGCTTGCTCCCAGCGAAGAGACTCGAGGTGTTTGGCGCCTTCCCGGATGCTTCTCTTCCACTTTGTGCGGTCTTGGGCCAGGGATTCCCAGGTGTCGGCGGGGATGTGGCACTTTTTCAAGGAGGATTTGAGGGTGTCCTTGAAGCGTTTCCTCTGCCCACCTGGGGCTCTCTTGCCATGTCAGAGCTCTGAGTAGAGCTCTTGTTTTGGGAGTCTCATATCGGGCGTGCGGACGATGTGACCCGTCCATCGGAGCTAATCGAGCGTGGTCAAAGCACAATACTTGGGGTTAAACTTACCACATTTTTGAGAGACAGTGCAGACCATATTCGTGCAGGGCAATGAATTGGAATATGATCTGTCTGACAGTAAATGGTATGCAATGTATGTATGCATAGAATTTCTAATAACTAGCCATGGGCATTTTGTTTTATATTAGATGTCTGTAAAAATCAGTTATATATGAAGCAATAAATATCCTTTAAATGTGTTTTCTTGGCCATAATGTAGAGGAGGTAAGGTTACATGAAAAGAAAATGGAAAGACAATAACTGATAGTTGCCATGCTGTTTAGAAAGTGCAGAACAAAATAATGGCCTGTTTAGAGTTGTCAGTAATTTGAGATGCTCCCTGAGGTGGTAACAGATAACGACTCAGCAGATTATATTGTGTCTTATAATGTACTGACATGTTACGTCGTGCCCTCATGGCTTCTGGTAATGATGTCCATTGCGCATATTTGTGTTCTGCTGATGGCATTATCGGAACATATGCTGACAGCATGGAGCCTCATTGGAGGAGAGTGTGGGTCAGGAAACTGGTGCGTATTCTGACACACCCACTTCGCAGCCCACCACATCACGCCACAAAGATCCGTGTCGGGCAAAGGAAGGCTGCGCTGGTGGGAAATGTCAGCCTCATTGTAATCTAGTTCTTCTGGTCATTGGATCCCATGCTGAATTTCACGTTCTTTGGGCAAGCTCTGCCCCAATGTTCACCTTGTTTTATGAAATGGCGACATGACTAATCTACTGGTCCAGCTTTGAGAAGTTAGAGTCTAAAAGGATTTCTGTTGGAAAAATTGGCACTAAACTTTTTTTTTCCCTGAAGAAAGAATGAGTTTTAGTTGCACTTTGATCCCTGCATAAGTTTTTGTTGCTGTGCAAAGTATCACCTTTGCATAAGAATATATATATTTTCAATTGGACTTATGCCAGTATTGTAGAATCATCGAATAGTACAGCACAGAAGGAGGCCATTTGGCTCATCGAGTCTGCGCGGCTCTTTCGAAGAGCAATCCAGTTAGTCCCACTCTTCCATTCTTTTCCCATATCCCTGCAATTTTTTTCTCCTTCAAGTATTTATCCAATTCCTTTTTGAAGGCTACTGTTGAATCTGTTGCTTGTTGCTTGCTTCTGCAATTGAAGTTTCAAAGTGCTGAGAACTGGCATTATTTTGGGGGTTCACAATTTAGATAAGGAAGACAAATTCAGGAGGGGCCACCAAATTTAGTTGGAACAACACTTGAGATAATGGCCCAGATATTCCGATCGCAGGCCTCCCGCGGGCGGAGGGCTGCGATCTGGAAAAATCTGCGCCCTTACCTGAGGGCTCCCGGGACAGGCACAATTCCGATGCTGGGCCTCACCAAACTGCCGGTGTGCAGGGCCCACGTATCCCAGAGACGCAGGTAGTTTGCAGCGTCCCTGGGATCACGTGGGCCATGGGGAGCCAATCAAAGAAGGGAATCTCCCTTCATACATTTGACAGGAAGACCGGTCAAATATATGAATGGAGATCACCCCCAAAACATAGTAAAACTTTAAATAATTTTTTTTTAAAAATCACATTTTTAAAATGACTTGAAAGTACAATAAATTAACCATTTTAAACAAAACTTTACAGGGCTAAAAATAAACTTACCTTTTTAAATGATAAATCAGTGGAAAAATTTTTTGGAAACTTTTTTTTCAACTCTTATCCTGGTAAAAGCAGGCCTTACGCCTGCTTTTACCCGGCGCAAGAATTGGAAGGGTTTTCTGCGGGCGGAGTGTCTCCAAAAAGCGGAACTATCCGCTCGCAGAGGCCCTTCTCCAGGGCAGGCGTCAGATCTGTCAAGACCATTCTTGACAGATCTCAAATGTCGGTTTCCAGCGCATGCGCAGTGCATGCCTGAAACCGGCATTTTCGATGTCCCTACGGGTGGGTACACAGCGCGTACACACCCGTAGGGATCGGAATATCCGGCTCATTAGGTTCGCACCTGTCGGTATCCCAGGACCAACCTTTACAGGCCGTGGCAGGTCCAGAGGCGACCTGTTTTTGCTGTTTCCATTTCATCAGAGAGACTGTCACTGAGCTATGCCATCTGTAACCATCTGAAAGGGGAGCAGATCCTAGGAATTTCTCAGCCACCATGACAGTGTAAACAACTTCACTGACTGGAAAACTGCGGGGCTTTCCTCTCTTCGGGATGGAGAGGCGAGCCGGGTACAGGGTGAACAATCCTGTGTAGAAAGAACTGGAACGGGTCAGTGGTCAGATTGTTTGGGGTTGGAACAGGGAGGAATGAATTGTTGGGTTCCTTTTGGACAAGGTAAAATATAATGATGTGAGCAATCAGCGGACCAAGTGATAGACAAGGTCGACACTTAGCTTCAGTACAGATGACAGACTTCGAGTGATGGTTCAAAACGGTCTTTATTCACAGGCCTGGGGAGAACCTTCCAAGACCGCTCTTGGATCCGACTCCAACGGCAGCTTAGTAAATTACATTTTTATACATAATCTTATCAGTCTCATCCTGCCCTAGGGGCGGGTACAAATTTATCCATCATGGTGTCTAGTATTCCATTATATCCATTACTTCTACCGCGTGACATTTTTACGCTTTCTTCCCACATTCTGCAGTCAACCATGTTTTTGCTTAATTGACTTATCCCAACCCCTCTATCATCGTGGCCTTCTTTCTTATCTATTCGTGTAGTCTGAGAGTCACAATCTCTTCAAAGCACAGATTCTGACCTTGTGACCTGCTCATGTACTTCTGCAAAGCAAGCATAGTATAATTAGTTCAACTTGACTTCGATGTAAGCCATTTTGTCTTCTGGCCAGCCATGTTGTAGCTTCACAAACAAGCGAAGGCCACCTCAGGCCACATCGTCACTCAATCCTTATGTATGTTATCTTGTATGCGTGTTATCCTGCCTTGCTGAGTAGGTATCCTCCTTAATTTTCCCACGAGTCATACTCTGCAGCTGACTCTGCAGTTTAATTTCCCACCATCTTAGTCTTGTCTAATGAATACAGACCTGTCTACCGTTTAACTCAGGGCATGGATTAATTTGCCACCTCCACCCTGTACATTGATGCTACGTTATACATATTCTAACATTAACCTAAAGTATGATAATTTTGGTTACTGCAATCCTCCCTTTTGGCCCATTGGTCACCTTGACCCAATATGGCCAATATACTACAGTTTAAGATTGTTTGTTATGAGTTCCCGTCGCCCTGGTGGTACCAGCCCAGGGTGTCTAGTACTCCTATTTCCACAATCCTAAACACAGTTTTCATAATAATTCTTCTCATGCCCTACCCCTTGTTTGTTAGTGGTTAGCAACAGTTCTTCTTTCTCTTCTTCTTCACTCGTTTGGCTAGGGTTTTCATTCTGTCTGCGATATCTCCTGCAACAATCAATCAGAATGTATAATGATAGTAATAATTGAACTACCACTAGCACATGCGACATGATCCTGATCCATGGATGTATATTCACATTTAGTCCCCAGTTCCAGATCTTATTGTACCAAGGAGTTTCTGCTAAGGTTTTACTAATGTCTTTAAGTTCTTTTAAGTCTTCTTCTATTTTATGATAATGCTTTAAAATGTCCTTCGTTTCCTCCTGTAATTTCTTCCAAGCTTTTTCTTCCTCTAACTCGGGCTCTGGTATGACATAAGTTTCAATCATTCTATTAAGTTCCATATTATTGAGTGACCAGGTTTTCTCCTCTTGTGGTCTTGGTGGGTGTATATACTGGTGTCCTATCTGTGTAGGTATTTTTGGGTAGAAACAAAAGTTTGGCTGGGGAATGGGACAAGTCAGATCTTGATACTCATATTTCTGTTCAGCTGTGGTGACACAAAATGTCCCGTTGTTCTCTGGTGCTACCCTTGTTCGGTGTATCCCTCGTGGGTGTATCTCAAGGGTGCAATTGATGGTTTTTGTAAATCCGCACTCGGCTGTGTCTCCCTCGGTGGGGGGGTGCGTACACACCCATGTGCTTCCCTTGTGGTGGCACCCGTCCATTACCTTAAGGTTCCATTCTTCTGATTATTATCTTTACTCCTTTCCCAAATTGCCTTTGTGGGGACATCATAATATTTAACCCAACTCTCCCTTTGTACCTCCCCTATATTACCCACATCATATAGGGCCTGTCCTTCTTCAGGGAGTTGTGGGATGGCCAGTACAAAGCCAATTACCTTAGTCCATGGGGTCAGGCAATTGCCTGCCCTGTATATTTGTCCCATTTTACGCCCTTTGCATAGGCTTTTATTTGTGTCAATCCAAGGTTCCAGGTCCTTATTAGTAATCCAATCAGGGATCTGTCCACTATTTATTTGCTGCAGGTTATGCTGAGCATTTGACAATAGCCATGAACCATACATGGCACATACCAATTCCTTATGGGTTTGGTGTGATGCATTGCTGATCTGATCAATAATTGTATTCATTGTTTTTGCATGGGGAGCTACTATTTCTTCCACCCCCAACAACTGTTTTGCCGTTTGTCCTCCTGCCAGTGCCGTTTGCTGGTTATTTTCAGTGGCTTGTTTTAATAACTTCTTTATTTTTGCTTGTAGTTCTTCTACTCCTTCGTTTACTCCTTCTATGTCCAAACTATTAACTGTTGCTAACCCGGCTGCATACCCTGCTCCGACCATTTCCAATATTCCCCGTTTCTTACGTTTTTGTAAGATAGATTTTCCCTGTGGGCCCTCTAATTGTTTTACCCACAGGGAGTCCCATAATTGTCTTGTATGATTGTTACACATCGCAGGCATAGTAAAAGTACTCATATTGATAGCAAGTTTAATAACTCTATGTATCACACTAAAATACACCTCATGTTGTGTTTTTCTTATTACTAAACCCCCTCTAGCTCCTTTTTCCATTGACGGGCAAGTTAGTGGGGTTGTGGATGTGAGAGGTGGCGGGATGGTTGTTGTAGTTATCGGGGAGGGCGTCGTCGTTGTTGTACTTGTTATGTATTTCATACAGAAGGTGCCGTTTAAACACGCGCCCCAGTATCCGGGGGTCATCTTATTCGCACACTCCGGTGGTAGCCCGTATGATCCGTCCCTGTATCTGACCCTCCTACCACTCTCATTGTATGTACAGATTTTGTTACTACATACTGAAAATCCTGCTGGACAGCGCCTCTCTCCCTCTTTGTTCCCAACAGACTCGGGGTGTATACTTAACCATAAAATCCCGAGTTGCTTGCGCCTCCCACTAGACTCAGCGCTTATACTTAGCCATAAAATCCCGATGAGGGCGCAAACGATGCTCCACTTCATCTTCTGACAAGTTTATCGTTCCTGTAAAAATAGACAAAGGGGCCAGTTGTCACCAGCCGATTAGGATTATTCTATTCTTATTTGTTCTATCAGTTCAAGATGTTGTACAAATTGTTCGTTTCTTGGTCTGTGGCTCTGTTTCCAGATATACTTGAAGATACATATCACAACATACAATATTAACAACACACACAGCCCTAGTATTACTATATGTATAGCATCCTCCTTCCATTTTTTACACTTTCGAGCATACTCCTCACTCTCGTCAAAAGGCGCTATCTCTGGTCTGCTCATTAGTCTTGTTATATACCTTTAACTGAGTCCAGTGTTTCCACCTTCCTTTACCCGTTCCGAACTCATCTATACAAGCGCATGTGTCACTGTTCATTAATACTTCGTAAGGTCCTGACCATCTAGGTGCTAGCCCTGGTTTGGTTGATCTTTGTGTAACAGGACAGCCTCCCAAGCGGCCTTCCGGCCGTTTGAGACGGTCTTTAATCGTCCGGTATTTAACAATTCTACTAAGGTGTGTTGTGTATGTAACACAATATCCCCTGTCATTACTACAGGTTCACTCACTTTTACTGACCACCGTGCACAATCAATCGCGGCAACGCATCTTGGCATACCGGCTACTATTGGGGATCTTCGTGTTGAATAGTAGGCCACAGGTCTCATGTAATCCCCATGCTTTTGTGCTACCACTGCACTGTAATGTCCCCCATGATTGTGACAAAAGATATGATATGGCCTCCCCATATCGGGTAATCCTGAGGCTGGTGCGGCAGTCAGTGCTTGTTTTAATTTAGTAAAGGCTTCCGCCTGTAACTCTGTCCATTCAATGGGTTCCTCTGCAGCTTTCCCCCCTTTGGTCAGTTCATACAAGGGTGCAGCTAGTTGTGAGAACCCTTCAATAAAATTTCTGCTGTAATTAAATAGTCCCAGGACTTGTCGCACTCCCCTTACATTTAAAGGTTTGGGCATATCATTTATGGCCCATTTTCGATCCTCTGGCATGGCTCTCTTGCCCATGCTGATATTATAGCCCAGATAGGTTACCTCTGATTTCCCTACTTGAGCTTTGGTGGGGTTTACTTTAAATTCTGCATCCCGGAGTGCTTTCAGAATTTTGGACAAGGCTGTAACGTGCCCCTGAGTGTTTTTGGAAGCTATCAGTAAATCGTCAACATATTGCAACACCGTACTGCCGTCCTCCTCTAATTCTGCGTCCTCTAGGGCCTTGGCCATGTGTCGGTGGAATATAGCTGGACTATTATGGAACCCTTGGGGGACCCTAGTCCAAGTATATTGTTTCCCATCTAGTGTGAAGGCAAATTTCTCTTGCGATTCTTTGTCCAATGGTATGGACCAGAATCCGTTTGCAATATCCAGCACTGTAAAAATTTTGTGTTCTGGTTTTAGCCCATTAAAAATTGTAGCAGGGCTTGCTACTATCGGGTATTCCTTTGGGGTCACCTTATTCAGTGCTGTATAGTCAATTGTCAGTCGGTATGATGCATCTGGTTTCTTTACTGGCCATACCGGGGAATTCGTTTCGGATATAGTTTCTCGTAAGATTCCCTGTTTGGTTAATTCCAACACTATGTCCCGTACTGCTGCTTTGGCTTCATCCTTTAAAGGGTATTGTTTATGTGGGCGATGCATTGGTCCCGGTATTTTTACCGGGGGGGTTTGAACTAGTCCGCAATCTTGTTTATGCGTTGCCCACACCCCAATATACTTTCTGCATGGGATCGTCCATAGTCCCTTCTTATCCCATTCCAGGTCATAATCTTAATTGCTCCTACCCGATTTGTCTTGTCCTCCAGGGTCATTTGTTTATTTGCCTTATGACCTGGTGGCCAGATCACTTTATTCGCTTTCGGGTCGATTAAAGCTCCTACTTCTCGCAACAAATCTATCCCTAGGATTGTTCCTTCAGTATTTTCACACACCCACAAGTGTGTAGGTATTATTATACATCCGATTTCTAATAGAATTGCTTTGCTCTTATAAGCCTTAAGTCTTCTCCCACCTATTCCTGACACATTAATCGAAAGTTTAGTTCGGGGCAAGGGCAAATCTGTCAGTGAGATTGAGGCTCCTGTGTCTATCAACATTTTGCACTGCCGGCCCCCGATCAATGCGTTAACAAACATCCTTGGATCCTCCCCTCATTCTCCCCGAGGGCCGCTACCTTTCATTTATTATTCAACTTCTTCATCATATCCCTCATTTGCCTCATGGTGCATACATCACCATCTTCTCCATCCTCTGAGTCATACCCATGTCGCCTCTCATCTCGGGTATTTTTCCAGTTACTATACTCCCTGAGTTCCTTTTCTTCCCTATCCCTTCGTCGCTGTCTTTCCCTTTCTCTATCTCTGTCTCTATCCCTTTCCTCCTGTTCTTCTTTTTCTTCCCTTATCCATCTTTTAAAATCTTCCTTTGATGGCCCACCTCCTGCGGCCTGTCCTCTGCGGGGCCCCCCCCTCTGTTTCGGTCCCTGTCCTTCCTTTCCTCCTCCTTTATTCCAGCAAGCTGCCTTCTTATGTCCTGGCTTGTTACAATTGTGGCAAGTTGGTTTTGGACCCATCGCTGTTCGGACCTCCCCTTCCCTTTTCTGTTTGCATTCCTTAGCGAAATGTCCCTCTCCACCGCAAGCATAACAGCTTGCTATCCTTACAGCTTCCTCTTGTATCCCCACCTCTTCGGCGGCGGCTATCTTAGCCTTTTGCATATTATCCACCTCGGTTGCCCATCTAATTAACCCTTCATAAGTATCCATAGTAACAATTCCTAATCGTATGGCTGCCTGATGTGCGGGACCTAGTCCAGCTTTAAATGATTGTAAAAAACACTGATCATCCTTTGTGGGGTTGTTAATGCCTGAACATCCCATGAATCTTTCCCACTTCCATTTGCTATAGTTCACAGCAGATTCCCCCTTGTCTTGGGTTATATTAGTTATGGCTGCCCAGTTTACTGGAGCTTGTCCCATCACTCCCTCCACTGCAATTTTAAAGGTATCATAGTCATGTTGTGACTGGTCGTGTGTAATATTTAACGTCCGACACCATGTTCCGTCTTTAATGTTCTGACCCAATTGTTCCCAACAATCATCCGGAATTTTTGCTCGCACTAACTGATCCACATCTTTATTGTGCAGGTTGTGACTTATTCTTAATTCCCTCATTTTTTGCCAAAACGGGTAGTTATTTTCTCGTACCTGTAATTGGGGTAGTTTATCCACCAACATTTGTCTCTCTAATGGTTTGAAAGGTTGATACGTAGTTCGAATCACTTGGGGCCCCTCCGGAATTGCTGGTGGCTCACTGTCGGGAACCACGGGTGTTCCGGGGATTACTTCAGTTTTTATTGGGGCCGCTTTTACTTCGCGGTGTACCGGGTTATCGGGTGGTGGGAGTTTACCTTCCTCTGGCCACCCGACTGGCCCGGGTCGTTGCTCCACCCAGTCCCCTTCCTTATTGTAATTTGGTGCTTCCTTCTGCGACCCAGTCCAGTCTAAAGTATCTCTCCCTGGTAACTTCGGGTATAGGGGCGTACTACTAAGATCGACCACTGCTATTGGGGTTCCCTTTTCTCCTTCTCTAGGAGGGGTAGCTCTCTCTCTTCCCCTTTCCTCCCCCTCCCTTTGTTTCAGTTCTTTATATTGCTTCTGGTAGCATGCTAATATTACAATTCCCCCTTTTTCCTCCTTATCTTTGGTTTGTCCCTTCCACCAAGCTCTCTGTTTTTCTGCGCTGTCTTCGGGATCCCACCCCTTCTTTTTCATAATCTCTATAAGTTTCTGATTTTTATCCGCTACATAGCGAGTGATGGAGTCGGGGTCTCCCCAAGGGGACAGCCCCTCCTCCTTTATTTCTACATCCTTCTTAGGCATACTAAATAATTCCCGACTTACTGCTCAGTGGTTCTTATATTAGTTTATCATTCACCCACACAGACTTAGTTGCGCACACTCACTCGTCACGGGGTCACGATCCTGTGGTGTTATTAGTTCCCTACACCTACTTGATCCTGGCCGTCACGTGGGACTACGTCCTCTTAATTCGGGCTCAGGCTAGGTGTTTGAGATATTTCACCACCCTTGTCCGTGTCGATCACCCCGTGACTCTCAAGGATCCAATTTTACTTGGAGGATTTTGCCGCCTCCCCGACTTATCAGACCGCACCACTTCCTCGAGTCTGTTTTTTTTAAATTTTGGTCCTTTTAATCACAGCCTTACCAGATCTCACAGTACGTTCTGAGCTTTCTAATTTATGGGTGGTAATTTAAAACATACTCACCCTTCTTAGCTCGACGTTCCCGTGGACAGGTCAGAGTCTGTGATCCAGCCAACTACGCCAATTGATGTAAGCAATCAGTGGACCAAGTGATATACAAGGTCGACGCCTAGCTTCAGTACAGAATATACTTTCTACAGATAGTTAGACAATTGATGTAAGCAATCAGCGGACCAAGTGATATACAAGGTCGACACTTAGCTTCAGTACAGATGACAGACTTCGAGTGATGGTTCAAAACGGTCTTTATTCACAGGCCTGGGGAGAACCTTCCAAGACCGCTCTTGGATCCGACTCCAACGGCAGCTTAGTAAATTACATTTTTATACATAATCTTATCAGTCTCATCCTGCCCTAGGGGCGGGTACAAATTTATCCATCATGGTGTCTAGTATTCCATTATATCCATTACTTCTACCGCGTGACATTTTTACGCTTTCTTCCCACATTCTGCAGTCAACCATGTTTTTGCTTAATTGACTTATCCCAACCCCTCTATCATCATGGCCTTCTTTCTTATCTATTCGTGTAGTCTGAGAGTCACAATCTCTTCAAAGCACGGATTCTGACCTTGTGACCTGCTCATGTACTTCTGCAAAGCAAGCATAGTATAATTAGTTCAACTTGACTTCGATGTAAGCCATTTTGTCTTCTGGCCAGCCATGTTGTAGCTTCACAAACAAGCGAAGGCCACCTCAGGCCACATCGTCACTCAATCCTTATGTATGTTATCTTGTATGCGTGTTATCCTGCCTTGCTGAGTAGGTATCCTCCCTAATTTTCCCACGAGTCACACTCTGCAACTGACTCTGCAGTTTAATTTCCCACCATCTTAGTCTTGTCTAATGAATACAGACCTGTCTACCGTTTAACTCAGGGCATGGATTAATTTGCCACCTCCACCCTGTACATTGATGCTACGTTATACATATTCTAACATTAACCTAAAGTATGATATTAATTTTGGTTACTGCATATAAGTTTCATTTTTGTTACGCAAACATCGAGGATCCATGAGCGCGGATGAAATTATTCCTTTATTTCTAAGTTTAAGATGACGCCATGCAAGCAGGGCAAAATAAACAAACTTTCCAGAAAGGTGCAGAGCACTGGGCAATAAAGTAATTTTTGAGGCAGTGACAAGTTTGTAAAGGAGGGCTGTTAATCCATTCCATTGCCAGAACCCGTGGGCCCATGAGGACTTTGATGCAGGGACAAAAACAAAGTACTTTCCACAGAGCTGAAGAACTTGGGGAACGGAAACATTTAATGGATTTTTGAAGCAGAGTTGGGGAGAGACACTGACCTGCTGCTATTTATTTATTTCTCCATGGCAATGAGGATCCTCGGGTTCATGAACACTTCCAAAACGAAATTTGCGCTGTGCAGAGGTACAGACCAGAAGGGAAACAACCTTTTCAAAAAAACTGCACGAAACACATTTAAACCGAGGAGGTATTGAAAATACGTCTAAGCTGGAGTAGTTTGAAGGTGCGGGGCCTAAGCCAGGGCGAGAGCAGAGTCGGGAATATTTAAAGTAAAAGCGTTGAGGAGTGTGCTACAGCGCCACCAAAGGAGAAAATCCAATTGCAGACATTACCTACAATGGGTTATAACTTTGCTCTTTGCTACCGCCAGATAACCTCATCAGACCACCGCACCCCGCCCCCCCGCCCCAATAGGGGCGTGCCCCCAGTTCGAGACCCTCTTTGGTACAGTATTCTTTGAAAATCCTCCATTGAAATGCTAATTCCACAAGCACTTTTTAAGGAGATTTTTACATAGGGTCCCTGAGTATGTATTTTGAAGTGCTATCTGTAGGTGTATTGGTTTTGTAGAGCACTCTAATGTAGTACTTACAACAATGATATCCTGTGTCACTGTATTTTGTTACGTTATAAGTTGTTTACCAGACACTACTGTCATGGACTAGTAGCTGTGTGTTGCCTAGCTGCCAATCAGTACGTTAATAAAATGCCCATGACGACGGGCAACATAACTCTGGTTCCCAATCCCTCATGAAAAGAATCATCCCGGATATAGAAGATAGGAGCAGGAGTAGGCCATTCGGCCCCTCGAGCCTACTCCGCCATTCGATGAGATCATGGCTGATCATCCAAACTCAGTACCCTGTACCTGCCTTCTCCCCATATCCCTTGATACCTTTAGCTTTAAGAAATATATCTAACTCATTCTTGAATATATTTAATGACTTGGCCTCAACTACCTTCTGTGGTAGAGAATTCCACAGGTTCGCCACTCTCTGGGTGAAGAAATTCTTCCTCATTTCTGTCCTAAATGGTTTACCCCTTATCCTTAGATTATGACCCCTGGTTCTAGACTCTCCGACCATCGGGAACATTCTTCCTGCATCTAGTTTGTCCAGACCTGTCAGAATTTTATATGTTTCGATGAGATCCCCTCTCATTCTTCTATACTCCAGCGAGTATAAGCCCAATCGACCCAATCTCTCCTCATATGTCATTCCTGCCATCCCAGGTATCAGCCTTGTGAATCTTCGCTGAACTCCTTCCATGGCAAGGACATCCTTCCTCAGATAAGGCGACCAAAACTGCACACAATACTCAAGGTGTGGTCTCACCAAGGCCCTGTACAACTGCAACAGGACATCCCTGTTCCTATACTCAAACCCTTTCGCTATGAAGGCCAACATACCATTTGCCTTCTTCACCGCCTGCTGCACCTGCATGCTTACCTTCAGCGACTGGTGCACAAGGACACCCAGGTCTCGTTGCACTTCCCCTTCTCCCAATCTATTGCCATTCAGATAATAGTCTGCCTTTCTGTTTTTGACACCAAAGTGGATAACCTCGCATTTATCCACGTTATATTGCATCTGCCACGCTTCTGCCCACTCACCCAACCTGTCCAAATCATCCTGGAGTTTCTCAGTATCCTCCTCGCAGCACACACGCCCACCCAGCTTTGTGTCATCTGCAAACTTGGAGATATTACATTTAGTTCCCTTATCTAGATCATTAATGTATATTGTGAATAGCTGGGGTCCAAGGACCGATCCCTGCGGTACCCCACTAGTCACTGCTTGCCACTCGGAAAAAGACCCATTAATTCCTACTCTCTGCTTTCTGTCCGCCAACCAGTACTCTATCCAAGTCAATACCTTGCCCCCAATCACATGTGCCTTAACTTTACACGCTAATCTCTTATGCGGGACCTTATCGAAAGCCTTTTGAAAGTCCAAATACACCACATCTACTGGTTCTCCCTTATCTATTTTCCCAGTTACATCCTCAAAAAATTCCAGTAGATTAGTCAAGCACGATTTACCTTTTGTAAATCCATGTCGACTTTGTCCGATCCTGTCACTGTTTTTCAAGTGCTCAGCTATTACATCCTTTATAATGAACTCTAGCATTTTCCCCACTACCGATGTCAGGCTTACCGGTCTGTAATTCCCCGCTTTCTCTCTACCACCCTTTTTGAATAGTGGGGTAACATTAGCTACCCTCCAATCCATGGGTACAGTTCCAGATTCCATCGAATGTTGGAAGATGACCAGCAATGCCTCTACTATTTCTAGGGCCACTTCCTTAAGTACCCTAGGATGTAGATTATCAGGCCCTGGGGATTTATCCGCCTTCAATCCCGTCAATTTCCCTAACACCATTTCTCTGCAAATACTGATTTCTTTCGGTTCCTCCCTTTCATCAGACCGTATGTTCTCCAACATCTCTGGGAGGTTATTTGTGTCCTCCTTTGTGAAGACAGAACCAAAATATGCATTTAATTGGTCTGCCATTTCTTTGTTCCCCATTATAACTTCCCCCGCTTCTGACTGCAAGGGACCTACACTTGATTTCACTAATCTTTTTCTCTTCACGTATCTATAAAAACTCTTACAGTCAGTTTTTATGTTCCCTGCAAGCTTACTTTCATATTCTATTTTCCCCTTCTTAATTAATCCCTTTGTCCTCCTTTGTTGAATCCTAAACTGCTCCCAATCCTCAGGGTTACCGCTTTTTCTGGCCAATTTATATGCCCTCTCCTTGGATCTTATGCTATCCCTAATTTTCCTTGTTAGCCACAGTTGAGTCACCCTTTTTGTTTTATTCTTATGCCACACTGGGATGAACAAATTCTGTAGTTCATCCATGCAGTCTTTGAATGTTTGCCATTGCCTATCCACCGTCAACCCTTTGAGTGACATTCCCCAATCAATCCTACCCAATTCGCGCCTCATACCATCGTAGTTTCCTTTATTTAAATTCAGGACCCTAGTCTCTGATTCAACTACTTCACTCTCCATCCTAATGAAGAATTCTATCATATTATGATCACTCTGACCCAAGGGGCCTCGTACAACAAGATTGCTAATTAATCCTTTCTCGTTACATAATACCCAGTCTAAGATGGCCTGATCTCTGGTTGGTTCCTCAACATATTGTTCCAGAAAACCATCCCGTAAACATTCTAGGAATTCCTCCTCCACAGTATTTTTACTAATTTGGTTAGCCCAATTTATATGTAAATTAAAGTCACCCATGAGGACTGCTGTGCCCTTACTGCATGCTTCTCTAATTTCCCTTTTATTGCCATCCCCAACCTCCGTATTACTGTTTGGAGGTCTATATACCACTCCCACTAACGTTTTCTGCCCCTTGTTATTTCTCAGTTCTACCCATACAGATTCCGCATCATCAGAGCTAATATCCTTCCTTTCAATTGTGTTAATCCCCTCTTTAACCAGCAATGCTACCCCACCTCCCTTTCTTTTTTGCCTATCTTTCCTAAATATTGAATACCCCTGGATGTTGAGTTCCCAGCCTTGGCCACCCTGGAGCCATGTTTCTGTAATCCTAATCAAATCGTATTCATTTATCTCTATTTGCGCAGCTAATTCATCCACCTTGTTCCGAATGCTCCTTGCATTAAGACACAAAGCCTTCAGGCTTGTTTTTTTAACGCTCTCAGACCTATATGAATTATTATTTACTGTGACCATGTTTGATTTAAACCGTTGAGTTCTTTGCCTTCTACTTTTGTTTTTCTCCTTCCTGTCTTTTGCTTTTATCCTTGTTTCCCTTTCCTCTGTCTCCCTGCTCAGGTTCACAATCCCCTGCCACTTTAGTTTAAACCCTCCCCAACAGCACTAGCAAACACTCCCCCTAGGACATCGGTCCCGGCCCTGCCCAGATGCAGACCGTCCCGTTTGTACTGGTCCCACCTCCCCCAGAACCGGTTCCAATGTCCAAGGAATTTGAATCCCTCCCCCTTGCACCATTCCTCTAGCCAAGTATTCATTTGAAATATCCTCCTATTTCTACTCTGACTAGCACGTGGCACTGGTAGCAATCCTGAGATTACTACCTTTGAGGTCCTATTTTTTAATTTACCTCCTAACTCCCTATATTCTGCTTTTAGGACCTCATCCCGTTTTTTACCTATATCGTTGATGCCTATGTGCACCACGACAACTGGCTGTTCGCCCTCCCCCATATCAGAAATGTAACCTTTGCTTTGCAATGTGCAAGTTATATGCCATAACTTTACTAACGCATTCAACCGAAACAAGATACAGTAATGCCAAACAGGCATCCAACAACCAAACGGAAATAAAAGCAAAATTCTGCGGATGTTGGAAATCTGAAATAAAAACAGAAAATGCTGGAAATGTTTTGCTTGTATAGTTTTTTATTGTACTCGGGACCTGAGGTATTATGTAAAATCCAAAGAGGTCTTTCTCTACCCATCCCCACAGGCTACATTAGAAGGGGGTCCATTCTAGCACTAGCCACAGCTTTATTCTTTTTCTAAGGTGGCTCTGCAGATTAATAATTTACCTGTATGCTGTTTACTGCTTCTCCCATGTGAAGACTTGTGAGCATGCAGCTGATTGTTAGTTACCAGGACTGACTTGGCTAAAATTTGAAACTCTGACGAACTCCTATGACCCCATGAAAAAATGTTGATTACTTAATATTTTTTCTTTTACTTTAAATATTTTGTGAGTGCCAGCATTATTCATTTAAGTGAGCAATCAACATCTGGTGCATATTTGCACAAAATGTGATATATGCTAATACTGATACAGTTTGGGGGAAAAATTCAGTTGGTTTGCGCCTCCCGTTAGCGCCTTAAGAGGGCGTTAATGGGGCGCAAAGCAACTAGCGCCCGGGCGCGGCGATATCTACGCCTCTCGTGAAATTGACCAGACATTTTGCGGCGGCGCTAAACACTACTGCCACGATCTCCTGCGCCGGCAGATCGTGACGTCAGTCGAGTGCGCAGCGCCCCGGAGCGGATATTGAGTGGCGCCCCCTGCCTTACCGCCTGCCGCTAGCAAGGACAGGTTGAGGGGAGCGTTTTGCAGTCAGGAAGGGACTGGGGGAGCGCTATTTAAAGGCGAACGCTTCCTGCCTTTTTTTGTTGGTGACATTTTTGCACCACGCATTCTGAGAGAGAGAGAGAGAGACTTCTGGAGAGATTCAACGCTGTGTGAAGGAGTTTTGGGTACTGAGCAGCACTTTGCAGGTTCATTTTGATTTGCCCTTCCTTGCATCTATTTAGAAGAGACTGTGGGGGCTGCACTCTGAGCTCTTTCCCTGGTACTCTCCATTGTTCTTTCCAGCAGATTTGATGTACAGGTCTCTCCAGGCCGAGATTCAAGGCTGCAATGAACAGGGTGTGGATGGAGAGCAAAATCAACCCTCCCCTTTAAGAACTGGCCGGCACCATTGTGTCTGTGTTCCATTGCTGACTGACATCACATGAGCTTCGCCAGCGCTCTGAGGTAACGCCTCGCTCCTCGCCCTTTGCGCCTTAAGACAGGTGTGTAGCGCCTGATTTAGCGCTCCAATCACTTCCAGGGGCGATGAAAGCCAAGTTTGCAGTCGGAGGCGATAATTAGCGCCAGGCGCTAAACATTGCGCACAGCCGATAATTGCGCCCCAAACGGGGCGATACTGAATTTTTTCCCCGTCACTTTTAGTCTCCAATTCAGCAGAGATGACTATTTTCAAAAACAACAATGTACTTATTCTAAGTACTGATTCACTTGTTCCATACTTAGATTTATGTGCATATCCTAACCCTAATTAACATAATAGCTTTCATCCAATTCAATTGGATTTGAACTATAATTGCATTATAATATTCCGTGAGAGAGGCTTGTACTACAGTGCTGTTTGCTATTTTATCTGATGTCACTGACGAGGAATCACAGAGGAAATGAACTCAATCTGTTACCTTGGATCTCCAGAAACTGATTTATTTTCAATACCTTTTTGGAGTCCCAAGATTAGATTAAAAAAATAGATAAATAATGAGACTTGGGTTTGGGGAGCATAATATCAAAATTTGCAGACTGAACAAAAATAAGGAACATGGTTAGCTTTGAAGACGACTGGAAGTGACTTTAGTGGGAGGTAGAGGGCTGTATATTGGGCAAATAGATGCCAGATGAAATTTAATATAGCACTGAAGACAAAAATTTACCTCACATCTAACCTGTCTACAAATGTAAAGGGAATGTAAAACGACAACACACTTGTCTATCAGCCCACCTATTGGGTGTTGTAGCCTCCACTGATGCTCTCCTTCTGTTGGAACTTCATTAGTGTAAGACGTTCTGATTGTCTGACAATTTATAGAGTTCAGACCCGTGGAACAGACAACACAAAACCCAATGAATCTGTGAAACTTCTTTTACTTAAAAATCAGCGAGAGGTTACAAGTAAGTACCAAAATACAAACTGTTTACTTATTACAAGCAAGCATCTAAAATCATTTACTTTAAGCTCAGGTGATTATAAGCAACACCATGTACATACTAACACCATGATGTGGAGATGCCGGCGTTGGACTGGGGTGGACAAAAATGAGAAGTCGCACAACACCAGGTTATCGTCCAACAGATTTATTTAATTTTACAAGCTTTCGGAGCTGTCGCTCCTTCCTCAGGTAAGTTAGCAGTGAGAGAATCTCCCAGAATTCACAATTTAAACACAGACAAAATCTATTCAAATATTTCCCTACATCAAAGACACACTAAGAGCACAGCCAAGACAATGAGATGTGTCCCAGGGGGTCCAACGTGTCAAACCACCTGCTGGCTGCATATCCTGTCAATTTGTGTTGGTTTCTTGTGTTAGTCTTTTTAAAAAAAAACACCTGGGAAGACCGGCCATGATGTCAAGTCACGTTCTGTATCGTGACATGAACCCGATATCGCGATTGAGGCCATCCTCATGAGTGCGGAACTTGGCTATCAGTTTCTGCTCTATGATTTTGCGCTGTCGTGTATCCCGAAGGCCGCCTTGGAGGACGCTTACCCGCAGATCCGAGGCTGAATGCCCCTGGCTGCTGAAGTGTTCCCCGACTGGGAGGCAACCCTCCTGCCTGGCGATTGTTGCGCGGTGTCCGTTCATACGTTGTCTCAGTGTCTGCATGGTCTCGCCGATGTACCATGCTCTGGAGCATCCTTTACTGCAACGTATCAGGTAGACAACGTTGGCCGAGTCACATGAGTATGTACTGTGTATTTGGTGGGTAGTGTCCTCACGTGTGATGATGGTATCTGTGTCCATGATTTGGCATGTCTTGCAGAGGTTGCCGTGGCAGGGTTGTGTGGTGTCTTGGTTGCTGTTCTCCTGAAAGATGGGTAATCTGCTGCGAACGATGGTACTTTTGAGGTTAGGCGGCTGCTTGAAGGCGAGTAGTGGAGGCGTGGGGATGGCCTTAGCAAGGTGTTCGTCGTCATCGATGACATGTTGAAGGCTGCGAAGAACATGGCGTAGTTTTTCCGCCAGTGAGAGGTCAATTCAACGATGACTAGACGTATGACTTTAACTGGCAACTGACCAGGTCGCCTTCGACTGCAGCCATGAATGTCCGTCTACAATATCCCTTATACCCCAAAACTTGGCAACTCGCCCACAACATTTGTGTCCCAAACTGTGATATTAACATTGTTTCTCTCTCTCTCTCTCTCCTTCTATCTGTTTTGACGCTTAGTTAACCAAGGCCAGACATTCAAGGGTTGGAGAGAGTCGTTGTTTTCACACTTGCAGGTTGTTGACTCGTGGTTCTCACAGAATTTTCAAGATCTTATCTTTTGAAGGAAAAATACCAGCGTTTTAGCCAAGCAGTCTCTTGCCCTCAAAGCTTGTTGGTACATTTGGTCACTTTTAGATTCAGTCAAGTTTACCGTAGACAGGCTTACATTAGCTACCAGTGAAAGCTCAAGTTGTGGAGCAGGTGATAACGAGTGAGCCAAAAGCAACCACATCAGTTTCTTGCACCTGAGCAATGTTAATCCATGATAGATACACCACAAGCTAGAAATGACTGTTGGTGATGTTAGCAAACAAACACTCAACACTTTCTTGTGACATTCCCCTGTCCAAATCTTAGCAGACAAACTAACTTGTTTGAAATGAATGGGTTAATGTTTCTTGCTAAAATAGCGGGCAGAGGAATGCCAGGCAACCACGTTAATCATTCGTTTGCTAATTTCACAAATAGTAATTTCTAGGCTCATATCTCTCCCAATGTTCCCTCTAATTTTTTTTTGCACTGAGCGGGCCACAAACTCCTTTGAGTGCAACCTTTTCATCCGTGAGCAAATTTTGAAACAACAACAACAACTTTTACAACAACAACTTTTACAACAGCAACCACTTAAAAGCCTATACTGTATACAGTAATGCCATATTCCCACCCCACCATTTCAAATCATGAGACAATCAGACAAGATTCTATACAAGTTTAACATAACTTCTCTGCTTTTGAATTCAATTCCTCTAGAAATGAGCCCCAGTGTTTTATTTGTACTTTTATGGCTTTTTTAACCTGCATTGCTACTTTTAATGATTTGTGAATCTATACCCCTGGATCCCTTTGCACCTCTACTCCATTTAGACTCTTATTTTCCAAGGAGTACCAAAATGCACCACCTCACACTTATCTATATTGAAATTCATTCCTGGAATGGCGGGACTGTCGTATGAGAAGAGATTGAGTAAACTAGGCCTGTATTCTCTTGAATTCAGAAGAATGAGAGGGGATCTCATTGAAGCATACAAAATTATTACAGGGCTTGATAGGGTGGATGCTGGGAGAATGTTTCCCTTGGCTGGGGAGTCCAGAACCAGGGGCCACAGCCTCAGGATAAAGGGTAGGCCATTCAGGACTGAGATGAGAAGAAATTTCTTCACACAGAGGGTGGTGAATCTTTGGAATTCTCTACCCCAGAGGGTTGTGGAGGCTCAGTCATTGGGTATATTCAAAACAGAAGTCGATAGATTTCTGACTAGTAGGGGCATCAAGGGATATGGCGATAGGGCCGGTGAATGGAATTGAGGCAGAAGATCAGCCATGATCTCATTGAATGGCGGAGCAGGCTCGAAGGGCCGAATGGCCTATTCCTGTTCCTATTTCTTATGTTCTTATGTTCATTTGTCATTTACCTGCCCATTCTGCAGGTTTGTTTACGGTAGAATTAATTAAAAGCTTTTAATTCGTCATGTACAAACTCTATTCAATAAAAAATTACTTGTCAGAATTGACTGGGGTATAAAAGAACTGCATAATAATGTATTAACACTTCAGAAACGTCACTCAGTTACACGGTTATGCATCGACAAACAATCCAAAAGCCCAAGGTGAGCCCAAAAATGTGCGAGTTAGGTTGATTTGGCTATGATAAATTGACCCTTAGTGTTAGGGGGGGATTAAATATGTGGGGTTACGGGGATAGGATGGGATATGTTAGGGGGAATTAAATACGTGGGGTTACGGGGATAGGGTGGGATATGTGTCGGTGCAGGCTCGATGGGGATTCTGTGTGAGGGGGCAGGGACAGGGTGCTGGATTTGGATGATCAACCATGATCGTATTGAATGGTGGAGCAGGCTCGACGGGCCGAATGGCCTACTCCTGCTCCTAGTTTCTATGTTTCTATGTTTCTATGAAAGAGGCATATCTATTTGTGCAATTAGTATTAATTTTAAAGTTTTCAACGTATTAGCCTATCCCTCATGTCACTATAGCAATGGCAGCAGGAGCAGCGGCTTTCCTATGGCGCTGACGTGCTGTATGTCCACATAAGTAATTAGAATATTAATCACAATGCAACCGGACAACCAACCAGTATAAAGTGCTGCAGTTCTTTAGTTCACAGTATTAAAAAGAATTGAACAAAAACAGGTATCCGTATTTCCAACTTCAATCACTTCCATTAATAAATGTTGTTTTCTTGAACCAGCACACTCCCCATGTAACATGTCAGAAATGCAGCACTTATTCACAAGTGCAGAAAAACACATACACAATTTGCGTCACCGAATTAAAAACAAAAAGCAGGAAAAGCTATGATTTAACAGAAATAAACATTCATCTTACTTCCTGGACAGGAGAACCAATCAGACTGACTTGGAAATGTTTACTAATATGTTGACGTAAAGATGTTAATTTACGAATTTCGCTTCTAATGTTTTTCTCTCATTCTCCACAATATTAATCCCTGCTCCCCACGAAAAGTGTTGAATTATTTTAGGTACTTCCCAATTAAATAGTGGGAAACAAACTTCATTGTACTGTACTCTCAATTTTCAATCTCCTATTTCAAACATTTATACCAAATCAAAATTGTACATTATCAGTTTAATCAAAGTATTTCCTGTGTCTTTCTCAATAAACAAATAGTAGTTTCTTCTAAAGTAGCTTCCTGCAATATTTATGCAGCATTACATAACTCTCCACTAAATGTTTGAGAGGAAATCTCTTTGTTCATTATTCCTGGGACTTGTTTGGAATATTGAACGACAGACAAAATAAAATGGTTTGTGTTTTTCCCCTTTTGTTGGTTCTCTTCTTAAATGTCTTAATGATACTTTTTATTGACTTTTTAAAAAATAATATGTAACTCCTACAAATCCTCCCTGCCCTCTCCCTCAACAGCATGGATGCATGTTTGTGTAAAGCTACTCACTTCAGTCGATCATTGAAAATCAAATATTGAGAAATTTCAATTAAAAAATGTTTTAAGCATTTCAGAGCCTCTTTAAAAGCGTTTGGACTTCAAGACCTGGTTGAAACTTGTTTAGATGAGGGGAAAATTGATTTTTGTTTCTGTTTCTTCCAAAATCATATTTGAAACTTTGGGGGGGGGGGGGGGGGGTGGAAAGTGTTTTTAACTCTCACTTTTTGTGAAAAGTTCATTAAAAATCTTAAATTCTTTCAAGTCTTGTTGCAGCTTTGACAGAAATTGCTCCAAGTTTCTCTTTTCCTCTTCAGCGCTGTCGTAAATATACAACAAAAAATAATAAAATAAACTCTAATTCCAAACGGAGCTCAAATAAGAAAGTGAATAAAGTGGTTAAACTTCCTATGAAGGCGATGAGGTTATCTATCCCCAGCCTTGACGATGAGTTAGGATCAGTTTTGGAGAAGTTATTTCCTCTTTTTCTGCTGTCGTTCCCTCCGTCTCTCAGAGACTCTGAGGTACAAACAGGGTCACAAACTTTTTCCCCTCTCATAACATGATTTTAATAACCTTGATAGACTTTCAGAAAGGGGACAACACCTGGCAAAATTTAACTGGAACTTACTGCAGGACATTCAACATCACTTTCCCATATTTTTTTCCGGCTTTAAAGAATTTATTGAAATTTTAAAAAAAATTCCAATTTTTGTTTCACCGGAGGCCTAAAACTTGTTTGCTTTGGTTTCCTTCCAGCGGCCATTGTACATGTGCTGTGCCTGCACCTGTGTTGTTCCAAAGTGTGGCCACCGCTCAGTCCCCGGGAATGGACTACAGGCGTCTGGACCCTCACCCATCTCTGTCCCTCTCTGTCCATCTCTCTCTCCCTCCATCTCCCCCTCTCACTCTCACTCTCCCTCCATCTCCCACTCTCACTCTCACTACCCCCCTCCGATTCCCTCTCTCTCCGCTGTCTCCCCCAGTCTCTCTCTCTCTCTCTCTCTCCCCAGTTTTTTTTTCTCTCTCTCTCCCCAGTCTCTCTCTCTCTCTCCCCAGTCTCTCTCTCTCTCTCTCTCTCTCTCCCCAGATCCCCTCTTTCTCTATCTATCTCTCTCTCCCCAGTCCCTCTCTATCTCTCTCTCTCTCTCTCTCTCCCCAGATCCTCTCTCTTTCTCTCTCTCTCTCTCTCTCTCTCTTTACCCCCCCACCCCACCCCTCCAATTCCCTCTCCCCTTTTGATCCTCGATCTCCCTCCCCACCCCCCCCCCACACACTGGCCACCAACGGATCCCCTGACCTCTGCATGGAGCCAACGGAAGCGTAGCCCAGCTGGATACTACACATGCGTGGCTCCGGTATACAGCAAGCCGGCGCTGAAGGCTGAAAGGTGAATAATCACAGCGTGGGGGATTCTCCCGCTGTCCAGCTGGAAGGCCAAAGTTCAAGGGAGAAAACCAAACCCCTTCCGGTGTTACACAGCAACCCAGGAGTCGTTCGGCCCGATTGCCTGCCTCTCTTCCGTGGCCATGTTCGCGCCCGGGTGGCCCTGGAGATGGGGCACGCGGTGTCTGCCGGCACGCTTGAGTTTTTCCGCGACCGGTGGGCGCCGCGGGGACTGGAGTGCATCGTCACCCCGGACTTCCAAATTTTAATTTGATTTATTACGTTTTATTTAAAGTTTTAATTGATTTACAGTGATTTGGTTCTGTCCAACCAAAAAGAGTTACACAGCAACCCATCAACCATCGGAGCACACACTTCATGAGCTGCAATTGTGATTGGCTCGGAGGTCGCAAGACTCGCAAACGAGTCTGTCTGGATTCCCGGGGCCATTGTGTATTGGGCCCCTCCCCCTCCCCAGCTACTCTCCAGCTCTCTGCGCAGCATTTCAAATCAACTGCGCAGGATCAGTGCACACGCGTGCACCTTCAAGGGAACAGTGATCGCTACATTATTCCCCCATGTCATTTTAATTAAATTAAATGCATTGTTAAAGGAAAAACTCTTATTAGTGTAAGCTTAAACATTTATAGCTTAAAAAGACAATTACCAAGTATCTTGAAAAATCTATATTAAAAATCTTGGTAGAAGCTTTCCTTGATGCGCAATGTGTAATAAAATCATAAGCCATTGATAAAGAATGGGTCTCATTGCACAGCGCACAGATGAAATCTTCCCCAGTTGTACGATTATACTGATTGCAACTATATGAGCCACATTATACCATGGACCAATCAGATCCCAACTTTTGTTCACGCTAACCATGTATCAACATGAACCTATCACACTATTGGAGAAAAAATTTCCAGCAGTTTCCAGCTGCTGTGACGGTTCTCTTACTGTTCCATTAATCTTCCATCCCAGGCATTTTACCCACTCTGACCAGTTTCTGCTTCTTCCCAGACATCTTCCCCAATTGCTCCAGCTCTGCTCCATTCCCTTTCTCATTTCCAGACCAACTCCATGCATCATGTCCACTCCTTCTGTTGCACTTAGGCACTCTCCAATTGTTCCAATTTCACTCCTACCTCCCAAGCCTACCATTCGTATTCTTCTCTGCTGTGCTGCCTCTCCCCACCCCACGTGCAGCCGCTTTCTTTTCTGCTCAGCCTGTTCCCAATTGCAGCAACCAGACCCCCACACCCTGCCTGACTCAATCTTGAGTGCAGCACTTTACATCCCCCTCCTCATCACAACATCAGCATTAGTGGAGCCAGCCTCTCGGTTCCACTCGATTCTGAAAATAGGTAGAGTAAACACTGGGTGCCCTGTGAATGCTATGTTTATTATGTCATTGACGTGCCTAGGTTTATTTAGGGTACTTAGGATGTAATTTTTGAAATTGCAATTTATAATATTTAGTGAGTTTATAGTTAATTTTGATATTGGAATAGTTCATTTATTCAATATCTTTTAATCTAAGTAAATTGATATTGCCCAAGGTTGCCCATTTGATTCATGCTAACCATGTTAAATTGTCATTACGCGAGAGGCTTCTATGGATAATTCCTCTGCTCCTGACTCAACTATTACTGTGCAGCCAATCAGCCAAAATTAATTGGTGTGTTGTCAATCAGACAACATTTTCATAGTTAAACTTTATAGAGTTCAAGCTCACCTTAATACTTACCATTCAAATATATTCCTACTGGCATCAAAGAATTCATAATTTCCTGGAAAACTTGAATAAAGATTGCCAGTGCTTAAATGGCATATCAAGTAATCTCCGAGAAATATTAATTATAAGCTCAGTTGCAGAATTAGACACAACGGGGTGGAAATTCATTTGGGCCTGAAACGGGCCCCTAAACAAGCAACGCACTACTAGACGCGCACCAGAGGCCTCTGTCTTTCGGATGAGACGTTAAACCGAGACCCCGTCTGCTCTCTCAGGTGGACGTAAAAGATCCCATGGCACTATTTTGAAGAAGAGCAGGGGAGCTACCCCAGTGTCCTGACCAATATTTATCCCTCAATCAACACAACAAAAACAGATTATCTGGTGAGTAACACATTGCTGTTTGTGGGAGCTTGCTGTGCGCAAACTGGCTGCCACGTTTCCTACAGTACAACAGTGACTACATTTAAAAAGTACTTAATTGGCTATAAAGTGCTTTGGGACGTTCTGAGGTCGTGAAAGACGCTATATAAATGCAAGTCTTTCTTTCTTCTCATTTTAATGAAGAGGCGAGCTGCCAGCGCTTGTCACCCCTCCAGAGTCAGCTTGCCCAATGTTGAAGATCTATTTTGGGCCTCCTGCCTCGCTGGCAGCAGCCCTCGGGCAAGCCCTGGAAGTGTAGGTGGAGGAAAATGCAAAGGGGGAGTCGAGCGTGGGCCAGCAACGACCACAGTAGTATTGAGCAGTCCTGCTCCTCCTGGCTCCACAGGAGGGGAATGAAACAAGCGTGTTCTCTACCATTTCTTCAGCGATCTCTTTGAACACTATTAAAAACTAGTCGGAGCCCGCATGGTGCACGCTTTGCCGAGTTTTACCACAAATTTTGCAGAAGAAGGAGCCCTGAGATAGGCACAGTGCCCTTCTTTGCATATTTAAATTGGTCCAGTGCTGATTTCAGGTGGTCCCCCCATCACAGCGATGACCAATATGGCAGCACCCAAGCGGGTGAATGTCATACCAATCTCTCCCCCAACCTTTCTCAATTTGAAACAAAAATTGATACGAGAGGATAAAAAAATCTGCATTCCATGAATATTATTGTATAAAGAATGTAACTTTGTTTCATTGTATTCTGATTACTGTAAATTAGTGAATGTTAAGGTTATACTTTCCAGTGTTCTGCACAATAGATAATTGTGACTATTTTAAAAACTGAAATGATATTTCCGTGCCTGATAAAAGTAGCTTTTTCCTACTTGGTTGATATTTTGCTTTTGGATTAATGTTGGTTCGTAATAGAATTATAATAATACATACCTTTAGTTCCCAATGCACTTTTTGCCGACTGTACTGGGTATTTAGGCAATGCAGTTTAGTTTCCTTTATTTGTGGGATAAAAACAGCACCTTGCAGTTACCCATTGAGTATACTCTATTTGTATTGCTGCTGAATGGTATCATTTATTTATTTTGTCAATTAAATCTCTGAAATGCATCCTTTCCTACTATCCTGTCTTTCCTCTGCCTTATATAGAATTACATAGAAAATAATACACACAACTGCTGTTTGGCCCAACCAGCACATGTTGCTGCTTATCCTCCACAAGGAGACATCCTAATCCCATGTGTCTTACCCTTTTCCATATCCTTTTATCCCCCTTTCCTTCCACCAACTGTTCAACCTATTCTTAAATGTTGACATGGGCCAAGATTTTCCCTACCTCGGGCGATGTTGGTGGCGGGTCGCGGCCCCACTGCTGGCTCCATCAGATCTGGAAAATGAATTTACGTTGATGGGGCTTGTTAAGCCCACCCAGCGTGTTTCCCGGCCCAATTAGAGGAAGCGGGTCTGGTGACGTCATTGATGACGAGTCATCAGCCGGCTTCCTTAAAGGGACCATGGTCACATTCCCTGACAATCACTGCACAGAGGCAGAGGGCTGCACACAGGTTCTTCCATGACTCCCTCCATATGCTTACGGAGGGAGTCAGAGTACACAGGGAGGTCCTCTTCCCTTCCCATGGGCGGAAGACACCTCCCTAGGAGACCACAACAGCCTGGTTACACATTACACAGGAGGGCACAAGCAGGGATGTGAGCAGGAGAACCTGGGTGCAGTGCCGCAAACGTTTCAATGATCTCAGTAGATCACGAAACGTTAGTACAAAGCCACACTCAACCTCATCCTGCTGTGTCTCTCATCACATCCCCATCACTCTGCCTTCCCTACCCTACTCCTGCACATCCTTATTCACACCAACTTACCTTGCACCTCCACCCATCCATCTCTCTCTATCGACATTAACACATCCCCATCTCACTAGCCACCCCTCACACTCACCCTCATCCTAGTGCAATCATAGCAACTAACAACACACAAGGGTAGCCACTTGGATGTTTTATCCAATGTTTATGTAAAGTTCCTATTAATATGCTGTCGAACATTGAAATCTTTATTTTCAACACTTTCCGGTCTTGGACAGATTTGTGTGCACCTTTGGAAGTGGCTTGGTGAGTTGTAGTGAATGGTGAGACATAACGGTACCCCCCGCAATGGTGATGAACATAAGAACATAAGAACTAGGAGCAGGAGTAGGCCATTTGGCCCTTCGAGCCTGCTCCGCCATTCAACAAGATCATGGCTGATCTTCTAACTGAACTCCACCTTCCAGCACTATCCCAATATCCTTTAGTTCCTGAAAATTTATCGACCTCTATCTTGAATATACTCAACGACTGAGCATCCACAGCTCTCTGGGGTAGAGAATTCCAACGATTCACAACCCTTTGAGTGAAGACATTTCTCCTCATCTCAGTCCTAAATAACCTATCCCTTATTCTGAGACTGTGACCCCGTGTTCTAGAGCCAGGGGAAACATTTTCTCAGCATTAACCCTGCCACGCCCCTTAAGAATTTTATATGTTTCAATTAGATCAGCTCTCATTCTTCTAAACTCTAGGGAATATAAGCCTAGTCTACTCAATCCCCTCGTCCCTGGAACCAGTCTAGTGAACCTTCGTTGCACTCCCTCTAAGGCAAGTATGTCTTTCCTTCGGTAAGGAGACCAGAACTGTACACAGTACTCCAGGTATGGCCTCACCAATGCCCTGTATAATTGTAGTAAGACTTCTTTACTCTTATACTCTAATCCCTTTGTAACAAAAACTAACATATCATTTGCATTCTTAATTGCTTGCTGTACCTGCATGTTAACTTTTTGTGATTCATGTGCAATGGTCACCCAGGTCCCTCTGAATGCAACCATTTCCCAGTCTCTCACCATTCAAAAAATATTCTGCTTTTTTGTTTTTCCTACCAAAGTGGATAAATTCACACTTCCCCACATTGTATTCCATTTGCCATGTTCTTGCCCACTCAGTCAACCTGTCTAGATCTCTCTGCAGCCTCTTTGCGTCCTCCTCACAGCTTACTTTCCCACCAAACTTTGTATCATCAGCAAACTTGGATACGTTACACTCCGTCCCTTCATCTAAGTCATTGAGATAGATTGTAAATAGCTGAGGCCCAAGCACTGATCCTTGTCGTACCCCGCTAGTTACAGCCTGCCAACCCGAAAAAGTCCCATTTATTTCTACTCTCTGTTTCCTGTCCATTAACCAATCCTCAATCCATGCTAATATATTACCCCCAATCGCATGAGTCATAATTTTGTGTAATAACCTCTTGTGTGGCACCTTATCGAATGCTTTTTGAAAATCCAACTGCACGACATCCATTGGTTCCCCCTTATCCATCCTACTAGTTACATCTTCAAAAAACTCTAACAGATTTGTCAAACACGATTTCTCTTTCATAAAACCATGTTGACTCTGCCTAAGTGCCCTGTTACCACGTTCCTAATAATAGATTCTTACTACCAAAGAACCAAAGGCGACGTTAAAAAAAACTTTTTTACGCAGCGAGTGGTTAAAATCTGGAATGCACTGCCTGAAAGGATGGTGGAGGCAGACTCAATCACAGCTTTCAAAAGGAAGTTGGATAAGTATTTCAAGGAAAGAAACTTGCAGGGCTACGGGGAAAGGGTGGGGGAGTGGGACTAGCTGAAGTGCTCTTGCAGAGAGCCGGCACGGGCTCGACAGGCTGAATGGCCTTCTTCCATGCTGTAACCTTTCTATGATTCTACTGATGTCAGGCTAACTGGATATAGTTTCCTGTTTTTTCTTTTCCTCCTTTCTTAAATAGCGGGGTTATGTTTGCTACCTTCCAATCCTTGGGGACTGTTCTAGAATCTAGGGAATACTGGAAGATTAATACCAGTGCATCCACTATCTCTGCAGCTACCTCTTTTAAAACCCTAGGATGCAGGTCGTCAGGTCCAGGGGATTTGTCCCCACTTAGTCCCATTAATTTCTCCAGTACTATGTCTTTACTTATACTGATTTCTTTAAGTTCCTCATTCTCTCTAGACCCTTGGTTCCCCATTATTTCCGGAATGTTTTTTGTGCCTTCCACCTTGAAGACTGATACAAAGTATTTGTTTAATGGCCCAGAAATTAAAGACTGAGTGTTGACGCGGGGGTAAGGCTTCCCCGCGATCTCTCACTCCGCGTTGGCTTTTTCAGATCCAGCTCGCATGAACTTGATGTTCTAGACATCAGCTGGGCAGTGCTTGCGTATCCCACCGGCGTAGTGAATTCGTGCGAGCTGTGGGATCACGTGACTCAGTTAGAGCCAATGGCAGCACACCATCTTCCATTCATAAGTTTCACATAAGTGCTGTGAAAGCTATGAATCTTACACACCCCCAAAATAACAGCTAAACCTCAATTAAATTAAAAAAAAAAAACCATCACATTAATAAAATAAGTATAATTAAATAAATTAACCATTTTAAATAAAAAATTAAATTTTTGAAAAAATTTAAAATCTTTTAAAAAGTTATAAAAATAAACTTACCTGTCTTTAAAGTCTCTAAAAAAGATATACCTGTTAAAAAAAATTCAAAATAATACTTAATTCACTACTTACCTTGTTAAAAGTGGGTCTTACTCCTCCTTTTTTCATTTCTAAAATCTTCCGTCCGTACCTGCGCGTCCAAAGCACTAAGTGCACAGCGTGCGCGCAGCCTGTAGCGCGCACGCGGTGCACCGAGGAACCGCCCCCTTTTCCAAAAACCAAGTGCCGGTTTTCAGCGCATGCGCAGTGCATGCAGAAAACCGGCAATTGGTGACAGAATACGCGAGAGTACACAGTGCGTACTCTCGCGTCGCGGGACTAATTTTTGGGCCAATGTCTCTGCCATTTCCTTATTGCCCATAATAATTTCCCCTGTCCCTGCCTCTAATGGGCCCACGTTTACTTTCACTAATCTCTTCCTATTTACATACCTATAGAAATGTTTACAATCTGTTTTTTTGTCTCATGCTAATTTACTCTCATGCTTTTTTCTCTTTCCTTATCAATTTCTTGGTCTTCCTTTGCTGAATTCTAAAATCCTCCCAATCCTCAGGCTTACTATTCTTTTTGGCAACATTTTTAGCCTCTTTGATCTAATACTATCTTTAACTTCTCTTGTTAGCCACGGTTGGATCACTTTTCCTGTGGGGATTTTGTGCCTTAAAGGAATGTAGATTTGTTGTAAATTATGTATTAATTTTTTAAATGCTAGCCATTACTTGTCTACCGTCATATCTTTTAATGTAGTTTCCCAATCTACCTTAGCCAATTCGCCCCTCATATCTATATAGTTTGCTTTGTTTAGATTTAAGATCCTAGTTTTGGACTTAACTAAATCACTTTCAAACTCAATATAAAATTCTACAATATTATGGTCACTCTTCCCGAAAGGCCTATTTACTACAAGGTTGTTAATTAACCCTTTCTCATTGCACAGTACTAGATCTAAAATAGCCTGTTCCCTAGTTGTTTCCTCAACATACTGATCCAGAAACCTATCTTGTATACATTCCATGAACTTGTCCCCCACACTATTACTGCAAATTTGGTTTGCCCAGTCTATATGTAGATTAAAGTCCACCATGATTACCATATTACCCTTGTTACATGCGCCTCTAATTTCCAAATTTATATTCTGCCCTAAATTACAACTACTGTTTGGGTCCTATAAACAACTCCCACCAATGTTTTCTGCCCCTTGTTTCTTAGCTCCACCCAAACTGATTCTACTTCTTGATTTTCTGAGCTAAGATCCTTTGGGGGAAAAATTCAGTATCGCCCCGTTTGGGGCGCAATTATCGGCCGGGCGCAAAGATTAGCGCCTGGCGCTAATTATCGCCTCCGACTGCAAACTTGACTTTTATCGCCCCTGGAGGTGATTGGAGCGCTAAATCAGACGCTACACACCTGTCTTAAGGCGCAAAGGCCGAGGAGCGAGGCACTAACTCAGAGCGCTAGCGAAGCTCGTGATGTCAGTCAGCAATGGAACACAGACACAATGGTGCCACGGGCCAGTTCTTAAAGGGGAGGGTTGACCTTGCTTTCCATCCACATCCTGCTCATTGCCGCCTTGAATCTCGGCCTAAAGAGACCTGTACATCAAATCTGCTGGAAAGAACAATGGAGAGGCCCAGGGAAAGAGCTCAGAGTGCAACCCCCACAGTCTCTTCTAAATCAATACAAGGAAGGGCAAATCAAAATGAACCTGCAAAGTGCTGCTCAGTACCCAAAACTCCTTCACACAGCATTGAATCTCTCCAGAAGTCTCTCTCTCTCTCTCTCTCTCTCTCTCTCTCTCTCTCTCAATGCGTGGTTCAAAAATGTCGCCAACAAAAAAAGGCAGGAAGCAGTCGCCTTTAAATAGCGCTCCCCCAGTCCCTTCCTGACTGCAAACTGCTCCCCTCAACCTGTTGTTGCTAGCGGCAGGCGGTAAGGCAGGGGGCGCCACTCAATATCTGCTCTGGGGCGCTACCGGGGCGTTGCGCACTCGACTGACGTCACGATCTGCCGGCGCAGGAGACCGTGGCGGTAGTGTTTAGTGCCGCCGCAAAATGTCTAGTTAATTTCGCGAGCGGCGCAAACATCGCCGCGCCCGGGCGCTAGTTGCTTTGTGCCCCATTAGCGCCCTCTTAAGGCGCTAACGGGAGGCGCAACCAACTGAATTTTTCCCCCTTTCTCTCTACTGTCTTTATCCCACCCTTAATTATCAGGGCTACCTCTCCTCCTTTTCCATTTTGCCAATCTCTTCTAAAAGTTAAGAATCCTGCAATATTTAGTTCCCAACCTTGGTCACTTAGCAACCACGTCATTGTAATGGCTATTAGATGAAACCTATTAATTTCTATCTGCGCTATTAATTCATCTATTTTGTTGCGAATGCTTCGCACATTCAGATATATTGCCTTTAGCTTTGAATTTTTTCTATTTTTCCCTGATGTCACCTAAGTCACTGATGCCCTATTACCTTTGTTACTCTATCCCTTCCTGGCCCACACTGATAATTTTTACCCAAAACTCTGCTCTGCTCTAGAGCCTTGACATTTCTCTTGCTGCTTTTAAATTTACTCTTTCCTGAATCCTCCCAGTCTCCCTTTATTAGTTTAAAGCCCTGTCTTCTGCCCTAGTTATTCGATTCGCCAGGACACTGGTTCCAGCCCGGTAGAGCCCGTCCCAACAGAACAGCTCCCTCTTTCCCCAGTACTGGTGCCAGTGCCCCATGAAGTGAAAACCCTGCCTCCCACACCACTCTTTCAGCCACGTATTTAACCTTCTTATCTGCTTATCCCTATGCCAATTGGCATGTGGTGCAGGTAACAATCCAGAGATTATTACCTTCTGAGGTTTTGCTTTTTAATTTGGACCCCAACTCCTCAAATTCTCAGCAGAACCTCATTCCTAATTCTACCTATTTTGTTGGTTCCTACATGAACCATGACAACTGGATCCTCCCCCTCCCACTCCAAGTTATTCTCCAGCCACGAGGAGATGTCTTTAACCCTGGCAGGGAACACAACCTTTGGAACTCCCGTGTGAAAGGAATGGATTGGTCATTGTAGGGATGCTTTATGGTGTTGGTGTGGTGTGGTGGCATCCAGACGCATCATGTGGCAGCCAGGGTAACAGCATAAAGTTAAGTAAATCTGGCCATGATGAGGCCATCCCTGACCTCCCTGGCAGCAATGTGCTCGGGTGATGATGCCCTGTGTCCTGGGCAGCATCAGGTGATTGCGGAGAAGTTTGGTGGTGTTGTTGGTGCTGCTGGTGTTGGGGCTGATCGTGGTCGGATTCTGAGGACCAAGGTGAGATAGTTTCAAGGGCACCCATGTTGATGGAATAGATGGCAGGTGAAGTAGAGATGACAGAAGCGATCTGTCAATCGTGAGAGAGGTAATGAGGTCAGACTGGATGGAGACTTGAGGGAAGACTTGCAGCATGGTGAATCTGTGCTGGAAATGCAGTGAGGAACAGCTTGTGGCTGAGGAAAGTGATCTCTGTCAGGTGGGAGCTGTTACTGTACATTTGAAGCTGTCAAGTAATCAGCTGGAGCAATGGCCACTGAACTCTCGCCTCAGGTTGACAGACGTGGTCCCCGAACAGCGTGGTTCCTGTGGCCATGAAGTTAAAGTTAAAAATTAAGGTAAAAAAGCCTGTTAAGGGTGTGGTAAGTACATTATAATTAGTTTAAATGGGTTGCCCGCTGCTGCCTGTCAGCTCTGCTCAGCGCTGACAGACCCGACATTGGGAAAGGCGTGTCACTGACCCGCTGTCAAAAAAAAGCTTTCCCACCCGACCTGCCACTGATCCAGCCCACTGATACCCCCGAAAATTCTGGCCATGGTTTCTGCTTCAGTCACTAACTCTAGCAGTGCATTCCACAGCCTTACAACCCTCTATGTAAAAAAAAAGACGTTGGTCCTGCTTGCGGCCCTAAATCTCTGATATTTAATCTTGTATCTACGTCCTCTTATCTGAAACCCCTCACGACTCACAATAAGCTCTTTGCTACTACACTGAAAGTGCTGTTATGAGAACAAAATGGCCTTGAAATGGTGTGCGAAGATTGGTATACAAATGCATTATCTATTCATGTTGATATTCACACAGCACAATTTAAAAGCCAAGCATGTTTAGGATTAGGAAAAGGTCCAACAAGGCCATTCCTTTTCAATAGAGCTCAAACCTACGTACCTGCCATCATACTAAATCTTTCAATTTCTTCACTATCCAGAATGCATCTGATTGCCTCTTGAACCCAGTTATAGTGCCCATTTCACAGTAACTTATTGCACAAGTCTATTACTCTTCGGGTGAAAAAGTTCTGTCTAATTTCCCTACTTACTCTTAACTTAATTTTTAACTTGTGACTCTGGTACTTGAAGCCTTTACTATAGTGAATCATTTGCCTGGATCCATTTTTTCAGTTCCCTTGATAATCTTGAAAACTTAAATTTGATCATCTCAAGACCTCCTTGTTCCAAAGAAAACAAAATCAGCTTTTCTTTATCATGTAATATTCTGATTCCTGGAATCATTGTATTGCTCAGATATGCACCGTGAATAATATCATTAAGTGAAACAGTTTGAGTTTGCACAGATCCAAATATATGAGTTTACACTAGTCATGGAGTTATGAAATATGTTTAACTCTGAGTGACTAGTAGTGAAGAATATTTTTTTTCTTCCCATTCAAGGCAAGACTTTGCTCACCTTCAGGTGTTTTGTGTGATTCCCTGTCTCACCCACTCTTCAGTGTGCTTTATGTGGAGAACCGCCTGGCTGCCGGTTGGTGCCTTCCACAATTCACGATTAAGATCAGAAACTCTGCAAATGGAGGATCAAGGACACAAATGAGTCTATAACTTTGTGAAACATCGCATTGGAGCAACAATATACTTTGCCAGCACGCTGCTCCTTAGTAGTTGAGATTACGTAAATTATTTTCAATATCAGTTCTGTATTTTTGCACCTAACGGGGACCAATAGGAAGCGAGTACATTGCTGTTTTGTACGTGAATTGGAGTTATGGTTTAATTAAGTAGGAGTTAGATTGGAGTGGACAATATACAGTACCAATTAGTAATTTTACAGTTAAAAGGCCAGAAATGTATTCGATGAACGCACTTTTATAATGGTCTTCTGTCTGCTGTTTTAAAGGAGGCATTAAAATAAATGGTAATGTTCCAATAAAAATAATGTAGAGAAGAATATCATAGAAGCACATTAAGTGTTCATCTGCTAATATTGCTAATGGTATTTTCTAGCCTAATATATTCATGAAGGTAAGGGTTAGATCTTTATAGAAAGATACCTTTTATTAATCTGTTAATTTTTAAAACTGACAATCCATATTATTCCTTTGTATTCATTTTGCTCTCAATAAACAATAAGCTTGGTCTGACATAATTCAATTACAAAACAAATCTGAATAATATCACATTAAATTACCCCTGATAATCAGCAAAATGGCCACGATAAATCTATAATAATAACGCTAATTACCCATATGCATATCACTAGATACACTGAATTGGGTGCTAACATTCAGAGACAAACTGTAGTTTCACGTGGCATATTTTGCCTTTAGGCATCTCCGGTTATAATTGTTTTTTATTTTTGTTAGTCCAACGGCATGGTGCAGTCTACATGACAAAGAACTACATTTTTCTCAATACTATTGTACTTCTGAATCAAAGTATGCTGTGTTACTCAATCAGCAGTCCTATCATCATATAATATCCATCAAAACCAGTAAGATTAATGAGGTATGACAACAGTTGGAGTCAACATAGCTTGTTTTTGTCTGACCTACATCCTTCTCATGCCCATTGAAGAATCAAATTTTGACTGCCCTGAAATAATTTTTTTTTCATAATTTGCGTGAATATTTTTTATTTGTAACGGTGCCACCATTTCTCTGTCTTTTGTAGACAAGGACCCCTTATTTTTTCCTTTGTCTACATTCTTTGTCTCCCCATGCCAGTTATCAGAAGGGTAGGCCAATGTCGGGTATAGTGGAGGGTTTATAACGGTATACTAAATATACATTGTTTTTATTTCTGGAGGCAAGTAGATGCCCAATTTTTGGCAGCATCTAAATGAGGGTTCTTTGAATATACCCTTTTCTTATTTTAGGGAGCTGAGGTTCCAGCTCCAAAAGCACAGGATGGCAAATCAGACCAGGCCAAGGCAATACAACCAGCCATTTTCTGATGAAGAATATAAGGCTTTGTTGCAGTGTCTGCAACCAAGAGCTATTTTCATACTGCACTATAATATCATTTTGAGATTAAAGCCTAGAAATTACTGTTAGAGATATTAGCAGCCAAACGCAAAACACATTTGTATGACATTCCTTTGTCCAGTATTTTAATGGAGGTGTTTAATAGTTATATAGAATTAACTGAATATACAGCACAGAAACAGGCCTTTCGGCCCAACTAGTCTGTGCTGGTGTTTATACTGCACACCAGTCTCCTCCCATTCCATTACCTCATTTCAACCTTTCAGCGTATCTTTCTATTCCCTTTTCTCTCATGTACTTGTCTAGTTTCCTTTTGAAAGCATCTAAGCTATTTTCCTCAATCACTTCCTGTGGTAGCGAGTTCCACATTCTGATATCGTTGATTAAAGAAATTTCTCCTTATTTCCCTATTGGATGTATTAGTAACTATCTTGTATTTATGGCCCCTCGTTTTGGATTCTCTCACAAGTGGAAACATTGGCCACGAATGTAATCGCGCTGAGGGGGCAGGTTTGGAGGCGGGTCTGCTGTCAAAATTGCAAAGATTGACAGCGGGTCGGAAACTCGCTGTCAACCCGCCTTCACGCGAGTCTCTCAGGTGTCTTGTCTGTCAGCGCAGAACTGACCCAACACCAAGCGGCGGGGGAGACAATTCAGCTACTTAAATGGCTTGTTAAGAGCCAATTTAAGAGGATTTTGAGGCTTACCTGTAATTTTAGCTTCTCCCCCACTGGTTACCCACTGTTCAGGGAACACGCAAGCTCAACCTGGCATGTTGTGAGTCTGCTCTGATGTTTGTGAAAAGCTGACAGCTGCAGAAGTGGTCAAGGATGCCATGTTGCAGATGGTGAGTTTCAGAGCGCAGAAAATGTTGGTTACTGCATTTTTAATACATACAGAGATTTCTTTAGCTTACAAGTTTTTAAATCCATCTGTATGTCCAGTGCCACTTCATTGGGAGATCCTCTCTCACCAGTGACAGATCGCTTCTGTCATCTCACCTGCAGCTGCCATCTATTGCAGCAACATTGGAGCCAATGAAACAATCAGACCCTGGTCCTCTGAATCCTTCCACGATCAGCCCCAACACCAACATCACCAACCTCTTCACCAACCTTCTCCGCCATCACCTGATGCTGCACTGGACACAGGGTATGAGGCCCTGACAAAATTGCTGCCCGGGAGGCCAGCGATGGCATCACCATGGCCAGATTTTCTTCACTTGATGCTGTAAACCCTGGCTGCCACATGATGCGCCAGGTTGACACCATCCCACATCAGCACCGTGAAGTATCCCTTTAATGTCCAAGCCATTCCATGCACACACATCACTATAGCGGGGGCGGCCGGGGGGGGGGGGGGGGGGGGCGGGGGTCGGGGGGGTGGAGGGGGTCTGAACAATCACTGGAACTCAGTAAGACACTTCTCAAGGTGCGCTCAGATCTGTCCAATAAGCAGCACTTTTGGAAAAAGAGATTTCACTGTATGACAACACATTACCAGAAACTTCACATGGACATTGGCTAAACCTCTCAAGTGCCTACCCTTGTGTGTTGTTAGTTGGTATGCTTGCAATAGGATGAGGGTGAGTGTGAGGAGTGGCTAGTGAGATGGGGAAGTGATAAAGTAGATAGAGAGGATTGTGTGGAGGTTCAAGGTAAGTTGGGGTCCTGGGGAGGTCTCTTCTCCCCTTGGAAGGGAAGAGAATCTCCCTGCGTGCTGTGACTCCCTCCATAAGCATATGGAGGGATTCATTGGAGAGTCTGGGTGCAAGTGTTCACCTTTGTGCAGTGATTGTCAGTGTTTGCAGCACCTCAATGCTGTCAAACCCTGACAGATCAACTGTCAAAATAAAATTGTGCATGATCCCTTTAAGGAAACTGACAGATGACGCGTCATCAAATGACGTCATCAGACCTGCTTCCTGTTAGTTGGCCGGTAAGCCCGCAGCGCAAGGTTAACAAGGCCAATCAAGGTAAAATCACGTCTGCAGAGCGGAGGCAGCTGGGGGCGGGACCGGAACCCGGAAACCAGCTGACCCGCCCCATCCCGCCTCCAGAAATAAATTTGCGGCCATTCTCTCCACATCTACCCTGTCCAACCCATTCATAATTTAAAAAACCTCTATCAGGCCACATCTCAGTCTTCTCTTTTCTAAAGAGAAAACCCCCAACCTATTCAATGTTTCAGATAGCTGTAATCTCTCAGTTCTGGTAAGATCCTGTGAATCTTTTTTGCACTTTTTCCAGTGCTTCTAAGTCCTTTTAGAGACCAAAACTGTGCACAGTACTCAAGTGTGACCTGACCAGGGTTCCATATAAGTTTAACACAACTTCACTATTTTAGAATTCTATTTCCCCAGAAATAAGTAAGTGTTTTGTTAGCAATTTTAATTATTTTTGCCAACCTGCGATGCAGCTTATTTGTTCACCTGTACCCCGAGATCCCTTTGCTCTTCTTCCCCATTCAGTTTCTTATTTTCTAAGGTGTAGGTGATGTTTCTGCTTTTCCTACCAAAGTGAATCACCTCACATTTATCTATGTTAAAGTTCATTTGCCATGTAACTGCCCAGTCTGCAAGTTTTCTAATGTCTTCATGTATTATGTTGCATTCTTCCTCAGTGTTTGCTATAACCCCAGTTTGGTATCATCTGCAAATTTTGATATTGAGTTACTTGTTCCTGAGTCTAAATCATTAATGTAAATTATGAATAGCAGTGGTCCCAGCACTGAGCCTTGTGGAACACTGCTTTCTACCTTCCTCCAATCTGTACCCTGTGCCCCTACTCTCTGCTTTCTATTTTTTCAGCTAATTTGCTATCCATTCAGCTGTTTGTCCCCTGACTCCACATGCTCTAACCTTTCTCATGAGCCTACCATGTGGTACCTTATCAAAGGCTTTTTCAATGAATAAATAAATAAGTTTAAATAAATGTATTAATGGCTGTTTAAATAATGGAGAGATGAATATCATATAAATGCACTAAACAGCTAATATCATCAAAAGTAATGAGGCTCAATTGGCTGTAGAGCAAGAAGCCAAATATATTATTTAATTAATATAGGAAACATGCCTAGCCATATGCTTTTGGTTCTTTTAAGTGGGGTATCTTCACTGATGTGAAGTAATATACACCAAAAATATTTAACTGTATAATTATATATTATGTATGTATAATAATTATATAGTGTACACATAGGAGTCTACACCAAAATGCTGGAAAATGCACCAAATGAAGTATCAAAAATCCCATATGTGATGCACGATATACCCACTTCTAAAATTGCCAAGATACCATTAGCCAGCAGGCCTTTGCCAGTGCTGCTACGACGCTATGTACCAGAAGGTCTGTCCAAGCAATGCATGGTCCCTTTTCTCATCCTGGTTTTATTTGCTTTCCAATTAATGTGAATCCAAGTCCATATTTCTGAACTGTACTAGGTGACATTAAATTGATCTTTATTCACTGTCCAGTGGGAGGTTTATATAACACATATATATCCTGAAATGAAAGTTTAAGGTACTGAAGACTTCTTACTTATGGTGAAGGTTATTCTGAATTAAGTCATGATAATGAGTTTTTCCTGGAGGAAGTGCGTAACAAAATGAAGCACTCGCTTTTTATTTTTGGATGGTTTCTCCGAAGCAGGAATTTTGTAGTTGTAAAATTGAGTCCAGTATAAATAATGCCATTATCTTGCTTGTCAATAATACTAAATCATGCAATTGTGGTAATATCATTGACTAGTTAATAAAAATAGAGTGCCATTATACAATTATTGCTGTTTCAAGAGCCAAGGGTTTGAATTATAGACAATGAAACTGTTAGGTCTTCCATTAATTCTCAATAAGTAATTGTGATTTATAGTAAATATTCATTCTATATGTCATTATTTTATACAAGGATGCATAGATAGTAGACTTTATTCCTGAAAGAGCCATTAGTCAACATAACGAGGTCAATTTCTAATAGAGCTGTGATTCTACAGAGGCATTTCAAATCTTGGAGTGGCAACATTTAAATAGTAAATACATCTCTGAAAACATTTTTCCAGTTAATTATGGGAACATTGAATCACCACTCAAAAGCTTTTCACATCGATCGCTGAAGGAGGTTGGAGAGAACTTTTCCAATTTTTTTCCTAATTGGCCTGTGTTTTTAATCTGTTTTCTTCGCCTCTCCCAGGAGATTACATGGTGCCAGGTGGGTGGGGAGTGTATATATTGTGATGCGCAAGACTTTACAATATTGTGGGACAGACTGGATGGCTCAGTAGGTCTTTTCCTGCCCATCATTTCTCATAAGAACATAAGAAATAGGAGCAGGAGTAGGCCATTCGGCCCTTCGAGCCTGCTCCGCCATTCAATGAGATCATGGCTGATCTTCTGCCTCAACTCCATTCACCGGCCCAATCGCCATATCCCTTGATGCCCTTACTAGTCAGAAATCTATCGACTTCTGTTTTGAATATACCCAATGACTGAGCCTCTACAACCCTCTGGGGTAGAGAATTCCAAAGATTCACCACCCTCTGCGTGAAGAAATTTCTTCTCATCTCAGTCCTGAATGGCCTTCCCTTTATCCTGAGGCTGTGGCCCCTGGTTCTAGACTCCCCAGCCAAGGGAAACATTCTCCCAGCATCCACCCTATCAAGCCCTGTAATAATTTTGTATGCTTCAATGAGATCCCCTCTCATTCTTCTGAATTCAAGAGAATACAGGCCTAGTTTACTCAATCTCTTCTCATACGACAGTCCCGCCATCCCAGGAATCAATTTGATGCATTCGGTAGTCTCCCCATTGCCCAACATATACTACTCTGCATAATTAAATGTAGGTGTCAGAGGTTTTCTATACACAAGAGTTTTTTATGGTTGATCTCATAAGTGTGAGAATTGTGATCAAAGGAAAAGGTTAAAATGTATACTCTCAGAATAGCAATGCAGTGACTAACTAGCAATCAATGAAACATAAATGCAAATTAATCAACAGATCTTGAACAACTTTAGTTTCCTTGAGTTAATTTTGTCTAACCGGGGGTCAGGCAAATGTAGGGTATTTTTAGAGAATGTGCCACCTACCTCTTCTTGGTTGAATGTGTAAATTATTGCTTACTCGGTCTCTATCCTCTACCTCATGCTGCCCAGTCTGGTTTCAGTTCACAGCTTTTTGCAGCCAGTAACTCAAAGCAACAATAGCCGGGCCAACATCAAATAAGCTCATCAGCAGGTAACAAGATTGCATGCACAGTCCTGCTATTTTCAGTCTTTGGTGAGGAGCATGTCATCGTATTAGAGGTGTGAAAGCAGACTTAAAAAAAAACAGTTGCACACTTTAAATATTGGAATTTGGAGCCAAGAAGCATTTGGCAAAAAATTCTTACACAATTTCCACAGTAAGTCGGCCTGTACCTGCCATGTTACGATTGGATGGCATTTTTTCAGTCTCAAACTGGCACAGCAGTACTGTAAGCACCTTTAAAGCACAGTTGTTATAGTTGTTTTCAGTAACAAAATCAGGGATATCAGTTCAGACTAGCAATTCTAATGGAACAATGCCATAAAGCTTCAGACAGAATCTGGCAGTTTTATGTTTTTTAAAGACCTGTGACATGATAATGTTTGATTGTTGCAGACCCATTTCTATTTCTGTTATTTACAATTCTACTCTGATTTTGGCATTACCAAGACTGGAATGCAAAGACAAATGGCAGAACCCAACATTTAAGTATGAGAGAGTCCTAACTAAGTGTCATAGGGCTAGAAAGCGCCTCCCGAGAAATTCGGCAGGGTGTTGCTGAGGCGCTACCCGATAGCTCCGCGCCCCCGCCAGTAGCGTCCCAGGCAGCTGTGCCGTCGGCGATGACGTCATCAGTGTGCGCTGCGATCCCTTAGCGCCCCGCGGCAGAAATTCGGCTGCGCCTCGCGAGACTGCTGCGGGCAGTGTCGGCGTCAGCCTTGCGGTTTGCGAACTGAGCTGACCTCCGCTCGCGGGGCAGTATTTAAAGGGGAGGTGCGGCCGCGACCCACGCCACCATTTTCGTTTTTTGGCTGACCTCTAGGTTGGCCCTCCGTTGTGTGCCGTGGCGTGGTCCTGGCCGTCGTTGCGCAGCCCGGCACCGCTTCTCAGCGCTGGGCTGCTGCCATGGCACCATGCCGCCCTGGTGCCCTAGTGTGGGCCATCGGAGGCCCTGCAGAGGAGGGGAGGAGCGTTGATACGCGGCACCGCTCCGTGGCGCCTCCGCCGAGCGCTGCCGATTGCGCCCCGACATCACCACGGTTACCGCCCCACCAGGGAGTGGAGCGCCTGACATTGTGCTCCATTTCCTGTGTGGGGCGGTAAGCTGAATTTAGCGGCCGGGGCGGTACTTCCGTGCCGGGCGCTAAATGTCCGGCCTTAACTCGGTTACCGCCCCCAAACGGTTTTGATTTGAACTTTATAGTGTTGATTATCCTCAGTCCAGCTCCCAAATAACGCTCAAAATCTGGATGTAATGCAGAGGAAAATGGGCACGGATCCCTTGCTCTCATTGTGCTCTTGAAGATCACAGCACCCAAACTCCTTCTATGCTTTTTCTGGTGTCTGCACCTGACTTTGCCTGAAGTGGGTACAGCAATGTAAGTGAATGTCAGAGGGTTTTGCTGTGTGCGCTTGAGGGGTGAACTGCCCCCATAAAATCCAAGTACTGCTGCTTCCTCTGTTGCTGTTTCATTGCTATCTGTCTTAAAGGACAGTCTGGCATTGCCAAGAAAAGTCTTTATTTTTGACTTTTTGAATAAAACTGGTTTTATTGCTTCAGTACTTGTTGCTGAATACTACTAGTCTTTTACATTTAGTGATGGAGGCTGAGTTCAGTACTGTGCCCCTGTCTCTTGCTTACTTGGAGGCAGACAAAGCGAAACAGGTACACTCCCTGTTGAGAGCTGGTTCCCCCCTCTTGAGCCACAAATACCTGTTTCACGATCACAGAGCAAGACCTCCCCCTCGCAATCCACCTTGAATATCCCTGCACTATGATTCTTCATGCCCACACTTGTATTCCCTGCTCCTGCGCCTATTGCTTGGCAGCATAGAGCTGCCCTCTTACCACCTCCTGCCAAGACAGACTGCAGGGGCACCTGGACTTCTGCTTGGGGTGCTGTTGCCATCCAAGTTATGGCACAACATTATGAACTCATTCACAAGGGACAGCATCTTTAAATAAATACGAAGATGACTGACCGACAGCATTAAAAAGAACTTACCACTCTCCCTCAACAATCTTCGAGATAAAAATCCTGCTCTCATAATCTATTGCTTTGAAAGTTTTTTCCTTAGGCTTCCATTGTCCCTGCCTGTTTTAAGGTCGCCGCTATCTTTAAGGCCCAGGCAGTGCCTGGACTGCCTCAGCATTGTTGTTCCCAATGTCTGCCTGCTTCAGTATAATGAGTTGATCAGAAGATCAGAGCACTGAAGAGATCGGGGTAGCGAAGTGCACTAGATTTGCGCTCTGCATTAATTGCTTCCAGACAGTGTCGGGAGAGAAAGATCGGCCCCTATTATTTTGAACTTAATTTCTTTTCTTCAGGATTCCTGGTCCTGATTGCAATCTGTTGGGACATGTGAAAGAGCAGGGGAGAAAAATCAGAAAAAAATGTTCAATTTAATAAAAGGAGAATAAGTCGCAAAATGAGTCAGCATGGGGACTTTGATTCAAGAGTGGCTCAGACCAGAGTAATCCCGGGGGTGGGGTCTGATCCCCGATCCCGGGGGGAGGTTTGTATGGCGGGGAGGGGGATTGTGATGGTGGGGGAGCTTGGGGGGCCGGGGGAAGTACTCCAGCTTCTCCTGGCCCACAAGGATTGCTCCCCGAGGCTGTCCTCGCCTCGCTGCAGCTGTCGGGAATCCCAAGGCCTGGGATCCCTGGCCGGCCACAGTTAAATCTGCATAGCAGGTTAAATCAGAGGCTTCCAGCCTCATTATAACATTTAAAGTGCCAACCCACCACCTGGGAACGGGTTGGCTGCCCGCACCCCATCCCGCCTCTGTTAAACCCGGAAGTGGATGGGTTGTGGTCGGGATTCACATTTTTAATACTTTAACCTCCCACCTGACCTCAACCCACCAGATTAAAGGGGGTTAAAATTGCCCCCCATTTGTCAGCGATTCAAAGCGTACATTGACTGTCAGTATTCACTATGACATTTGTAGTCAGCTTAAAGAAAACGCTGAGCTGAATCAGTCCACTCAGTGAACCCTCAGTGCATACTATAGATATGAATATGGATAGCTTGGAGTTATTACAAGGGAGAAGTTGTATCTTGGGGTTCACGTGGCTGCCATAACTGCTCAAGCTTTTCTCGAGCTGTTTAATGAAATTTCTGCAGTGTGATTGCTCAAAGCTATCTGATATTTTCTATATAATAGTTCATTGTTGATTTGACTTGCAGATTTCAACAGTGGTTTTCAAGATTTTATTTAGTATTTTGTCACTCTGCAGCATTTTGTATCAGTACATTCTGTTATGTAGCATATAGAATTGCTAGACAAATGTCCATCGAGTTGGTCTTCTACCATCCTGGTAGTCGCACGATTTTAACTCTAGGCAGGAGTGCAGTGCCTGAGATGGGAGGAAAAGCCCCGTGATGGCACCAGCAGGAGACCCAGACCAACTCAACTCCCAGGCCTCGTTTAAATTGGACTCCTGGCAAACCTGGCAGGAATCACGAGGTGGACAGGAGTGGGACTTCAGGCAGCAAGAGGCCCCTGGTATAATGTAAGCGTACGGGCTTGGGGGGTCCTGAGGTGATTGCGGTCAGGGAAGGGGAGGGAAGCTTGGGGCAGGGGAGGCCCAAGGGTTTTCTTGTAAGGCTCGGAGAGCACTCCTGCTCCTCTGGGCCCACAAGGAAACCTTCAAAAATAAAAAAAAAAATCAAACTTACCTGAGCCTCTTCTGACTCTGATCCTGCCTGCCGCCAGGCTAAAATCAGGCCTTATATTTCAATTAAAAAGATCAAGTTAGTACGCAATATGCCAGGCTTGTTGATCAACATTTAACTACCTCATTTATTCAATTGATTCTGAACTATTTCTTAGCTTAAAAATATGTTATGCATTTATTACTCTCTTGTTTCTCTGATTCCTGATATATGTAATATGTGGGGAAAAAGTGAACTCACATTAGTAACAGATTTCATTGAAGGTTGAAACTTTAAGGGAATGAGATTATTCTGTGTGTTAGAATGATCACACTTTTGTGTGAGTTAAGTTGTAATCAGTTGTGCATCAACAGTAATGGAGTGGTTGCCAACTTTGCCCAGACTTTTAAAATTGCTCCTGGGCGTAAAAAGATGTGATCTGTGTTAATGAACAGAGTGGATGTTAACCAGTTTTGGCTTGTTAAGGACTTGTTTAAGCAGTGTTTCTAGCAAAATTACTCCAGCTCAACTTCAAATGAAAAAGATGAAGCTGATGAGTGCTCATGAACTGTTGTTAGAACAGTGGCAGGAAGGGGAAGATGAAACAGATAGAATCACGTCACATGGAGTGTACCCGAAGTGACATGATGTAAACCTGCCTGTATTTTCAGCTTAAGGTCAAAGCATTGGCCCCACATACAGCAAGTGTGGGTGCACCTCTCGGCATGGGCCTGGTCCCAGAATTGAGGGCTGAATTTCAACCCTTGCTCAAAGCCTGAGAAGCCTCCAGCAGTGATGATGGTCACTAGGTATGGGTGTGCTAAATGAAAGTCCATTCTTTCTCTTGAGTAGCAAGGAGTGTATAGAAAACAGTAGGCTTTCCTTATGGAAAAGTGGTAGGCATGCTGCACACACCCTCCTCTGGTGCCTGGGGCATGTGTTACTGTTGATGTTAAGGCCATCAGTATACCCTTTGTACGTTTTCCCACCAGCTTTTCTTGTATCCGCAGGTTGACAGTAGTTTCCATAATTCATCCATTGCTTCCTATGAACTGAAACCTGCATCTATATTCTCTGCTGTATTTGCGTTAGTGGAGCCAGGTCTAACAATTAACCTTGATGCAAGAAATTGTTTTCTGGAGAATACGTGGGATGCCCACCACATCTCCTGTCACTCCAGATAATGGAAAATATCACACAAGCACACCAGCTTTATAAAGGCTAGACTACTATTCTGAATTTAGTCATACTTAGAATCAAAAGACGCGGGCAAAATAATATACAGTACAATCATCAAATTTATGGGACATTAAAACTAGATTGACAGTCCACAGCTCTTCCAACTTCTCTCAAAAATCATTTGGAACAATGATTTCTGGTGGTCCGCACCTAAACTCTTCTTACAGAGGTTTGGCCTTCATAGCGAGAGGGTTTGAGTACAGGAACATGGATGTCTTGCTGCAGTTGTACAGGGCCTTGGTGAGACCACACCTTGAGTACTGTGTGCAGTTTTGGTCGCCTTATCTGAGGAAGGATGTTCTTGCCATGGAAGGAGTTCAGCGAAGATTCACCAGACTGATACCTGGGATGGCAGGAATGACGTATGAAGAGAGATTGGGTCGATTGGGCTTATACTCGCTGGAGTTTAGAAGAATGAGAGGGGATCTCATTGAAACTTATAAAATTCTGACAGGACAGGACAAACTAGATGCAGGAAGGATGTTCCCGATGGTCGGGGAGTCCAGAACCAGGGGTCACAGTCTAAGGATAAGGGTGAAGCCATTTAGGACAAATGAGGAGGAATTTCTTCACCCAGAGAGTGGTGAACCTGTGGAATTCTCTGCCACAGAAGGCAGTAGAGGCCAATTCATTGAATAGATTCAAGAAGGAGTTGGATATATTTCTTAAGGCTAAAGGGATCAAGGGATATGGGGAGAAAGCAGGGACAGGGTTCTGAATTTGGATGATCAGCCATGATCGCATTGAATGGCGGAGCAGGCTAGAGGGGCCGAATGGCCTACTCCTGCTCCTATCTTCTATGATTCTATAATGCTGTATAGCAAAAGGATGAACAGAAAATTGAAGATTGCAAGAAGTTCCCTGGGCTATAAGAATAGTTTTCCTTTGAAGTTCAAGCAAATTCCTTGAAAAAGGGATTGCCCATAAGTTTGGTTTACATTAGAATTTGTGCCCTGGCACAGAGCTGAAATTTGAGCAGGCAGGTTAGCAGGCCTCCTAGGATTTTCTGTCTGTTAATCTTAATAGACAGAGGGGGAGAAATTCCCCATGAGGGCCATTTGGGGTGCTAAGTCAAAAATGTTTGAAAAGTTAGCGCCAGGCACGAACCTTTTCAAAATTCCCTCTTTCTGCTCCAAGAGGGAAGTGGAGTGCTAAATCAAGCGCTCCACTTGCCTCTTGGAGCGCAAGAGGCGGGGAATGTCCCGATCCGGGACGATGTGCTCAGCAGCGCCACATGTGGCCACGCGTGGCGCTGCCGCGTTGCAGGGGCTCTTCCCTCAATTAAAGGGAAGGGCTCCCCGCTGCGATCTCTGCATTTTTTTTGGCATCTGCTGGAGCGTGCCGCGTGATCAGCCTGGCACTCAAGCTGACCGATCGCGGCACTCAGTCCGTGCCCGGTGCTCCGAATTTTTTTTTAAAAATCGGTGATTTTTTTCATGTCGGCCGGCCACTGCGCCTTTAAATGGCGCCACGCGAGCGGCCGGCCTCACTGTTCGCAACCTCTGCAGGAGTCGGTAACATCGCCCGGCGCTGCTGCGGGGCGCGAGGGACAATTTTTCTCCCGGGGCGCTGCGCCCGGAGACGACGCCATGATCTCCGGGCACAGAAGATCGGGGCGATACCCGGTAGCGCCGCCTCTAACCTCCCACGGAATTTCCCAGAGGCGCGAACGATGGGAATTTTGCCCCCAGAAAATCCAATACAGCCTCCAACCTTCCCGATATTCACCCCTGGAATGCTACGCTCCAAGCCAGGAATGCAACTTTGTAAAATCTATGCTTAAGCACCAAAGCAGTGCAGTGTCCCTATGATAATAACACTAATGCTCAACTATAATTTGCAGTGGATCTCCATTTGCATAGCAATTATGGGAACAAAGGACCGCATGCATCCAGCAGTAAATTCACAGATGCCAGAACACCCACCATGGCAACATTGACATCCCAGTTGCAAACAAAACTCTTGTCTGACAGGCCAATTGCAGAATTTGCTTTTAAAATAGATTTTCTCCTTCAAAAATAACTTTAAATTGATTGTTGATCAAAGCTTTCTGAGGCTCTGAGTGCAGACAAACTGTTTCAAAGGAGCAGTTAGTTCTTTCCAGTGAAGTGCTTGGAAGCCCATCTTGGGTTACCACAACTTCAAAATGATACGTGTACAAGAGATGCATGTTTCGCAGGATATAAAATGTCTTGCTTTCATATTGGTTATGTTTCTGTAATACTGCATATCATGAGTAGGCAAAGCATAAACATATTAAGATTGTATTGCGACTGATTGTGTACACAGTATGTTGAAAAGGACTGCTGATATTTGCTATGCCTGCTGACATTCAGCCTTTTGTTAACATGGCATGTTTAAATTTGACTTAATTCAAGCAGTCAAACTGGGGAAGCGACAAAGATGTCTGCACGTTAAATATATTGATATGTTGTGGCGTGCCCAAATTCCTCTTTTTCAACTGTGTTTGCTGCTGCTGCTAGTTCAAGAATACTTGCGTGCCTTGTAACTTTCTTATTACTTACAGATCATTATAATTAACCCTCATTTGGAAGACGTCATCTTCATTTCTGAGCAATGATCTGCATTTTTCATTACACACATTGATCTTATTGCTCACTTTATGTACTGAGATATATTTTATAACAAACAGAATAAACAAAAGATGTGCGATGGCCCAAAGCTTCCCCTGAGTTAAAACTAATTGGGCCGCACCTCATGTCATTGAGTGTTCATTGTTGTAAAATGTTCCTCGGGTTATAAGGTCTGTGTACACTGCACAATAACAAGTTTTCAAATATTATGACTGTATATCTGAGCTTATAAGACATCCATAATATGACAGGCACTATTCCATTTGTTTTTTCTCTGTGCACGTTGATGTGAAACTTTACACACCTAACCCATGAGGCCCATCCTCACATCTGAGTTCATCCTCACAGTTTTGAAAAATTCCCGATTTATTCCATGAATCGGCAGCTATGTATTTTGTCATTGATGCCTATATGCAAAAGCTAGCAAGCAGCGCTCCTGTAAAGAATTATTTAACCACAGAACCTAATCTTTTTATCAGTGGGGAAAAAAACAGACTGGTTGCTGTTACAGTCACGAGCTAATGGAGGGCCTTCTAGACATGTTAGGGTAGATTATCCAATCAATTACCCACGATAAATAGGTGTAATTGGAAATGTAGGTGGTGACCTCTGACACTTTGCCTGAAGTGGGCACTCAGGACAGTGTTGTGCATGGAAGTGCTTTTAAGGAGGCAGTAGGAAACTATTTTGGGGAGGTTTTCCTGGATCCATTATGGCCGGCGCAGCGACAGTTGGAAGATTAAGCAGATCTGAGTGCATACCTGTAAACAATTTCCCCCCATTTAATAGGCCTTTTTCTGTATAGTAAACCACCATGGTTCTGGGAGTGGTGGCAGGTTGCTAGGCAGGCCAAGCTGCATGAGAGGCACACCATGCTCTGCTAGCAGTAGATGATGCTAGTCTGCCATCACGGCACATGATGTTCTGAGTTCAAGGCAAGGAAAAGGTACAATGAAGAATGTCCAGGGAAACCAGATCAAAGAGAAGAATGATTTAGATTTCAAATAGCATTTACATAGGCTGTAACTCCAGCCAGTAGACCAGGCCTCTGACACAGTAAATATCCTAACCCAAGTTTTTCACAGGGTAGCAGCCCTAATTGATTGTCAGTTTTAGATATATGTAGCACAGTCAGGCAGGTGGGAAAAAGAGGTGGTGAAAGAGGGCAGGGAGCGGCAGATGGAACAGGAGCTGACAGAAGGTTGCAGCATGAGATGGGATCTGAGCCAGGGGTCAATGGGGGAATGAAGGGATGTAAGGGAGGATATTACCGTCTGGTCCAACTGGATCAGCTGTTTAAGCTTTTCGAAAGGAAGTTTGTCCTCCTTTGTACTCGTGTGGTAAGTGATTTTTTTTTTAGCAAATGAAAGCTATTACTGGCTCAGATCTTCTAGTGAAACTGCCACTCCAAGTATGTTTATGATACACTGGACGAATGACTGGTTGGAAGGTGTATGTTTTTTTCAACACTTATTTATCTTCCTGGCTTATTATACAGCCAGATTTCAAAGTGATGCCTACTTTTTTAGGCTAAAAAAGATACTTGCAGAATCTGGAGCTGATACATGTCAGAAGATGTGAGAAAGAAATGTGGAAAGAATCGCTGGCCACAATGCGGTCTCCTCTGCATTGGGGAGACCAGGCGCAGATTAGGTGACCACTTTGCGGAATACCTCCATTCCGTCCACAAGCGTGACCCCGAGCTTCCGGTCTCCTGTCATTTTAATTCTCCGCTCCACTCCCACTCTGACCTCTCTGTCCTCGGCCTCCTACACTGTTCCAGTGAAGCTCAACATAAGCTCGAGGAACAGCACCTCATCTTTCTATTTGGCACTTTAAAGCCTTCTAGACTCAGTGTTGAGTTCAAAAATTTCAAATTATAACCTCTGCCCCATTTTTTTGGATGGCAGCTGTTATTGATGATTCTGATATTCCCATTTACACCTCTTCTTGACCAATCTTCTGTTTCTTTACTTGTCTCATTACCCTCTCCTTTCCTTTCGCCTTGCACTATCATCCCTTTTGTCATTTCATCACTCCTGCCTTCCACCCTATCACAGACCTTCCCTTTTGTTCTTTCCTCCCCCCACCCCCCACCCCTTTCCCTGCCTCTGTACTTGCTTATAACCTGTTACATCTCTAACTTTTTCCAGTTCTGATGAAAGGTTATCGACCTGAAACGTTAACTGTTTCTCTCTCCACAGATGCGGCCTGACCTGCTGAGAATTTCCAGCATTTTCTGTTTTTATTTGAGAAAGAAATGTGATTGTTGCCAAATAATAATATCTCTCCAGTACATGGAATAGCATAATGCTATTTTGCATGTGATAGACAGTGAAACCACAATATTAGTGCAGGTTGACAACAACTAGTGTCCAATGTTCTTCAGTAGTTGGATAAAACATTTATTACAAGAGCTAAGAAAGATCTTGTATTTATATAGAGACTTTCACATCTTCAGGATGTTGCAAAGCGCTCTACAGTAAATTAGTTACTGTTTTGCAGGCATTCAAACTGGTGGAGGGTGGGGGCTCACCTCACAGGAATTGACAAGACCAGCCACCTTCGCTGCCAGCACGGTTGTGCTGTGCGATGGACAAGTCCAGACCAAATGTTGCCGTTCTCACAAAATTGGGGCTGTAATATACCAGAGTATATTTCATATTATATTTTATATATTATATTTTATAATCTATATTATACTGTACTTGAATACAGTGGTCCACATGTGCGGAAGCAGCATGCTATAGCCAGTGGTAAGCGATCCCACAACCAACGGATCAGATCAAAGCTCTGCAGTCCTGCCACATCCAGTCATGAATGGTGGTGGACCATTAAACAATTAACGGGAGGAGGAGGCTCCATGAACATCCCCATCCTCAATGATAGTCGAGCCCAGCACACAAGTGCAAAAGACAAGGCTGAAGCGATTGCAACCATCTTCAGCCAGAAGTGCCGAGTGGAGGATCCATCCTGGCATCCTCCTGAGGTCTCCACCATCACAGAAGCCAGTCTTCAGCCAATTCGATTCACTCCATGTGATATCAAGAAAAGGCTGAGCACACTGGATACAGCAAAGACTATGGGGGAAAAATTCAGTTGGTTGCGCCTCCCGTTAGCGCCTTAAGAGGGCGCTAATGGGGCGCAAAGCAGCTAGCGCCTGGGCGCAGCGATGTTTGCGCCACTCGCGAACTTAACTCGACATTTTGCGGCGGCGCTAAAATTTACCGCCGCGATCTCCCGAGCACGCAGATCTTGACGTCATACGAGGGTGCAATGCCCTTGTGGCGCCCCGGAGCGGAAATTGAGTGGCGCCCCCATCCTTTCCGCCTGGCGCATCCAACGACCGGAAGACTGGAACGCTATCAGTCGCTGTGGGGCTGGGGGGGACGCTATTTAAAGGGGGCCTCTTCCTGTCTTTCTCTGTGGTTGACATTTTTGCACCACTCGTTCTGAGAGAGAGAGAGAGAGAGATTCGGAGAGAGAGAAAGAGAGACTTCTGCATTGAGTCAACGCTGTGTGAGGTACTTTTGGCTACTGATCATAACTTGGCAGGTACTTTGGTTTTTGGCCTTCATAACTTTGCTTGCTAAGAGACTATGGGGGCTGCACTGATTGGGGGCGTCGTCCTGCGCCAGCTGAATCGGAGGACGCAGAGAGAGAGTGGCAATGATGGCCAGACGGAGGAGGGCCAACAGACGTCTGTACAGGAGAGCTTACCCTCCCAGGGTATATCGTGAACAGCTCTCCTACATTCATATGTCTGAGGAGCAGTGTTTGCGAAGGCTGCGCTTCAGCAAGGAGGTGGTCACTGAGCTCTGCCACCTGCTGCAGCCAGATCTGCAGCCTCAACTGAGGTCCAGGACGTCTCTGTCGGTGGCAGTGAAGATTACAGTGGCTCTGAACTTTTATGCTACTGGCTCATTTCAATCTGCTGCTGGGGACATCGCCAATATCTCCCAGTTCGCGGTGCATTGCTGCATCCGTCACGTCACAAATGCCCTCTTTAAAAGGAGACGAGAGTACATCTCTTTCCCCATGACCCTAGACAAGCAGCATGAACGCGCTCTGGGCTTTGCCAGGATAGCGGGCTTCCCCATGGTGCAGGGCGCCATTAACTGCACGCATGTGGCTTTGCGTGCTCCACATGTGAATGCCGAGGATTTCCGGAACAGAAAGGGGTTCCATTCCTTGAATGTTCAGTTGGTCTGTGACCACAGACAGCTGATACTCGCTGTCAATGCCCACTATCCTGGCAGCTGCCACGATGCTTTCATCCTGCGCCAGACTACTGTGGCAGAACTTTTCGAGGCACCGCATCAGCCAGTTGGTTGGCTTCTCGGGGACAAGGGGTATCCACTGAGCACCTGGCTGATGACACCGCTCCGTATGCCCAACACCCCTGCTGAGCTGCGGTACAATGAGAGTCATCAAGCTACCAGGAACATCGTTGAGCACACAATCGGCGTGCTGAAGCAACGGTTCCGCTGTCTGGACCATTCTGGAGGAGCCCTGCAGTACTCGCCTGAGCGAGTTTCCCACTTCGTAGTTGTGTGCTGCATGCTGCATAACATGGCAATCCTCAGGACCCAGCCAATGCCACCAGGCCTTGGAGCACCACCAGAGGAGGAGGAGAAAGAGGAGGAGGAGGATGATCATCAGCAGCACCAAGGCGGGAGGGCGGCCCATAATGTTGAAACTGCAAGGGCCGTCCGTCAACGGCTGATAGCAAGCCGCTTCTTGGCCCCTGCTGAGGAAATGGCTTCTGCCATTGCTAACAACATGAATGAAACCAACCCGCAACCCCTAAGCCGGCCAAGGCAGCAATGATTCCAAAGACCAAATGTACATTTTGAATACAAAAACTTATTTATTTTACAAACTCTGTGTGTGTCATTTCTTCATGACAAACTAATAGAAAGAAATACAAAAAAACAGTCATTAACATAACTGGTTCTCACAACCTGGAGATAATGTCCAAAACACTAAACAAAAGTTTAAACACGAACCTCGGCCTTTAATAAAAAATTGACAAACATTTTGTCACACCTCCTACTTTTTGCCCTTCGAGGGTGATCTCCTTCCCTTGCGCACTTCCCCCCTTCCCACCCTACTGCTCCTCCGTAATGGGACCTCAGTGGCTGCAGCAAGGCTGGTGGAAGGCTGCTGATTCTCATAACCTGAGACTGCAGATGCCCTTGAAGGACGGCCTCGACCAGCTCTGGGCCTGGAGGGCCCGGCTGCAGACTGCACCAACTCTGCATGGGCAGCAGCAGTCTGTCCTACAGGCGGTGGCAAGTGCAGTGGAGAAGTGACAGTGGTGGCAGCAGGAATGCTGTCATCTTGAGAGAGAACAGCAACTCCCTGCTCGACCGACACACTGGCACTCCCACGGGGCAGCACTTCAGCATCCGGAGCAATCTGCTGGAGCACAGATTGCTGGCCTGCTGCGGCGCGGTGAGAGCCCCGGGGAAATGTGTCCGAACCATCGAGGATGGCAGCAGTCAGTGCTCGCATGGCCTCAATCTGAGTCTGCATGACAGCAGTCTGAGACTGAATTGCAGCACTAAGCTTTAGCGTGGCATCCGCCTGTGCTACAGCGAAGTGCTCCACACTCCTTGCCAGTGATTCAATGCATTCGGGCACCCTTCCCACTGCACCCATGAGCTCAGTGTGCATGTCCACCGCCTGGGTGTTCATTTCAGCGATGAGCCGCTCCTCCTCTGCGTCCAGTGCAGCAGGACTAACTGGCCTACTCTCCCTCCGGGGAGAAGGCCCCCGAGCTTCCCTACCCCCATCGCGTTGCTGCAGCCCGCTGGGTCCTGGAGCTTCACCCTCATCAGACCCTTCCCCCCTGCTCCCCTCCAGGGAAGGCGTGTTCCCAGTGTGGGCATGGGCTTCCTCGGGAGAGGGTGGCACTGATGCTCCGGCTTCCTCTTCCTCCTCGGCTGCAGCTTCACTCCCACTGGCAGCTTCAGGGCCCGTCTCCTCAGCTGGTGAATCACCATCTGAAAGCAGGGAGGTACAAGAGTGGCTTTAGCATGAGGACAGGGTGGCAGTAAGGGAGGAATGAGTGCAGCGATTTAGTAAGTTGGATTGAAAGTGTCAAAGTTGGTGTTGTGAGGGACAAGTGGAAGGACAGAGGACAAAAAGGTGATGGCCTTACCATTGCTGTCCAGAACGGGGTCGGCGTCTCCAGTGGCGACGGGACCGATCACCCGGCTTGCCACAATCCTGTGGACGCGCGCCTCAAGATCGCTGAGGGGTTGCAGCTGAGGCCGCCCTCCACCCGTCCGTTGCTGCTGTCTCCTATTATGAGATAGCTTGGCCTGCAAGAAAAAGGACGGCGTCTGAGTAAATATACAGCCATGGTCTTGCCTGATGTGCCTCCCATAGGTGAATAGCCCTTACTGTATGCAGCCATGGTCTTGCCTGATGTACCTCCCATAGGTGAATAGCCCTTACTGTATGCAGCCATGGTCTTGCCTGATGTGCCTCCCATTGGTGAATAGCCCTTACTGTATGCATAGTGTGGAATGTGCGTATGTGTTTCATGAGAGGGCCATAGGTGTTGGATGAGTGTTGTGCATTGGGGTTTTAAGACCCTCTGGCCATAGAGTGAGGTTGAGATGGAGGGATGGAGAGGTATTGAAAAAAAGCCACTCACCCTGACGACCCGAGTGAGGTCGTTGAACTTTTTCCGACATTGTACATGGGTCCTGGGCACCATGCTCCTGCAGGAGACGCTCTGAGCCACCTCCCTCCACACTCTTCTGTACTAACGCGGCAAAGGCCTCCTGCCACTCTCTGGGTACAGTATTGATCTTCTGCGCTCCACCGCGCCAACCAGAGCATCCAAGGCCCGCTCGCTGAAGCGCTGAGCTCGTTCTCTCACCCTCTCCATAGTCCTTGGCTGGAAGATTTAGGCACAGGTCTCTCCAGGCCGAGATTCAAGGCTCCAATGAGCAGGGTGTGGCTGGAGTGCAAGATCGACCCTCCCCTTTAAGAACTGTCCGGTGCCAGTGTGTCTGTGTTCCATCGCTAACTGACAGCACCTGCGCTGCGCCCGCGCTCTGAGTTAGCGCCTCGCTCCTCGGCCTTTGCGCCTTAAGACAGGTGTGTAGCGCCTGATTTAGCGCTCCAATCACCTCCAGGGGCGTTAAAAGTCAAGTTTGCCGTCGGTGGCGATAATTAGCGCCAGGCGCTAATCTTTGCGCCCGGCCGATAATTGCGCCCCAAATGGGGCGATACTGAATTTCTCCCCCTATGGGCCCTGACAACATCCGTGTTGTCATGCTGAAGACTTGTGCTGCAGAACTAGTTGCGTCTCTAGCCAAGCTATCCCAGTACAGCTACAACATTGGCATCTATCTGACAATGTGGAAAACTGCCCAGGTATGTCCTGTCCACAAAACTGAGGACAAATCCAAACCGACCAATTACCACCCCATCAGTCTACTCTCAATGATCAGCAAAGTGATGGAAGGTGTCATCGACAGTGCTATCAAGCGGCACTTACTCACCAATAACCTGCTCACTGATGCACAGTTTGGGTTCCACCATCACCACTCAGCTCCAGACTTCATTACAGCCTTGGTCCAAACATGGACAAAGAGCTGAATTCCAGAGGTGAGGTGAGAGTGACTGCCCTTGACATCAAGGCAGCATTTGACTGAGTGTGGCATCAAGGAGCCCTAGTAAAACTGAAGTCAATGGGAATCAGGGGGGAAACTGCCCACTGGCTGGAGTCATACCGAGCACAAAGGAAGATGGTTGTGGTTGTTGGAGGTCAATCATCACAGCCCCAGGACATTGCTGCAGGTCATCGACCTGAAACGTTAACTCTCTTTCTCTCTCCACGGATGCTGCCTGGCCTGCTGAGTTTTTCCAGCGTTTTCTGTTGTTATTTCGGATTTCCAGCATCCGCAGTATTTTGCTATCGCATTGCTGCAGGAGTTCCTCATGGCAGTGTCCTAGACCCAACCATCTTCAGCTGCTTCATCAATGACCTTCCCTCCAACATAAGGTCAGAAATGGGGATGTTCACTGATGACTGCACAGTGTTCAGCGCCATTCGTAACTTCTCAGATAATGAAGCAGTCCATGCCCGCATGCAGCAAGACCTGGACGACATTCAAGCTTGGGCTGATAAGTGGCAGGTAACATTCGCACCACACAAGTGCCATGCAATGAATATCTCCAACAACAGAAAGTCTAACCACCGCCCCTTGATATTCAACAGCATTACCATCGCCAAATCCCCCACCATCAACATCCTGAGGGTTACTATTGACCAGAAACTAAACTGGACCAGCCACATAAATACTGTGGCTACAAGAGCAGGTCAAAGGCTGCGTATTCTGCAGTGAGTGTCTCACCTCCTGACCATCCAGAGTCTTTCCACCATCTACAAGGCACAAGTCAGGAGTGTGATGGAATACCCTCCACTTGCCTGGATGAATGCAGCTCCAACAACATTGAAGAAGCTTGACACCATCCAGGACAAAGCAGCCCGCTTGATTGGCACCCCATCCACCACCTTAAACATTCACTCCCTGTACCACCGGCGTACCATGGCTGCAGTGTGTACCATCTACAAGATGCACTGCAGCAACTCGCCAAGGCTTCTTCAGCAGCACCTCCCAAACCCGCGACCTTTACCACCAATAAGGACAAGGGCAGTGTTCTGAAGCATTGAGGTGCTGCAAACACTGACAAGCACTGCACAAAGGTGGACGGTTGCACCCAGGCTCTCGCATGACTCTCTCCATATGCTAATGGAGGGAGTCACAGCATGCAGGGAGGTTCTCTTCGCATCCAAGGGTGGAAGAGACCTCCCCAGGACACCAACGTAGCCTGGTTGTACATTGCACGGGAGGGTAAAAGCAGGGATGTCGTCAGGAGTACCTGGCTGCAGTGGCGCAAACCATTCAATGATCTCAGTAGATCACGAAACGTTACTGCAAAGCCACACTCAACCTCATCCTGCTGTGACTCTCATCACATCCCTATCACTCTGCCTTCCCTACCCTACTCCTGCACATCCTTACTCACACCAACTTACCTTGCACCTCCACCCATCCCTCTCTGTCTACATTATTACTTCCCCATCTCACTAGCCACCCCCCACACTCACCCTCATCCTAGTCCAATCATACCAACTAACAATACACAAGGGTAGGCACTTGGGTGTGCTATGTAATGTTCATGTACATTTTCTGTTATTGTGTTGTCAAACATTGAAATCCTTATTTTCAACACTGCCTCATTGTACAGATCTGTGTTCACCTTTGGAAGTGTCTTAGTGAGTTGCAGTGAATGATTAGACATAACGGTATCCCCCGCAATGGTGGTAAGTGTGAAAGGAATGGCTTGGTCATTGTTGGAATGTCTTACGGTGCTGCTGTGGGGTGGTGTTAATCTGGCGCATCATGTGGCAGCCAGGGTGTACAGCGTCAAGCCAAGTAAATCAGGCCATGGTGATGCCATCGCTGGCTTCCCGGGCAGCAATGTGGTCGAGTGATGATGCCCTGTGTCCTGTGCAGCATCAGGTGATTGCGCAGAAGGTTGATGTTGTTGTTGGTGTGCCTGGTGATGTTGGTGCTGGGGCTGATCGTGGAGGGATTCAGAGGACCAAGTTGAGATTTTTTCAAGGGCACCGATGTTGCTGGAATAGATGGCAACTGAAGTTGAGATGGCAGAAGCAATCTGTCAATGGTGAGAGAGCTTGCTCCAAGGAGGTGACAATGTAAATCGAGTTAAGACCGCACACTTACAGCCTCCAGAGAGATCAAATGTGTCTTCCAAATCCTGAAATTAGCAACCTCTGACATTTGAAAGTGAACAGATGTGAGCGTTCAGCTTTTATACTGCAGTTGCAGCTGTGAACTATGCAGCTCGCTGCTACTCCCGACGTACTTACCTGACGTGATCTGCGAATGTCGTGAAACCCATTTAAAATGCAGGAAAATAGGAAAAGACTGTCTAAATAGCAATTAACAAGTACTTAACAAGGAGTTAAGGGGGAAAAATTAGCTTGCGCCCCCTTTGGGGTGCTAGCTTCGACAGGGCGTTAACTTCGCCAGGGCGCTAAGTTAGCGCCCCCGCACCCGAAATTGAATGTTAGCGCCCCAACAGGAGGTGGGGCGCTGCTGGAAGCATTCCCCCTCCCTCTTGGGGCGCTCCAGTTCAATATCGCGGTGCTACGTGCCGCAGCGCCACGCGTGCTGGCACGTAGCGCCACAGTGTTGCAGGGCTCCCTCTTATTAAAGGGGAGGGGCCTTGCGCAGTGCGAACCGGGGCCCTACTGGGCCACCGGGGAGTGGGGTGCCGGCAAAAGAGCCCGGCACTCAAGAGGAGTGCCAGGCTGACGAATCGCGGCCGGCACCCCACGGGAGGAGGGCAGAGGGGGCAGGTGCTGGCAGGCGGCCCACAAAAAAAAATGGCCGCCCAGCACCTCCCCTTTAAATATCGCCGCCCCGGCTGCAAGTACGCCCCCCTGACCCTGTCAGACATAGCGTCCGGCTGTACGTCAGGGGGCGCGACCCAAGTTTGTGTCCGGGGCGCTGCGCACAGCGATGATCTCATCGCCGCGGGGCGCTACCGGCTACTGCCTTCGCTAGCCTCCCGCTGAATTTCGCGTGAGGGGTTAGCGGTGCCCCTCCGGGCGCTTGTTTCTTTGCGCTAACGGGAGGCGCAAAACAACCGAATTTTGCCCCCTAAGTATTTTAAATCCCTCACCCAGCACTTTTTAAAATTCATTTTTATGGGATGTGGGCGTTGTTGCCCATCCCTAGTTGATCTTGAGAAGGTGGTGGTGAGCCGCCTTCTTGAACCGCTGCAGTCCGTGTGGTGAAGGTACTCCCACAGTGATGTTAGGTAGGGAGTTCCAGGATTTTGACCCAGCGACCATGAAGGAACGGCGATATACTTCTCAGTCAGGATGGTGTGTGACTTGGAGGGGAACTTGGAGTTGGTGGTGTTCCCATGCGCCTGCTGCCCTTCTCCTTCTAGGTGGAAGAGGTCGCGGGTTTGGGAGGTGCTGCCGAAGAAGCCTTGATGAGTTGCTGCAGTGCATCTTGTAGATGGTACACACTGCAGCCACGGTACGCCGGTGGTGGACGGAGTGAATGTTTAAGGTGGTGGATGGGGTGCCAATCAAACGGGCTGCATTGTCCTGGATGGTGTCGAGCTTCGAGTGTTGTTGGAGCTGCACTCATCCAGGCAAGTGGAGAGTATTCCATCACACTCCTTACTTGTGCTTTGTAGATGGTGGAAAGGCTTTGGGGAGTCAGGAGGTGAGACACTCGCTGCAGAATACCTAGCCTTTGACCTGCTCTTGTTGCCACAGTATTTATGTGGCTGGTCCAGTTAAGTTTCTGGTCAATAGTGACCCCCAGGATGTTGATGGTGGGGGATTCGGCGATGGTAATGCCGTTGAATGTCAAGGGGAGGTGGTTAGACTCTCACTTGTTGGAGATAGTCATTGCCTGGCACTTCTGTGGTGCAAATGTTACCTGCCACTTAGCAGCCCAAGCCTGAACGTCGTCCAGGTCTTGTTGCATGCGGGCATGGACTGCTTCATTTTCTGAGGAGATCTGAATGGCGCTGAACACTGTGTAGTCATCAGTGAACATCCCCATTTCTGACCTTATGTTGGAGGGAAGGTCATTGATGAAGCAGCTGAAGATGGTTGGGCCGAAGGCACTGCCCCGAGGAACTCCTGCAGCGATGTCCTGGGGCTGTGATGATAGACCTTCAATCGCCACAACCACCTTCCTTTGCGTTAGGTATGACTCCAGCCAGTGGAGCGTTTTCCTCCTGATTCCCATTGACTTCAGTTTTACGAGGGTTCATTGATGCCACACTCGGTGAAATGCTGCCTTGATGTCAAGGGCAGTCACTCTCACCTCACCTCTGGAATTCAGCTCCTTTGTCCATGTTTGGACCAAGGCTGCAATGAGGTTGGGAGCCGAGTGGTCTTGGCGGAACCCAAACTGAGCATTGGTGAGCACATTATTGGTGAGTAAGTGCCGTTTGATAGCACTGTCGATGACACCTTCCATCACTTTGCTGATGATTGAGAGTAGACTGATGGGGCGGTAATTGGCCGGGTTGGATTTGTCCTGCTTTTTGTGGATGGGACATACCTGGGCAGTTTTCCACATTGTCGAATAGATGCCAGTGTTTTAGCTGTACTGGAACAGCTTGGCTAGAGGCGTAGCTAGTTCTGGAGCACAAGTCTTCAGCACGATAGTCGGGATGTTGTCGGGGCCCATAGCCTTTGCTGTATCCAGTGCGCTCCGCCGTTTCTTGATACCACATGGAGTGAATCGAATTGGCTGAAGACTGGCTTCTGTGATAGTGGGGACCTCGGGAGTAGGCCGATATGGATCAACCACTCGCACTTCTGGCTGAAGATGGTTGCAAACGCGTCAGCCTTGTCTTTTACACTCACGTGCTAGGCTGCAGCATCATTGAGGATGGGGATATTCATGCATCCTCCTCCTCCCGTTAGTTGTTTAATGGTCCACCGCCATTCACGACTGGATGTGGCAGGACTGCAGAGCTTTGATTTGATCCGTTGATTGTGGGATCGCTTAGCCCTGTCTATGGCAGCCTGCTTCCGTTTTTTAGCGTGCATGTAGTCCTATGTTGCAGCTTCCCCAGGTTGGCACCTCATTTTTAGGTATGCCTGGTGCTGCCCCCGGCATGCTCTTCTACACTCCTGATTGAACCAGGGTTAGTCCCCTGGCTTGGTGGTAGTGGTAGAGTGAGGGATATGCCAGGCCATGAGGTTACAGACTGTGGTGGAATACAATTCTGCTGCTGCTGATGGCCCACAGTGCCTCATAGAAGCCCAGTTTTGAGCTGCTAGATCTGTTCTGAATCTATCCCATGGTGTCGGGTCTGTTTCGAGATCGCAGACCCGACACTTTGGAAAGTCACACGGAGGTGGGATCGCGGCGGCTTTACAACCCGCCGTCAATCATTGGGAATTTGACAGCTAACCTGTCTCCGAACCCACACTGTGTGCACCGGCAAAATCGCGGCCATTGTGTTGACTATATCTCGAACTATATAATAAGCTATAAAACGTCGAAGATTATGTTAGGAACTAATGAGGCGAACAAAAGTAAGGCAAACTATTCTTTACATTTAGGATGACTGTTTACTTTCTGGCCATCACGAAGAATGGCAAAAACTGCTTTGAGATTTTCTTGAAATGGCAGCTAATGGAAGACATGCGAACCAAATTAATCAGCTCAGCAAATGAACTGGGTGGCAAGCTTTGTTGTGCTGATTACTAGATTCAAAACTTTGCAAAGTCAAAAAATTCTTGAAGCAGACTTGAAGCAAGATTACTTTTCCAAATTACTTCAAATGATTTCTTGGCAACATTGATTTTGCCCGTAGGGTAACTGAATCAGGTAGGGTTATTAGACATGGTAATTGCTATAAGCCATGTTCAAAGCACAGCACATTTATTTTATTGGACAGTCACATGGTATGAAAGACAACAGCCGGGATTTTGCCGGGGCGATGACGGCATGTCATAAGCCCTCAGAATGGCCCTGCAGGTTCCGGACTCCCACATCCGCTGCACATGCGCGAAAACCCAGAACTTGTGATCTTTCAAGGTTCGCCTTGACAGATCGTCCGCATGCACCCCAAAAACACTTTCACTGGCGCAGAGTTGCCCAGCAAATGCCCACCAAACCCTTACGCCTGGTAAAAGCAGGTATCGGGCCAGGCGTAAGGGTTAAAATAAATGTTAAATTAAAATTTTTAAAATGATTAAAACATACAAAAACATTTAAAATTAGTTTATGTAAATTTTGGCTCGGATTAGAATGTTTAAAATTATTTTTCAAAAGATTACATTTTTATTTTAAATGCTTAATTGAAGGGACTTTTAATTAATTTGAACATGGGAACATTATTTTTATTTCAGTTGTGTTAATTAATTATTTGGGGATTTCTCATAAGCTTAGGGGGATTCTGTTCATAAATGGAATCCTCATAAGCTTATGAGGAATCCCCCTTTCTAATTGGTTGACCGGGCCCACGGATCCCAGGGACGCGGGCGGTTCAGAAGCGTCCCTGGGATCCGTGGGCCTTTACACGGGCGTATGTCTGCAGGCCCAGATGACTCCAAAGCCCGGGAGCCAGCAAGCAGGTCCGTATTTTTTTGCAGGTCGGAGGCGTACTCCGGAGGTACGCCTCCGACCGCAAATTTCGGCCCAACCACTTGACTAGACCAACATATGGGTGAGCAACTGGTGGGAGGACATTGATCATTTGCAACTTTATGCAGATGCTGTAGGGAACATGGTATGTGGACGCACTGCACAATTAGTAATTATATAGGGCCGTATTTTCCAATCGGAGGCTTCCCGCATGCGGATGCCTCCGATCTCGAAAAAAATCTACACACTTACCTGAGGGCTCCCGAGGTGCGTATAGTTCCGCTGCTGGGCCTCTCCAACTCCAAGTGTGCAGGGCCTACGTATCCCAGGGGCGCAAGCGGTTCGCAAGCGTCCCTGGGATCTCGTGGGCCATGGGGAGCCAATCAAAGAAGGGAATCTCACTTCATACACTTGACAGATAGACCTGTCAAATATATGAATGGAGATCACCCCAAAAACACTTTAAAACATTAAATATATATTTTTTTTAAATCACATTTTTAAAATTAGTTGAAATTACAATAAATTTAATATTTTAAACCAAAATTTAATTTAAAAAAAAATAATTAAAGTTTTTTATGGGGCTAAAATTAAACTTACCTTTTTTTTAAAAGTATTTTTAAATGATAAATGAGTGAAAATTTTTAAAAAACTTTTTTCAACGCTTATCCTTGTAAAAGCAGGCCTTACGCCTGCTTTTACCAGGTGTAAGAATTCTAAGGGTTTTCTGCGGGCGGAGGTTCTCCAGAAAGTGGAACTATCCGCCCGCAGAGGCTCTTCTCCAGGGCAGGCGTCCGATCTGTCAAGAGCATTCATGACAGATCGGAAATGCTGGTTTTCAGCGCATGCGCTGTGCATGCCTGAAACTGACATTTCCGATGACCCTACGGGTGTGTGTGCACAGCGCGTACCCACCCGCAGGGATCGGAATATCCGGCCAATAATGATCCTGGATTGCTAGTTGAGTTAATATCGACAACAAAAAAATTAATTGGATTTCTCCCGGGCTTTAACAGTGCAACATAAGAAAATACAGCTTGAGGTAAAACTACTTGGTTAATCAATATTGTTGCTTTCAAGAATGTATAACTTGCACTAACCTGAACCCCACTCAAGTATTTAGTCAGATGGAAAAATGAATAACCGCAGGTAAAACGTCTGTTATAATGATACTCTGTGAAAATTCCCAGTCCAGTAACCTAATTGAACAGAAGCCCTAGCATTAGAGTTGGGACTATTCAACCATGAACAGTTTCATTCCATAGATGACTTTCTGTATTCTATGGAAAACTGAATTGTTTTTACTTAGTTATACTTAGATCATCCAATCTCTTTTTCATACCAGATATTCATTTAACTCTATCTCTGTGAATATGCAAATGAAAGGGGACCCAGAACAGATATCTACTTATCTCCACTATTTGCTGCTCCCAGAGGCAGCTTGTTCCATTTATCATAACATTCTGCTTCCCATAGCTAGTTGTCAACACCTTGCTCTTTTCTTCTTCAGACTCTGAGCTGCTTCTTGCGCACTTGTCTTTCGTGATATAGTTGTTAACAGGCATTAACAACAAAATGTAGAGATTAACAGTAAAGAATACAATTGTTTGAACTCTGGGGGCGGGGGCAAATCCTGGAAAGGCCGAACAGGTCAGTCAGCATCTGAAAGCATTGAAGTTCTAATGAAGTGTTCCTCCTGAAATGTTAACCTATCTGACATGTTGTCTATTTCTTCAACAACAACAACAACAACAAGTATTTATATAGCGCCTTTAACATAGTAAAATGTCCCAAGGTGCTTCACAAGAGTATTATTAGACACAAAGTTTGACACCGAGCCACATAAGGAGAAATTAGGGCAGGTGTCCAAAAGCTTGGTCAAAGAGGTAGGTTCTAAGGAGCGTCCTAAAGGAGGAAAGAGAAGTAGAGAAGCGGAGAGGTTTGGGAAGGAAATTCCAAAGCTTAGGGCCCAGGCAGCTGAAGGCACGGCCACCAATGGGTGAGTGATTATAATCAAGGATGCTCAAGAGGCCAGAATTAGAGGAGCACAGCTATCTCGGGGGGGTTGTGGGGCTGGAGGCGATTACAGAGATAGGGAGGGGCGAGGCCATGGAGGGATTTGAAAACAAGAATGAGAATTTTGAAATCGAGGCCTTGCTTAACCGGGAGCCAATGTAAGTCAGTGAGCACAGGGATGATGGATGAACGGGACTTGGTGCGAGTTAGGACACGGGCAGCCGAGTTTTGGATCACCTCAAGTTTACGTAGGGTAGAATGTGCGAGGCCAGCCAGGAGTGCGTTGGAATAGTCAAGTCTCGAAGTAACAAAGGCATGGATGAGGGTTTCAGCAGTGGATGAGCTGAGGCTGGGGCGGAGACAGGCAATGTTACAATTTCCAGCAAATTCTGTTCTTTGAAATTTTTTTAATGGTTTGAAGCCGGAGGATCTTGTTTAGTAATGTATAGCTTCTGCTGCAAAGCTATCTATCTGCCAGTAACTTAGAATGTTGTTTATGAAATGAATTTATCAAAGCAATATCTGACTGCATCACCAATTCTATTGCAATATCACTCTACCTGCTACATAAACAGATATTCATGCTTTAAAAAATTCATTTTTTGTAAATTGCCTAGCCTTCTAATATTAAAATGATTGCTGCCAAATGTTTATAGATATCTGCATTTTCATAGCATAAAGTGGTAAAATGCGAATAGAATATTACACTTTACCTGCTACAATATATGGAAATTACTCCACTCCTGACCTGACCAACATGATATGTTGCTCAGAATACTTTCTACATCTCAGACAAAATCTTGATATTCTCCAGATGTTTTAGTACTGATCATCAGCATACCAATCCCAACTTGTAGAATTGTTTCCCCACTTGATTGTTAAAATAATGTTTTGATAATCCAGCTGCAGAACATGACCTTGTGTGAGATTTGCTCAGTTTTATGAGTTGAAGAGGAGCAGAAAAAATCCACAGAATGACCCTCAGTAGGATACACGTTGTTCAAAAGGCTAAAACTATTCTTTCATCCCATTTTAGTAACTCTATCCAATTGTAATCAACATTGTGTTAAGTTTGGTTGCCTTAAAATCTCCATTTAAGTTACACTTATTTGCTATTTACTTATTGGCTTCTCTTCCCGCTCCCGCATCGTTACATCTGGTGTCCCCCAAGGATCTATTCTTGGCCCCCTCCAATTTCTCATCTACACGTTGCCCCTTGGTGACATCATCCAAAAACACAGCGTCAGTTTACACATGTACGCTGACGACACCCAGCTCTACCTCACTACCTCTTCTCTCGACCCCTCCACGGCCTCTAAATTGTCAGACTGCTTGTCCGACATCCAGTTCTGGATGAGCAGAAATTTTCTCCAATTAAATATTGGGAAGACCGAAGCCATTGTTTTCGATCCCCGCCATAAACTCCGTTCCCTAGCCACTGACTCCATCCCTCTCCCTAACATTTGTCTGAGGCTGAACTACACTGTTCGCAACCTTGGTGTCGTATTTGACCCTGAATGAGCTTCCGACCACATATCTGCAGCATAACTAAGACCGCCTATTTTCACCTCCGTAACATCGCCCGTCTCTGCCCTTGCCTCAGCTTATCCGCTGCTGAAACCCTCATCCATGCTTTTGTTACCTCTAGACTTGACTATTCCAACACACTCCTGGCTGGCCTCCCACATTTCACCCTACGTAAACTTGAGGTGATCCAAAACTCAGCTGCCCGTGTCCTAACTCGCACCAAGTCCCGTTCACCCATCACCCCTGTGCTCACTGACCTACATTGGCTCCCGGTTAAGCAAGGCCTCGATTTCAAAATTCTCATCCTTGTTTTCAAATCCCTCCATGGCCTCACCCCTCCCTATCTCTGAAATCTCCTCCAGCCCCACAACCCCCCGAGATATCTGCGCTCCTCTAATTCTGCCCTCTTGAGCATCCCTGATTATAATCGCTCAACCATTGGCGGCCGTACCTTCTGTTGCCTAGGCCCTAAGCTCTGGAATTCCCTGCCTAAACCTCTCCGCCTCGCTACCTCTCTTTCCTCCTTTAAGACGCTCCTTAAAACCTACCTCTTTGACCAAGCTTTTGGTCACCTGCCCTAATTTCTCCTTATGTGGCTCGGTGTCAAATTTTTTATCTTTTAATAGTCCTGTGAAGCACCTTGGGATGTTTTACTACGTTAAAGGCGCTATATAAATACAGGTTGTTGTTGTTGTTATTGTACTACAACAGTATTACGACATCTCTAAAATCCCTAGGACTGCTTCATCTCATGGAAACGACCTCAAAGTCTTATATTTCCTGTGGTTATCATCTAATTAGTTTATTGAATACATGATGCCAACAAACACAATGCACATGTTCAGGAAATGTAAAATGAGGTGGTTGAAGAAACTAATACCATCAATCTATCTGTTACAGTAAATACTAATTCTACCGGAAACTGAGTGCCTCACTGGCACCAGCTCAACATGAATATATAAAGGTCTTGGAATATTCATAATACAACTAAGAATTGGGCAGAGATGATGTGGCTGGAAATATATATATATATATATCTCTCTAAGCTTTACAGTTATTAACTCTTCCAATACCACTGACTTAAATTTCTCATTCTAACTGTCTCCAGTGGCACTGATCTGCATTTAGTGAAATCTGTAACTACTTGATATTCAGGCACGATAATAAATACTGTGACTTTATTAACACTCAACTGTTTTATCTCTTTTGCAGTGAATTTTGACCATTTTCAAATACTACGTGCAATTGGAAAAGGAAGCTTTGGGAAGGTATTTTATGCTGCAATCTACATGTTTGTTTAATTATGTACATGTCATAATTTTAAGCAACAATTTCTAATTGTAAGATAGATTGGTTGTGTTGAGCAGTGTGATGAATACTGAGCATGCTTCAGATTTGAATGTACAGGAAATTATGCACGGTATAACTTGACGTTAAAACTGGCAGACAGCCATAGAAGAGGAAGAAGAAGCTGTCAACACTATACCAGATTGCAAGTGCTTATGATTATTTTATCCTACCAAGTGAATGCTATCAAACATGAAACATTAATTCCCTAGATATGAGGTAACAAAAATCTATATTCAGAAATTTTTCCGTATTTAACGGACTGCACATTAGAGTGACAGGGAAAGTGAAGAAGTTCAAAGACAAGTACACTCCAGTTACTGGGAAGATTCAATTTAATTCAATTTAGACCACGATTGCTGTATGAAAGGTTTGGTTCTTGCATAGTACTGCAGCATTTTCATTGACAGGTTGGTAGGTATAAACACTCTCAACTAGTCCAGCAGTGTGAGTCTCATTTATGTATAGTTAACTAAGTATACTTGCCTTTTATGATGGGTGATGATTAGATTTTTGAGAAATAGATGAAGTGTAGCTGCTGCAATTACTTGAAGATGGTTCACATATCTCCTGCTCTGCAACCATACACTACACCTAATCCCAAAGAGTTGAACAGACTTTGTAGGTTTTCAAGTTTTCTGTTGGGGATAGGTTATGACTTCAATCTTTGTGTAATTCAAAGGCATTATTACTGCCAGTAAAAATAGATACAAACGTATTGAATGATGTTTGTTGAAAGAAAATGACTGGATAAAGTCAACAACAGGGGTTCCATTCATGGCATATTCTATATGGCAGCTGTGGAAAAATGAGCCACAGAAAGAAAGAAAGACTTCCATTTATATAGCGCCTTTCACAATCTCAGGACGTCCTAAAGCGCTTTACAACCAATTAAGTACTTTTGAAATGTAGTCACTTTTGTAATGTAGGAAAGCACTGATCAAGGTCACAGAAAAAAGGGAGGGTATTAATTTTGAATAAAAAATTCCATTAAATTTCTTTCAAGTTCAGATAATTAATTTTGTATAGCAAGGTCTCTTGTCGAATATGTGAAGTATTTAAATTTATGGAAATTTTGTCTGCCATTTTAATTCTCCCGACTAAGGCTAGTTGTTAACCATTTACATAGCATTAGAAATGCAAGCATAGAGGGTATTGATTTTCTGAAGGTTAGGTCCTATTTAACTAAATGATGCAGTGCCATATGAAGGAAAGATACCCAATGGAGAATAAAATAGGTATTCCACTTTTTCCTCAGTGTGCATTCTGTTTAAATACTGTGTAGTGAGAAGGATAATTTTAATAGATTTTTTAAGAGTTTACATTCACACATGTATATTATGAATCCATTGTACATTTTGCTGACAGTGTATGTGGGAGGAGTACATGGACGCACTAGGCATAGTTATACCAACAAGCAGAACAATGAGATTTGGTGGTCTGGTGGGAATCCTGCTTGCTAGTTGTTATATTGGTTACTGTCACCGTCTATGCCTCTCTCCTGATAAGTTGCGGGTCTATACTATCCTCTTGAGAGATAGTTTGCGGGGTGAGGAAGGGTGAATCGCACCGAGTGTTAGATTTTATTTGAAAGAAGATTGTTACAATTACGGAGAGTATTCTGGTAAAGCTATTATGCCATGTGACCCAACTCTTGATGTGAGTGACAATCACCTTCAAAATCCCCCAGTTGGGAATTGAGCCCTGTCTTGGCCCAAATACTTTGTTTTGCTTATTCCTTCAACAGCAGGCCAATAACTGGCTAGTATGAGTGTTTGCTTCCATGATTCAGTATAAGCACAAAAAATAAAATATTCCTGTCACTGCCTTGATTTAAGAGAGTCTTAACGGAACAAGGAGGTCTGTACTGGCGGGGTTTCAGAAGAATGCCTTTAAAATAGCACTTCCAGCTCTGAGACGAAGGGTGACATTTTCACTATCCCTTCATAGTCAGTGGGGGGGCCGGGGGCAGGGGCCGGGGACAAGGGGGAACTGTTTCACCAAATAACTCAAGCCTGAACACTTGCACAGTTCTATGCAGAACATACTCAGACTTGTTTAGCCCTAATCCAAAACTCGGCTGCCCGTGTCCAAACTCGCACCAAGTCCCGTTCACCCATCACCCCTGTGCTCGCTGATCTACATTGGCTCCCAGTTAAGCAACGCCTCGATTTCAAAATTCTCATTCATTGTTTTCAAATCCCTCCATGGCCTTGCCCCTCCCTATCTTTGTAATCTCCTTCAGCCCCACAACCCCCCGAGATATCTGCGCTCCTCTAATTCTGCCCTCTTGAGCAGCCCTGATTATAATCGCTCCACCATTGGTGGCCGTGCCTTCTGTTGCCTAGGCCCTAAGCTCTGGAATTCCCTCTCTAAACCTCTCTACCTCTCATTCCTCCTTTAAGACGCTCCTTAAAACCTACCTCTTTGACCAAGCTTTTGGTCATCTGTCCTAATTTCTCCTTATATGACTCGCTGTCAAATTTTTTGTCTTATAATACTCCTGTGAAGCTCCTTGGGATGTTTTATTACGTTAAAGGCGCTATATAAATAGAAATTGTTGTTGTTTAATTGTGTGGTAGGCACTTTCTAGGGTGTAATGACAGTTACAAGCAATTCAGTGGAAAAAAAACAGGCAGTGGGGGGAGAGATCAGGAGAATTTTTTTTTATGCAGCAAGTTGTTATGATTTGGAATGCACTTTTAAAAAATTTATTCCAGGACGTGGGCATCGCTGGCAAGGCCAGCATTTATTGCCCATCCCTAATTGCCCTGGAGAAGGTGGTGGTGAGCCACCTTCTTGAACCGCTGCAGTCCATGTGGTTACAGTGCTGTTAGGGAGGGAGTTCCAGGATTTTGACCCAGCGACGATGAAGGATCGGTGATATACTTCTAAGTCAGGATGATGTGTAACTTGGAGGGGAACTTGGAGGTGGTGGTGTTCCAATGCGCCTGCTGCCCTTGTCCTCCTAGGTGGTAGAGGTAATGGGTTTGGGAAGTGCTGCGGAAGAAGCCTTGGCGAGTTGCTGCAGTGCATCTTGTAGATGGTACACACTGCAACAACGGTGTGCCAGTGGTGGAGGGAGTGAATGTTTAAGGTGGTGGATGCGGTGCCAATCAAGCGTGCTTCTTTGTCCTGGATGATGTCTAGCTTCTTGTGTGTTGTTGGAGCTGCACTCATCCAGGCAAGTGGAGAGTATTCCATCACACTCCTGACTTGTGCCTTGTAGATGGTGGAAAGACTTTGGTGAGTCAGGAGGTGAGACACTTACCGCAGAATACCCAGCCACTGACCTGCTCTTGTTGCCACAGTATTTATGTGGCTGGTCCAGTTAAGTTTCTGATCAATGGTGATCCCCCAGGATGTTGATGGTGAATGGTGTCCAGGTCTTGTTGCATGCGGGCATGGACTGCTTCATTATCTGAGGAGTTGTGAATGACGCTGAACACTGTGCAGTCATCAACGAACATCCCCATTTCTGACCTTATGTTGGAGGGAAGGTCATTGATGAAGCAGCTGAAGATGGTTGTGCCTAGGACACTGCCCTGAGGAACTCCTGCAGCGATGTCCTGGGGCTGTGATGATTGACCTTCAACCACCACAACCATCTTCCTTTGTGCTAGGTATGACTCCAGCCAGTGGAGAGTTTTCCCCCTGATTCCCATTGACTTCAGTTTTACTCGGGCTCCTTGATGCCACACTCGGTCAAATGCTGCCTTGATGTCAAGGACAGTCACTCTCAACTCGCCTCTTGAATTCAGCTCTTTTGCCATGTTTGGACAAAGGCTGTAATGAGGTCTGGAGCCGAGTGGTCCTGACGCAACCCAAACTGGGCATCGGTGAACAGGTTATTGGTGAGTAAGTGCCGCTTGATAGCTCTGTCGATGACACCTTCCATCACTTTGTTGATGATTGAGAGTAGACTGATGGGGCGGTAATTGGCCGGATTGGATTTGTCCTGCTTTTTGTGGACGGGACATACCTGGGCAGTTTTCCATATTGGTTCTGGGTTCAAGTCCCACTCCAGAGACGAGAGCACAAAATCTAGGCTGATGCTCCAGTGCAGTACTGAGGGAGTGCTGCACTGTCAGAGGTGCCATCTTTCGGATGAGACGTTAAACCGAGGCCCCCTCTGCTCTCTCACGTGGATGTAAATGATCCCAAGACACTATTTCGATGAAGAGCAGGGGAGTTATCCCCAGTGTCCTGGTCAATATTTATTCCTCAATCAACATCACTACAAAAACTGATTATGTGATCATTATCACATTGCTGTTGGTGGGAGCTGGCTGTGCGCAAATTGGCTGCCGCGTTTCCTACATTACAAGAGTGACCACACTTCAAAAGTACTTCATTGGCTGTAAATTGCTTTGGGACATCGGTGGTCATGAAAGGCACTATATAAATGAAAGTCTTTCTTTTCTTTCTTTTATTGTTGGTTAGATGCCAGTATTGCAGCTTTACTGGAATAGATTGGCTAGAGGCGTAGCTAATTCTGGAGCACAAGTCTTCAGCACGACAGCCGAGATGTTGTCAGGGCCCATAGCCTTTGCTGTATCCAGTGCGCTAAGCCGTTTCTTGATATCATGTGGAGTGAATCGAATTGGCTGAAGACTGGCTTCTCCGATGGTGGGGACATCATTAGGAGGCTGATATGGATCATCCCCTCGGCACTTCTGGCTGACGATCGTAGCTAATGCTTCAGCCTTGTCTTTTGCACTCGCGTGCTGGGCTCCGCCATCATTGAGGAGGAGCCTCCTCCTCCCGTTAGTTGTTTAATTGTCCACCAACATTCACAACTGGATGTAGCAGGACTGTAGAGCTTTGATATGATCCATTGATTGTGGATCGCTTAGCTCTGTCTATAGCATGCTGCTTCTGCTTTTTAGCATGCATGTAGTCCTGTGTTGCAGCTTCCCCAGGTTGGCACCTTATTTTTAGGTATGCCTGGTGCTGGTCCTGGCATGCTCCTCTGCACTCCTTATTGAACCAGGGTTAGTCCCCTGGTTTAATGATAATGGTAGAGTGAGGGATATGCCGGGCCATGAGGTTACAGATTGTGGTGGAATACAATTCTGCTGTTGCTGATGGCCCACAACGACTCATGGATTCCCAGTTTTGAGCTGCTAGATCTGTTCTGAATCTATCCCATTTAGCACGGTGGTAGTGCACACAGCACGATGGAGAGTGTCCTCAGTGTGAAGATAGGACTTCATTTCCACAAGGACTGTGCGGTGATCACTGCTACCAGTGCCATCATGGACAGATGCATCTGCGACAGGTAGATTGTTGAGGACGAGGTCAAGTCAGTGGGCCCCGACAACATCCCGGCTGTCGTGCTGAAGACTTGTGCTCCAGAACTAGCTGTGCCTCTAGCCAAGCTGTTCCAGTACAGCTATAACACTAGCATCTATCCGATGTGGAAAACTTCCCAGTTGTGTCCTGTCCACAAAAAGCAGGACAAATCCAATCCGGCCAATTAACGCCCCATCAGTCTACCCACAATCATCAACAAAGTGATGGAAGGTGTCGTCGACAGTGCTATCAAGCAACACTTACTCACCAATAACCTGCTTACAGATGCCCAGTTTGGGTTCCGCCAGGACCACTCGGCTCCAGCATTACAGCCTTGGTCCAAACATGGACAAAAGAGCTGAATTCCAGAGGTGAGGTGAGAGTGACTGCCCTTGACATCAAGGCCGCATTTGACTGAGTGTGGCATCAAGTAGCCTTAGTAAAACTGAAGTCAATGGGAATCGGGGGGAAAACTCTCCACTGGTTGCAGTCATTCCTAACACAAAGGAAGATGGTTGTGGTGGTTGGAGCTCAATCATCACACCTCCAGGAGTTCCTCAGGGCAGTGTCCTAGGCCCAACCATCTTCAGCTGCTTCATCCATGACCTTCACTCCATCATACGGTCAGATGTGGGGATGTTCGCTGATGACTGCACAGTGTTCAGTGCCATTTGCAACTCCTCAGATAATGAAGCAGTCCATGCCCACATGCAGCAAGACCTGGACGATATTCAGGCTTGGGCTGATAAGTGGCAGGTAACACTCGCGCCACACAAGTGCCAGTCAATGACTGTCTCCAACAAGCGAGTGGCTAACCACCGTCCCTTGACATTCTACGGCATAACCATCGCCGAATCCCCCACAATTTACATCCTGGGGGGTCATCATTAACCAGAAACTTAACTGGACCAGCCACATAAATACTGTGGCAACAAGAACAGGTCAAAGGCTGGGTATTCTGTGGCAAGAGTCTCACCTCTTGACTCCCGAAAGCCTTTCCACCATCTACAAGGCACAAGTCAGGAGTGTGTTGGCATACTCTCCACTTCCCTGGATGAGTGCAGCTCCAACAACACTCAAAAAGCTCGACACCATCCAAGACAAAGCACCCCATCCACCACCTTAAACATTCACTCCCTCCATCACTGGCGAACCGTGGCTGAAGTGTGTACCATCTACATGATGCACTGCAGCAACTCGCCAAGGCTTCTTCAGCAGCACCTCCCAAACCCGCGACCTCTACCACCTAGAAGGACAAGGGCACCACCACCTCCAAGTCGCACACTATCCTGACTTCGTAATATATCGCTGATCCTTCATCGTCGCTGGGTCAAAATCCTCAAACTCCCTCCCTAACAGCACTGTGGGAGTACCTTCACCACACAGACTGCAACGGTTCAACAAGGCAGCTCACCACCACCTTCTCAGGGACAACTAGGGATGGGTAATAAATGCTGGCCTTGCCAGTAACAACCACATGCCATGAATGAATAAAAAAAAAAATCTGCTTAGTGTATGTTACTGTTGAACATCTTCTGGGGCAAGAACATGTGTTCCTTTCATACTGGAAAATGAAACCAGTTACAAGTTGAGCCATTTCTATATTGGACAGATGTGAGGCTTCATCAGTCAACTTCCCTCTCTCATAAGGTAAGGATTAGGGATGTTCACTGATGCTACAGTGTTCAGCTCCACTCAAAGCTCCTCCAATAATGCAACAGTCCATGACCGCCTACAGCAGGACCTGGATAACATCCAGGCTTAGGCTAATGAGTGACAGGTAACAATTGCATCGCATAAGTGGCAGGCAGTGAGCATCTCCAACATAAAAAGGCTCAACCACCTTCCCCAGACCTTAAACAGCACCAGCATCACCAAAAGGGCCAGTCGCAGCATGGATACATAATTGGCTAAGGGATAGAAAACAGAGTTGTGGTGAATGGCTGTTTTTCAGACCGGAGGGAGGTATACAGTGGCATTCCCCAAGGTTCAGTACTAGGACCACTGCTGTTTTTGATGTACATTAATGACTTGGACTTGGGGGTACAGGGCACAATTTCAAAATTTGCAGATGACACGAAACTTGGAAGTATAGTGAACAGTGAGGAAGATAGTGATAGACTCCAAGAAGACATAGACAGGCTGGTGGAATGGGCAGACACATGCCAGATGAAATTCAATGCAGAGAAGTGTGAAGTGAATCATTTTGGTAGGAAGAATGAGGGGAGACCATGCATACTAAATGGTACAATTTTAAAGGGGGTGCCAGAACAGAGTGACCTGGGGGTGTTTGTGCACAAATCTTTGAAGGTGGTCGGACAGGTTAACAAAGCAGTTAATAAAGCATCTGCAATCCTGGGCTTTATAAATAAAGGCATAGGGGGAGAAATTCAGTATCGCCCCATTTGGGGCGCAATTATCGGCCGGGCGCAAAGATTAGCGCCTGGCGCTAATTATCGCCTCCAACTGCAAACTTGACTTTTGTCGCCCCTGGAGGTGATTGGAGCGCTAAATCAGGCGCTACACATCTGTCTTAAGGCGCAAAGGCCAAGGAGCGAGGCGCTACCTCAGAGCGCTGGCGAAGCTCGTGATGTCAGTCAGCAATGGAACACAGACACAATGGCGCCGGCCAGTTCTTAAAGGGGAGGGTTGATCTTGCTTTCCATCCACATCCTGCTCATTGCAGCCCTGAATCTCGGCCTGGAGAGACCTGTACATCAAATCTGCTGGAAAGAACAATGGAGAGAACCAGTAAAAGAGCTCAGAGTGCAACCCCCACAGTCTCTTCTAAATAGATGCAAGGAAGGGCAAATCAAAATGAACCTGCAAAGTGCTGCTCAGTACCCAAAACTCCTTCACACAGCGTTGAATCTCTCCAGAGGTCTCTCTCTCTCTCTCTCTCTCTCTCTCTCTCTCAGAATGCGTGGTTCAAAAATGTCACCAACAAAAAAAGGCAGGAAGCCGTCGCCTTTAAATAGCGCTCCACCAGTCCCTTCCTGACTGCAAAACGCTCCCCTCAACCTGTCGTTGCTAGCGGCAGGCGGTAAGGCAGGGGGCGCCACTCAATATCCACTCCGGGGCGTTGCGCACTCGACTGACATCACGATCCGCCGGCGCAGGAGATCGTGGCGGTAGTGTTTAGCGCCGCCGCAAAATGTCTAGTTAATTTCGCGAGCGGTGCAAACATCGCCGCGCCCGGGCGCTAGTTGCTTTGCTCCCCATTAGCGCCCTCTTAAGGCGCTAACGGGAGGTGCAAATAACTGAATTTTTCCCCCATAGAGTACGAAGCCAGGAAGTTATGCTAAACCTATATAAAACACTAGTTCGGCCCCAGCTGGAATATTGTGTCCAATTCTGGACACCACACTTTAGGAAGGACATGAAGGCTTTGGAGAGGGTTCAGAAGAGATTTACTAGAATGATTCCAGCGATGAGCGATTACAGTTATGTGGATAGACTAGAGAAGCTGGTGTTGTTCTCCTTGGAGCAGAGAAGGCTAAGAGGAGATTTGATGCAAGTGTTTAAAATCATGAATTTAAATAGAGTAAATAAAGAGGAACTGTTTCCAATGGTTGAAGGGTCAATAATGAGAGGGCACAGATTTAAGGTGATTGGCAAAAGAACCAGAGGCGACATGAGGAAAAACCTTTTTAAGCAACAGCTGGTTATTATTTGGAATGCACTGCCTGATAGGTTGGTGGATACAGATTCAATAGTAGCCTTCAAAATGGAATTGGATAAATGCTTAAAGGAGAATAAATTGCAGGGATATGGGGAAAGAGCGGGGGAGTGAGACTAACTGGATTGCTGTTCGAAAGCGCCGGCACAGACTCGATGGGCCGAATGGCTGCCTTCTGTGCTGTACTATTCGATGATTCTATGATTCATTAACATCCTGGGGGTGACCATTGAACAGAAGCTTAACTGGACCAGCCATATGAACACGTTGGCTACAAGGGCAGGGCAGAGGCTGGGTACTGTGTGCCAGTCCACCACCAACAAGGCTCAAGTCAGGAGTGTGATGGAATAATCACCTCTTGCCTGGATGGGTGCAGCTGCAACAACACTGGAAGCTCAACACCATCCAAGACACAGCAGTCCGCTTGATTGGAACACCTACCACCGAACTCAATATCCACCCCCTCCACCACTGGTGCACTCTGGCTACAGTATGCACTATCTACGGGGTGCACTGCAGCAATTCGCCAAGCTTAATTCAGCACCTCCCAGCCCCATGACTTTTGTCACTCAGAAGATGAAGAGCAACAATTTCATGGGAACACCATCACTTGCGAGTTTCCCTTCAAGTCACACACCATCCTGACTTGAACATATATTGCCATTCTTTCATTGCTGCTGGCTCAGTATCCTAGAATTCCCTCTTGACACCATTGTAAGAACACCAACAGCACAAAGCTTGCACTGGGTTCAAAGAGAAGATACAGCACCACCTTCTCAGGGAAACTAGGGATCAACACTAAATGAGGTCTTGACAGCATTGCCCACATCCTGAGAACAAATGATAAAAAACATACCAGTGTGATTGAAGTGTTAAACAGAGCTGAGAACTTTCTCCCTAATGTAGTACAATTTTCACACAGCAGTAGATTAATAGAAGCACATCAATAGGGTCAGCAAAATAATTGCCTGTTCAGGGGAATCATTTAAACAAAATTTCAATCCATTTTAATCTTATTGTTAAATAAATCAATTAATTTAACTTCAGTATTTTTCATCTATTCTGTTAATGTTCGTCTTATTGAGAACATTAGACACCGGCAGAAACCAGCAATGAATTTTATGTAGCAAAGTACATTTATTCTCATTTGCTTGCCAAAGTTAAATGTTTTTGTTCCAATGAAGACAGAGATGGATTTATGTTTACTGCCATTTCTGCAACGGTACTCAGTTACTTCATTAGAAATGCCAAGTTGTTAATTTAAATATCTCCTGGGAGAATGCATATATAAAACCTTTCTATAACACAGTGAAAGATATAAGAATTATTGCAAGTGACCAAAATGAAAAATATCCACATTTCACGTAACAGAAGATAGTGTGGACCGTAATCATGCATTCAAGCCCAATCAGTCATGTTCGAAATGATCAGATACGCTGCATTGTTGTTTAATGTTTCATTGATTTCAAAACATATGCATCTGTCATAGATAATTAGTCTGCTGATGGTCCAGTGGATTGTGAAAATGTAGACTACTTTCTGTTATAGAACAAGTATCTCCATTGCTTTATAGTGCAAAATAGACTCATACCTGTTTTGTTCAACTGAAAATATATTAAATATAATCCTAAGAACAGAAAATAATCGTCACTGCAACTAATTTCAAAAAAGAAAACTTAAAAGATTTCAGCAAAATGAATTAGCTGCACAGTACGAATGTAATTTCTCTCTAAGGTCACTTGAAGTTCAAAAAGTAGGTTTGCAAGGCAATTCTGTATCAGTATGGTTTCTTTGAGAATGATAGTTCCAGGTGCAATTGTACGAATAGTGTGTTGTCCAGAATCTTTAAAATATGAAACAGTAGATGAACATTTTATTATCTCTCCTATCAAGACATACATTTGTTTTCTAGTGGCCTAAGGACCATTATGTTAAAATATACAGTAATGATGCAGTGTGGACTAAATACAGAATAGAAATGTAATAAATATATTAACAGAAAGTGAAATGCATCCAACAGTGGAGGGGCAACAGCATATTGATTTTGTCATTGTCCACTTAGTGCTACATTTTATAAGTCCAATTATAATTTTAATTTTTCACACCTGAAAGGAAAGAATCATTCTGTGCCAAATGGTATTTTGCCATGACGCAAAATGTAAAAGTGATAAATACAGGAATGTTGCAGGAGACAAAAATTCTTGGGAGAATCTTCAATTTTGCAGGAGATGTGGAAAGAGAACAATGAAGTATATTTTTCATTACACGTGGCTAGTGGTGCTAGCATGGAACGTGCGAGCAGAGACTGGGAAATTGGGTGGAATTCTTCTTGCTGGGCCCATGCCTGTTCTACATGGCCGTATTATGCAGTTACTGTGCAAGAGCATGATTTCACTATTGAAATGAAGGGTGATGAAACTATCGTGAGCACAAGTGCAATTGCCTGCTTTTCTTGTGGGGAATGCACTGTGCCTAAGTTCACCCATATAAAACATGGAATGGGCATTAAAGGTCAGGAGAGTTCCAGGCATAGAGCAAGTGACAGTTTAAAGCAGACTAGCTGGATTCATCCCATGACCATTTGCTGGAAGTGAACTTTTAACAATGGATTTCTGAGAGCTGGATTTTTAAGTGTTTGTGTTCATTTTGCACCTTGTGGCCTGGATTTCTGGTAGCGACATTTTGGATTGCTCCAATTCGAAATTGGAATATGGGGATTCTTTTGGGTACACCCCTCTTTTTGTATTATTTGGAGTTGGAAGAAGGATAAAAAGAGTAACCCGAGGCAGGTTTCATTGCACCAGACGTGGACTGTACTTATCCATGCACATCTGTTTGGAAATGTCTGAGGCAAAACGGCATTTGCAAACTCCATTTCACCAGGAAGACAGTGATGGAGAGTGCAGCCTGCTGCAACCTGAGCTGCAGTTGTCCTCCACTACAGGGACAGTATCGCTAGTGGCAGCCAAGACCAGCACAGCCCCGCAATTTTATTCCTCAGGCTCTTTCCAAAGTACCACAAGGGACATCAGCAACAGCAGTCAATCTGCAGTGCACTGGTGCATCAAGCAGGTCACTGATGTGTTGCACACCAGGGAAAACACCTTCATTACTTTCAACCTGGAAACCCAGTAGTGAATTTTCCACATAGTCCAGAGCATTATTAATGGCACCCATGGGTCCCTGCACACAATCCCATAACCTTCCTGAATTACAAAGGGCACTGCTCCATCAGTGTGCCTGGAGTCATTGACTAGCAACACAGATAATGCAGGTCAATGTCCGCTTCCCAGATGCCAATCATGATGCGTTCAGTTTAAGGGAGAATGTAAATTGTACGGATAGCTGCTAGTAGACTCAAGTGTTGAAATGTTGGAAATTTGAAGAGCGACCCCGAGATCAGCTTCCAACCCCATATCATCTTCATCTCCAAGACCTCCGTAATACCACCTGTCTTCGCCCCTGCCTCAGCCCATCTGCTGCTGAAATCTTAATCCATGCTTTTGTTACCTCCAGACTCGAATATTCCAAAGCTCCCATCTTCCACACTCCATAAATTTAAGCTCGTCTAAAACTCTGCTGCCCCTTTCCTAACTTGCACCAAGTCCCGTTTACCCATCACCTCTGTTTTGGCTGGCCTACATTAGTTCCTGGTTCACCAACACCTCGATTTTAAATTCCTCATGTTCAAATCCCTCCATGGACTTGCCCTTCCCTATCTCTGTAACCTCCTCTAGCACTCGAACCCACCAAGAAATCTGCGTTCCTCCAACTCTGGCTTCTTGTGCATCACCCACTTCCTTTGCCCTATCACGCCCTTTGCCGTGCCTTCAGATCTCTCGGTCCCAAGCTCTGGAGTTCCCTTTTAAACCTGTCTGCCTCTCCACCTCTCTCCTCCTTTAAGACGCTCCTTAAAAATGACCAAGCTTTTGGCTACCTGTCCTAATGTCTCCTTCTTTGGCTCGGTGTGACTTTTTTCTGATTGCGCTCCTGTGAAGCGCCTTGCACGTTTTACTATATTAAAAGCACTATATAAATGCAACTTGTTGTTGACACTCCAGTTTACACCGTATCTCAGCTTGTGTCAGTAAATGAACATGAAAAATGTAACAATTTTTTTAATTTGCTTTGTGGGCTCACTTTTCCAAACACTAATGTGACAATAGTTTGTTATATGTGCTAGTAATAACAAGTGCTCTGCTGCAATATAAACACGTATGTGAAGTTTTGAAAGAACTGTGTTTTCTGAAGGTTTAGCTTGCAGCCCTAGTCATGATGTAACAGATTGAGAAGAATCTTTGTGGCCTGCCTACTTTGTCCTTTTAATTGTTGTAGGGAAAGACTGACTAGTCTTATTTTGACATACTTCTTGAGGCTCTTAAACTTTTCTTCTCATCTCCTCCCATTCCCCTTGGGTGTTGGATCTCCTATCAGGCCTAATGGTGAAGTTGCCCTTCACTCCAAAGATGGCAGCCCTCCTTTGCCTCATTTTATCCAGCATGACTTCGAGGGGGGAAAATTGAGTCGCGGGGGCGCTAACTTCACCCACCCCGCCTCCCTCTTGGGGTGCTGCGAGGGAATATCGCGGCACTATGTGCCGCAGCGCCACGCCGCGGTACTGCAGGCCTTCCTCCCCCTCTTAAAGGGGAGGGGCCGAGCAGCAGCACGACCCGGGGCCCAGCTGGGCCACCAGGGATCGAAGTGCCGGCAAAAGAGCCTGGCACTCAAGAGGAGTGCCGGGCTCACGGAGCGCAGCCGGCACTCGGCAGGGGGGCTGCACAAGAGGCCGGGGACGGCAACGGGGGCAGGTGCTGGCAGGTAGCCAGCAACAAAAATGGCTGCCCGGCACCTCGCCTTTAAATAGCGCTGCCCTGGCCGCAGGTAGGCCCCCCTGACCCCGTCGGACATAGCATCCGGCGGTATGTCAGGGGCGATACCGAAGATCGCGGCCGGGGCGCTGCGCATGGCGATGTTGTCATCTCGGCGGCGCAGGGCAATAACGGTTACCGCCGCCACTAACCTCCTGCTGAATTTCGCGGGAGGCGTTGGCGGTGCCGCGCCCAGGCGCTTGTTGCTTTGCGCCCCGTTAGCACAAAGCAACCGAATTTTTCCCCACAAGTGTAGTATCTGTCATGTGGGCAAAAATACCCAAGGAATATGGCAACTCTAAACCTCTTCACTTGCCTTGAAAGCAAGACTGCAGCCCCTTAAATGACTTTTGCAACCCTCTAAATGTCTATAAGCTGTGTGAGTGCTTCCTCAGGTGGCTCAATGTGCAAGCAGGAGCCCACATAGATTGGATGATTTATGTAAATCGTGAACATCTGACCTAAATGGCCGCGCAGTTTCATTCTGCAGTGTCAATTGCATTGTGCCGTTCCTGCCTGAATTTCTCCCCTTACTTAATGAGTAGAGTCCATGATAGTTTAAATTGTACACGGTCTGGTTGGAAGGAATGGGCCCAATAGCCCGAATATCCTTTTCTTGTTGCCTACCTTGCATCCTTGTAGGTTGCTAATTAAGAATTAATTTTGGAGTGCATCTTGTTCCGAATGTTGTACATTTAAAATACACAGTACAGTTATAATGGCATTTATTTTCCTGGTTGCTGTCTCCTGCAAAGCAAATAAAAAGTGACATTCTGTTTAAGCTTAATGAGCTTCACTTCATACAGATTACTGCAGCAGGTTGAACACTTAGAAATGAAAATTTTACTGCAGTGCTCAAGCCCCTTCAGCTGCAAAGTTCCAATAATAACACAAATAATGCCCTACTTCCATCTAAAAGTAATGTGTAGCTGGACTCCGTTACCTGAAGTTTTCCCTTTTGCTGAGTGAACGAATTGCAGCCAGGACAGTACTTAATTATTAAACATTTTACAGACCTTAGCTGCTGGCAACTGAACAGGACACAAGCTAAACAGAACTGCAATTAATTTCCATTTGAACAGCACTGATGCAATTTAATCGAGGAGATATTTAATACATATTAAAAAGTCAGATCTGTTCATTTGTACAGTCGAACCTCTTTGTGCTATTTCCCGTTCTCTCCTCCCCCATACTACCATTCTTTCATAACTTCAGAATAATTGAACAGATGCTTTGAGTTTTTTTAAGGTGTCCGTTTGCTATATGAATGCAAGTTCACGCTTTAACTTTTTTTTGCTGAAATTGGTGGGCCCAAACTGGTATTTTTGCATTGATTTACCACTGCGAAATGTTAACAGTGCGCAAACCAAATCACAACATTCAACCACAATGCTTAACTCTCTGACGGAGTTTACAGTTTCTATATTATGATGATATGTTTTTCAGAGTTAGCTCATTCGCAGCGGATTTGCTATGTACAGTTAATCTCCTCACAAAACCAAAAACAGCTTGTTCCGAGCCAGATATATAACAAAATCTACTTGAAAGATCCTTGGATGAATGCATTACCGTCTGTGTTAAGGTATCATTTCTAGTGCTTTCACAAGCAGTACCTTTGTTCTTTTTAGCTGAAGTTATTGAAGGTATTTTAGTTCTATCTTTTGAATCTGACTAGTATTGTTATGATTTATCTCTCTTCAGTAATTAAGACACATCCTTAGATACTTAATGTAGCCATTACATTGGACATAATTACATAGCCAGAAGGTATAGAAACATTACAATTGTGTTGCACTTTACGAAATAATAGCATTTCACAACCAGTTTAAAAAAAAATTCCACTAAGTTGCGTTATACCGCTTTGCTAAAACATGCAGCCAGTCAAGGACAAAAGTCCTAGAAGAAAGTAAAAATAAAAATGTTGGAAGTTTGCAGCCTGACCCAGTTTCACAGGCTGCCTCAGGGGTGGATGTGCTGGGCTGGCTATCACGTCTGGTTCTCCTGTTGTTCTGAAAGGACATGATTACTAGGTAGGTCAGATGTGTGCTAAATAAAAATTCAACAAAACAAAAAGTTTTCTTTGAAGTTACAGTGTGCAGGATCTTCATTATAAAGAGAATCTCTGCCCCTCTCTCCAGCTGTGTCTCGGTAGATAATCTAAATGTCCTACCAGCCTCACTGTCTCCCAGTTTCCCTCAGTGTTATCTAGCAGCCCCTTCCCAGTTTTTCTTAGTCTTTTCTGCCGTGTATCCTTTTTCCATGGAGTCTGCTCCGTGCTAATCTGATTTAAATGGAAAATGGTTTTCCCAGGGCTGCATGCATTTGAATTTGCTGTTGGGGAAAATCTGAACATTTTATGCATCTGTCTCTAGTGTCTTCATGTTACAATTTGCTCCCTGCCTCTCCTCTTCTGCATTTGTTTGCTCTTTCTCTTCTCATGGTGGCATGGTATGTGTGGCAGGGACAGGAGCCAATGAAGGCTGCATGCTACATTTGGGGTGGAGGTTGCGCCAAAAATGTGGCCTTGAGTAGCTCATTTCCCATACCCTCCACCCTCTCACTCCCGTTGTGTCCCCTACCCCTTCACCTTCCTACTGTTTGTCCTCTTTGTTCCGCTGTCACTGACCTCACCCTTAAGTGTCCATCCATCCCTCTCCCACCTGTCTCCACCACCCCCCCCCCCCACTTCTGAGGGTGAGAGGCCAGAGACCACTGACTGCTAGACTTGACTATTCCAGCTCTATTTGCTGGCCTCCCTCCCAGGATCCTCCATACTCTCCATGCAACACTTTGCTGGCGTTATCCTGTCCTGCACTGAGTTCTGTTTGCCCATCAAACTGTCCTTGCAGGCTCCCTATCCCCCAATACACAAAATTTTAAATCTTTGTATTTGTCATTAAATCTCTCCATGGCCTCGCGTTGTCCTATCTCTGCAATCATCTCCAGCCTTATAACCCTTCTGAATATTCCGTTGCTCTGAGCCTGGCCCTTTGTGCACCCCCTTTTTACAGGGTTGAAGTAACACAAGTTGCATCAACTTGGCTGGTATTCACTTTAGTATAGAAGATCGAGAGGTGATCCGATCAAGGTGTTTAAAATGTTAAAAGGATTTGATACTACCCTATCAAATACAGAGAAACTATTTCCTTTGGTGGAGGAATCAAGAACAAAGGGACATAATCTTAAAATTAGAACTAGGCCGTTCAGGAGTAAAATCAGGAAGCACTTTCTCACACAAAGGATAGTAGAAATCTGGAACTCCCTCCCTTAAAAGAGTGTAGATTCTAGGACAATTGGAGATAGATTTTTGTTTGGCAAGGGATATCAAGGGCTATGAAGCAAAAACAGGTAAATGGAGTTGAGTTGCAGATCAGCCATGATCTACATAGGGTATACGGCACAGAAACAGGCCATTTGGCCCAACCAGTCCATGCTGGCGTTTATGCTGCACTCGAGCCTCCTCCCGTCTTTCCTCATCTAAATCTATCAGCATAACCCTCTATTCCCTTCGCCCTCATATGATTGTCTAGCCTCCCCTTAAATGCATCTATACTTTTCGCTTCAACCACTCCCTGTGGTAGCGAGTTCCACATTCTCACCACTCTTTGGGTAAAGAAGTTTCTTCTGAATTTTCGATTGGATTTCTTGGTGACTATCTTATATTGATAACCTCTAGTTATGCTCTTCCCCACAAGTGGAAACATTCTCTCTGTATCCACTCTATCAAAACCTTTCATAATTTTAAAGACCTCTATTAGGTCACCCCTCAGCCTTTCTTCAAGAGAAAAGAGACCCAGCCTGTTCATCCTTTCCTGATAATTGAATGGCGGAGCAAGCTCGAGAGGCTCAATGGCCTACTCCTGTTATTAATGTTCCCATGTTCCCTCTCTTTGTTTCACCATTGGAGGCAGAGTTTTCATCTGCCTGGATCCTACTCGCTGGAATGCTTTCACGAAATCTCTTCACCTCCCCACCCCCCTCTCATCCTTTAAAAATCTTCATAAAACCTTAGATCAAGGCTCTGCTTAAATTCATGAAGTACCGTCGCAGAGATATTTGGTGTAGACTGAAAGAATAAACTGAAGTTCGACATGTTTATTGTCCCCTTCACTATAAAAAGCCACACCATAACCAGATAGACAGTGAAGCTGTTCCCATACATTCTCCCAGTGGCCGAAGAACCCCTCCCACTAAGGGGCACAATGGACATGATCTTCACCGCACATCAATTACAAGAGAAATGCAGGGGACAGCACCAACCGCTGTACATGGCCTTCTTTGATCTCACAAAGGCCTTCGACACTGTCAACCGTGAGGGATTATGGAGTATCCTCCTCAAATTCGGCTGCCCTCAAAAGTTTGTCACCATCCTCCGCCTGCTTCACGACGACATGCAAGCCGTGATCCTAACCAGCAGTTCCACCACAGACCCAATTCATGTACGAACCGGGGTCAAGTAAGGCTGTGTCATCGCACCAACGCTCTTCTCGATCTTCCTTGCTGCAATGCTCCATCTCACCCTCAGTAAGCTCCCCGCTGGAGTGGATCTAATTTACAGAACAAATGGGAAACTGTTCAACCTCCGTCGCCTCCAGTCCAGATCTAAGGTTGTCCCATCCTCTTTCGTCGAATTACAGTATGCAGACGACGCTTGCGTCTGCACTCACTTGGCGGTCGAACTCCAAATCATCGTCAACACCTTCACCGAAGCGTACGAGAGCATGGGCCTTACACTAAACATCGTAAGACAAAGGTCCTCTACCAACCTGCCCCCGCCACACAGAACTGCCCCCCAATTATCAAAATCTACGACAAGGCCTTGGACAACGTGGACCACTTTCCATACCACGGGAGCCTACTGTCAACAAGGGCAGACGTCGACGAACACCGCCTTCAGTGTGCGAGTGAAGCCTTCGGTCGCCTGAGGAAGAGAGTGTTTGAAGACCAGAACCTCAAACCCGGCACTAAGCTCATGGGGGGAGAAATTCAGTATCGCCCCATTTGGGGCGCAATTATCGGCCGGGCGCAAAGATTAGCGCCTGGCACTAATTATCGCCACCGACTGCAAACTTGACTTTTATCGCCCCTGGAGGTGATTGGAGCGCTAAATCAGGCGCTTCACACCTATCTTAAGGCGCAAAGGCCGAGGAGCGAGGCGCTAACTCAGCGCGCTGGCGAAGCTCATGTAATATCAGTCAGCAATGGAACACACACACAATGGCACGGCCAGTTCTTAAAGGGGATGGTTAATCTCACTTTCCATCCACATCCTGCTAATTGCAGCCTTGAATCTCGGCCTGGAGAGACCTGCACATCAAATCTGCTGGAAAGAACAATGGAGAGTACCAGGCAAAGAGCTCAGAGTGCAGCCCCCACAGTCTCTTCTAAATCGATACAAGGAATGGCAAATCAAAATGAACCTGCAAAGTGCTGCTCAGTACCCAAAACTCCTTCACACAACGTTGAATCTCTCCAGAAGTCTCTCTCTCTCTCTCTCTCTCTCTCTCTCAGAATGCGTAGTTCAAAAATGGCACCAACAATAAAAGGCAGGAAGCGGTCACCTTTAAATAGCGCTCCCCCTTTCCCTTCATGACTGCAGAACGCTCCACTCAAACTGTCGTTGCTAGCGTCAGGCGGTAAAGCAGGGGGCACCACTCAATATCCGCTCTGGGGCGATACCGGGGCGTTGCGCACTCGACTGACGTCACTATCTGCCGGCGCAGGAGATCGTGGCGGTAGTGTTTAGCGCCGCCGCAAAATGTCTAGTTAATTTCGTGAGCGGCGCAAACTTCGCCGCGCCTGGGCGCTAGATGCTTTGCGCCCCATTAGCGCCCTCTTAAGGCGCTAACGGGAGGCGCAACCAACTGAATTTTTCCCCCATGCTCTACAAAGCAGCCCTGCTGTATGCCTCAGAGACTTGGACCATGTACAGCAGGCACCTCAAAGCACTGGAGAGGTACCACCAACGCTGCCTCCGCAAGATCCTGCAAATCCATTGGCAAGATAGGCGCACCAATGTCAGTGTTCTTGCTCAGGCCAACATCCCCAGCATCGAAGCTTTGACCACGCTCGATCAGCTCCGATGGACGGGTCACATTGTCCGCATGCCCGATACGAGACTCCCAAAACTAGCGCTCTACTCGAAGCTCTGGCATGGCAAGAGAGCCCCAGGTGGGCAGAGGAAACGCTTCAAGGACACCATCAAAGCCTCCTTGAAAAAGTGTAACATCCCCACCGACACCTGGGAATCCCTGACCCAAGACCGCACAAAGTGGAGGAGAAGCATCCGGGAAGGCGCCGAACATCTCGAGTCTCTTCACCGGGAGCAAGTGGAAGCCAAGCGCAGGCAGCGCAAGGAGCGCACGTCAACCCAAGCACCCCACCCACCCGCCCCTTCAACCACTGTCTGCCCCACCTGTGACAGAGACTGTAGGTCCCGCATTGGACTCATCAGTCACCTGCGAATTCATTTTTAATGTGGAAGCAAGTCATCCTCGGTTGCGAGGGACTACCTAAGAAGAAGATACATTTTTTGCACAGATTATTTTTTAATATAAATACAGTATGTGAGGGAACCAATATATATATCAGCAGTTGGTAAGGAAAATGCTATTTATTTGCCAAGAACCAATCAAGAAACACATCTCTGGGGAGATCGTACAAGCTTTGTTCTAAATTATTTCAGTGGAGATGTACACCCTTCTGCCAATTGCACACCCTAGGTCCTGCCACCTTCCCCCCCCCCCCCCCCATCACAACCGTGGAATCACAGACCCATTGCGAGCAGTGCCACAGGAATACTGCGAGCAAATATCTATATAATCCAAGCATAAAATAAAAAGCACCCTATTCCACAAACAGTAAATCAATTAAGTGAGAGAGGCAAGGCCGTCAGTGTTATCACTTGGATCTTTTCAGCCACTAAAGTAAAGTTCCCTTCATTTTGTTAATTATGACCTACTTTGCTGTATTTTAAGCAGACTTTTAATTTCTTCCCACGAGGATAAATGATCCTAAGTAAAGATCTGCTGAAAATACAGTATCATCGTTGTGGGGAAAGCAGTGTTACTTAATCTCTTCTGAGTTGGTCTCTAAATAGTGCATCAGATTCTTTTCTGATTAGATTTAATTAGGCACAAATGAGACGTATTGGACAACACCATTGGGTAAATGTTTTCTCCAGTTGCTAATCCAAGTGGAAAAAAAATCAGTGCGAGTGTGAAATAGGTTTTACATTTTACATAGCACCAACATTTTTGCTTACATTAACAGCTGGAGGAATAAAGTACTTGCCTATCATTTATCCCATCAGTTATATTTGATCACAGTGGTAACATTCCAGTTTACACTATGATAAGACCATAGTATAACAGCATAATACACTAAGCTGTCAGTCACTGAATGGACGAGCCAAGTGGACTCCTTTAAATGTAAATCACAAGGAATAAATAATCGGTATTTCTTTTTATAAAATAAAAACAGAAAATGCTGGAAATACTCGGCAGGTCAGCTAGCATCTCTGTAGAGAGAAACCGAGTTAACGTTTGAGGTCGATGACCTTTCCTCAGAACTGGAACAAGGTAAAACAGACAAACGGAAATCCCGTCAGAGAGAAGAGCAGAACTTCTTCTTGGTGGGCATTCCTGGAAGAGAAGTGGCAGTGAATTAAACACTAATACAAAAGCAAAATACTGCGGATGCTGGAAATCTGAAATAAAAAGAGAAAATGCTGGAAATACTCAGCAGGTCAGGCAGCACCTGTGGAGAGAGAAAAACAGAGTTAACGTTTCAGGTCGATGACCTTTCATCAGAGTTGCTTTCTTTTTTTGTTCTTTTTTCCCATAGCACATCTTTTAAGCATATGCATTCTATACTCATTTTTATCTCAACTTATTACTTTGATAGCTTTTCCACCTCTTGTCTATGTTTCTGTTGTCTTTTTTCATAAGTTACTACCGTGTCCTAAGTTTTATGATTAAAAATGTAAGTGCTTGATATGACACTGGATAAAATGCAAAAGTATTCCATTCGCAGCACTGAGATTTATCCTTCACCTTGCGCGTACCTT